>OY282585.1:15046785-15646785 GCA_958298965.1 Chrysolina haemoptera
AAAAAATATGTTCAAAGAATATAGGATGGCCCACAAGGTTTTGTCCAGGGAATATCTGAGAACTAGAGAGTAGTAGATAATTGAAATTTTGGGTTCGTAAATTAAAACAATTGGTGCAGCTTTTTCTGATATTATGTTACCCAATGAGCTTTTTGTTTTCGGTCATGTGACATCAGATTCAAAATTACTAATGGGACAACCTGTATATTTTGGCATTTCTATGTACCTCCCGATAAAACGATTCTAACAAACTCGTGGTCTAAAATGATTAGTTTAAAATATAAAGGGTGACCGTAAACCTAAGTGATTTGGCAATTTCTCGTTTCAGACTTCATAGGACATTGACATTAGACCTCAAGTGTGATAGTTTGTTGGAATGGTTTTATCAGAAGGAACATAGAAATGCCAAAATATACAGGTTGTCCTGTTAATAATTTTAAATCTGAGGTCACGTGACCGAGAACAAAAACCTCATTGGGTAAAATAATATATCAGAAAAAGCTGTAGCAATTGGTGGTGTGAAATATACAAATTCAAATAGTATGTGATGTCATATATATTTTCAACTAGTGGCATTAATAACAGACACAAAGGTAGTAGACAATTTTGTTTTTAATTCTGAAAACATATACTTAAATGTTCTGAAGTAGTCAGTCCCTTGTGGTCATAAGTGATTGAAAAAAGTTGAAAATATCGCTGAGAGACTGACCTACCAATCCATACCAAAGCAGGTCAAACTTGTTTAATGATTTATTTATTCTGTGGAAATTTATGTTGAAAGAATGACGAAAATTACAACTTTTTGTTCAATTTCCAACAACCATGACTCAGTAGAAATTGGAGCAAAGTTATATTTATTCTTCAATTCAAAGAAACCCAGACTGAATATTTTGGTTAACCACAAATTTTTCATTTACAGGACACCAGAAAACCAACCTAAGTGACCAAAGTCGTTAACGGAACACAACCCCAGTGGATTTGACGAAATTCCGCTTATCGTTCTCAAGAAATGTGCTTCCGGACTAACAACAGTTCTTTGCAAAGTTTTGGTTGGTTTCCGGGTTTTGCCGTGGCCTTCTTTGGTTAAAATATCCAAACGTCTCAACTGCAACTGCGGCAGTCATCTTCAGTGGCGTACTTTCCGCGCGATTCGGGTGACATGGATTTGTTTTGGCGCCTGTCAAAGATGAGTGTCAGATTTTTGGTAGATATGTTCTATTTTCCTTTCTGTTGGAAGTTCTCTTGATGTTTGGTTTTTTATGGCTTCTAAATACATTCTTGTTGAATAATGATTCGACGTTGCTAGTCTATCGGTATTTTCGAAAAAGATCTTGTGTTCTCCGTTGGACAATGCAAGTTCGGCGACTGCAGACTTCTCGATTTGTCCCAATCGACAACTTCGCTTGTGCTCGGTACCAATGCTCCTTTTCGTTTACCCAATATAAACCTTACCACAGTTACACGGAATCCTGTAAACTTCCGTGATTTGGGAGATCTCTGCTGTATTTTGCTGATCTCAGATATTCCGATATTTTCTTCGTTGGTTTGAAGACGTTGTTAATTTTCTCCTTCTTCAGAATTTTCCCAATTCGTTTGGTGACACCTTCTCTGTATGGTAGATAGACAGTGCCTTGGGGTTGCTCTTCACTGTAGAAGGATTATGTATTTTTTGTTGTAGCTGTTTGCTTGTAACAGTTAATATGTGTTTTATTTCGTCGTCGATGTCTTGGTTGGTTGATAGTTGGATCCATTATGTGGATATTGATCTGTGTGTGTGTTTTCTTCCTGGAAACGTTATGGCCTAGTTATTACCATCTTTTGTGACTAATACATCAAGAAATAGAATTTTTAGGTTTTCCTCTAATTACATGGTGAACTGGATTTTCGGATGAAAATTATTCGGACGGTTTAAGGAGTGCTGAAGTTCTTCTCTTCTGTGGCTCCAAAAAATTAACGTGTCATCTACATACCTCAACCAGTGCTTCGGTCGTTTTTCTAAAGTTTGAATGTCTATTTCTTCAAATTTTTCCATGTAGAAATTCGCCACTTCTGGGCTGAGTGTACTGCCCATGACGACTCCATCAACTTGTTTATAGAAGGTTTCATTTCACTGAAAATAAGTTGTCGTTAGTGAATGTCGAAATAAGTTGATATCTTGTGAAAAAATCTCCTCTATGTTGCTGAGGGATTCCTCAAGTGGTACATTTATGGATAAGGATACAATATTGAAGCTAACTAGAATGTTGTTTGGCTCCAAGGTGATGCCCTTCAATTGTTCGATGAAGTGAGTGGAGTCTTGAACGTACTTCTGTAGCATATCTGACAAACGCATGACGAGGTTGTAGTTGGGCGATCTTATGGTACTCGATAATGGTCTCAGTGGTACATACTCTTTGTGAATTTTCGGTAATAATAGAGCCTTGGTGGTAATGCTTCTGATCTGCATGGTTTCTTCCTTGTCTCAAGATTTTCTCTGTTGGGTCTTTTTGTAATCTCCTGTACGTTTCTTGACTGTCAAGGTTATTGAGTTTGTTTTTACAGTCCGAGGTGTTTAAGACCACTGTTGCGTTTCCTTACCTGCTGACAAAGGAACTTTAGAAAACACTGGATTCAGCCAACCCAGTGTAGGGATACGAAATGTATGGAAACAATACAACTCATTCGTAGTATGTCTGCAATCAAAATTATTCAACAAAATGGTATAAACGACCCTTAAATTCAACTGTTTCACCAACCGAAACTATTTTTATTCAAATCAATACCTACTTACATGTGTTTCAGTTACTTGCGCGGACTTGGGACCGATGGTTTGCCCCAGAGCAACCGTTAGGTTCACCACTCTGCTCTTGCTATTATCCATAGGATTGTGAGTCCAAGGCGTCTGAGTAAGATCACTGGTTTTCCTCGAGGCGTGGAAATTCAAATAAAACTTTGAACTGGTGAAGAGCAAAGTGAAGAGCTGGTCAATGTGAATGGGGTATATTTCGTTCATCAAAACCCGCCCTTCATGGAGGAAGGGACATTGGAAGCTACCATCAGACCTTTGAAAGAAATTAGGTATTTGTTACGAGAATTAGAGTTAGTACAGGTAATTCTGGAACACGACTCCGATTTGAATGTTCTATTTTTTTATTAAAAATTTAGAGTCGCATCAATCTAAGGTAAGGTAGTGTAGTGTAATTTACACTACATTTTGAATCGAATGTAGCCGAGTGCAGTCAAAACAAAGGAATGTGTCAAATTAATTTGCAAAAGGAAACTAAAAATCGAGTGTAAATTACACTAAGTGTAGGAAAGTTTTACACCTCAATGCAAATGAAAGAACCTTATGTCATTGATAAAATTTATATCAGAGAGGTATGAACATAATTGTTCTGATTTTCTGCTACCACTGATATTATCTACCCTTCTTACGACAATTTGATGTATTTGTCTCTATCTCTCTCATGAATTTAGTTTAGTCAATTAAGTCAATTAAGATTAATTGTATTAAGTATTTGTACCGCATATGTCACAGATAGGTACTTCAGTTTTTTTTTATTAGGTATTCGTGAGTGAGGCATGTATGCCCCATACGTAGTCGTGTTCTACGATCATACTAAATTCCTTCATTTGTTTTGCTTTTGTGATAACCAATTTGAAGAGGTATTCCAATCCATACAAAGTTATTTGGATCACTTTGGATTATAAACTCAATAATTGGTATCCTTATATTTGTACACTGTGCAATAAAGTGTGGAAAAACTATTGTGCATTCAGATTCAAGTAAAATCACTGTTGAACGGAAGTTCTTATAAATTTGTATCACCATCACCAAAATCACCATCAAAAAATCATCGAACTACTTCACGTATTACGATTATTTTGAAAAAGTGTAATTTTAGAGACTTAGCGAAATTCACCCCGTCCATGTAGAACATTTTTTATCTTTCAAAAGCAAAACTTAAGACCCAAATCGAATTTTAAAATAAATTATTATTAAATGTTGTTCCCATATGTTACCATCTTTTTGAAAATCACTGTATATGAACTGTGTGCCTATGTTTAAAAAAAACTGAATGAACTTACGTCAAATCAACAAGACCAACCATACTCTATTAGCTTTAAATAGGTTTACTGACGGCCAAACCACACCGCACCATACCTTACTATAAGAAGCACTTATACCTCGGATCTAAAGTATTCAAAAAGTTGAAACCTCCTTTGAGGTTTTATTTTCATCTATATACAGAAATATTCTCCAAAAATATTTGAATTGTTTTGTATTTTTCAACAAGTGAAATAATAATTATTACACTATACACAATGTTTGAGATTTTAAGAGATTTGTTATTAATTTATAATGAATTAGCTTATACAATACAAATCTCCTCTTCAACAAGACCGACAAGTGACATTTGCCTTTTGTTAGAAGAATGAGGAGGAACTGTCACAGCATCAACCACCAAGGTCATATACGTTATTATTAAACAAAACAATGGAACATACTGCTGGTTATTATAATCAATACTTACTTTGTAGGCTTTTCACCCTCAGAATCAGTGTCATCTGTTGCATCAGTGGAAACATAGTTATCCGAAGGGGTTTTTTTATACCCTTTTGGAATCTGTGATTTGTTTTCTTCAAATTCCACTTTGTCAGATGTGCACATCTGTTCTGTCAAACCATCTGCCATGATTGGGTACTCTTGCTATAAAAATTTACATCAAAAATGAAAAAAAAAAAAAATTAAATAAATAGAATAAATTCAAAATATTTATATTATATATTTATATTTATCACCATAATTTGACAAAATTGTTATTATTTGATAAGTTTGTTCTAATGATACGAATTACACCTTCGCTACTGCAAATTCTCTCATTCTTCAACCTCAGATCTTTTCATTTTTATTTCAAATTATAAACAGAACTGAGAAAATTAATAAAAATATTTGGAATATCAACTTACTTCTGAAAAACTGTCAACAGATAACCGAACTGATAGTTTATCTTCTTCAATACAAGGAGCAATATAGTCCTCGTCTTCACTGGTCAGACCTAATTCACGCCCATAGCATTGGTGAACCTTTGGGTAAAAAATTCAGGTTCATTAGACTATACTCTTTCATACCCTAGTATTCCACATTGAAAACATTCATTTATAAGTTGACGATGCAATTTAAACTATTGTACGAGTGTACACAACATCTAGGTATAAGGAGCTCCAAGTATGTGTAATTTCAAATTTTTTTATTATTCACCAAATATATTAACTTTAAAACAAATCCTTCTTCAAAAATATTTTTATATTATTTCTGTATAGAGATCCTTCAATTTAGCGTGAATCACTAGAACAAATACAATGTTTTACAATTTTAGAGGAAAATTCACTATAAAACTGCTTCAACGTCTATTACTTCTCAACAGTTCAAATTACAGGAAAACCATGTTTTCTACAATATATACAATAATAATCTCTTATTGGCTGTTACTTGCCTGTTGTCCAAATTTCCAACGAATTTTATTAGATATTTTTAATTTCTGGTGTAGAATTCCAAAAATGAATATTATTATTATTATTATTTACCATGAAAACTACAGAATACAAGCAGTCCAGTGTTTGACAGTAAAAATAGGCTTGTAACTCAGGATTATTTTGTGCTACACGAATTTGAATAAAAATTTGTAATTATTCTTATCTTACTCTCCTCTTCAAAAGTTATATGTTCCAAAAAAAATTAAAACCATATATTTAGGCGTTGATTGGATGAAAATCATGTTTAACTATAAATAATATTTATGTTATAAGGATCATAATGACGGTCACTATATGGTAGTAGCCGTATGACAAGGCGTGCACCATAATGATCGTTTATGATCCGAATTACATACAAAACTTTATCTGCTGTCATCGATAAATAGTTATTATAAATGTTTTTCAAATTCCAATACATATACATATTTGTGTTATTCATTATGAAAAATTGGAGAATAAAGTAAACACTGTACTAATGCTACGACTAGATAAAACAAAAAATCGAATCCTCCCAGCATTTCGAAGTGAAATCTTCAAAAGAAACTCAAACTACGCCTTCCTTTGGATATTTTATTACAAAATTGGGGTTCGTGGCTACTGGAAAGTTATAAATCGTTTATTTTCAGCTTTATAATCAATAATAAATTTCGGGAATTCAATAACTCAGCTCGAATACACTGGAAAAGTATCTTGCATACTTCGTTGGATTTTAATCGCTCCCTCAACTTGAACTTGTCTTGAACTTCACTTCGACCTAACATATTACTTAACTTGTGTCACTTGTGAGTCTAACTTGACTGTCTGCTCAAATAATTGAGAACTAAAAAAACTCTAGAACCTAGCTAATCGACACCTACCGAAAAGTCTGCTGTCGACCCATACTTCAGGAAGCTTCGATGGCGACGTAACCGATAATTTCACCGGCCGCTTTACTTATTTAGGAACCAGGGTCGCAAAGGTTGTGCAAGGAGGTATGATATTTTGTAACAATATATTAAAGTACCTTTCATAATCTTCAGATTTCAATTAAGAGGATAATCTTTTATTTTTCTTGTCACCGTCGCTTATCATCTTCAGAATTCCAGTAATTCTTAATCCTGGGTATGAATATGGAATACATTTTTATCAACCGGAAACTTCTATGAATTCCCGCAACTAAGTACTGGGTTTTCTACTACAATTTTTTGAAGAAACTATACAGAAAATCTACGCAGTATCTCATTCAGTCCCTTATCAGTTTTGAAGATCATACTATGTAATTTGATTTCAGCTAAGGAAACTTTGCCCTACTGATCTCGTTTCGGAAAAATCGGTCTCTGACATTCACTGAGTAAACCCACTTTTTTGAGGTTAAAATTTTCCTAATTTTCGAGTGTTTTTAGAAGTGAAAGATGCTTGCAGAAATTTTGAAAAAATTCCAGGATAATCCGAAATCCGTCAAGTGCCATTTGTAATTTTCACCATGTGAGTTAATAGCAGGAAAACGAATAATTTATTTATTTAAACATTCAGCCAAAGAATCCAGATTTTGACTTTTTCTCCCGGTTAACTTTGTATACAACTTTCCTGAATACGTTCTACGTTCTCGGTGGAAAATGAAAGCTGAAGCCTACCTCTACAAATCCGATATCCTATAAAACTCAGGTTGGATCAGATAAAATACTCAAATTACAAAAAAAAAAACTACAAAGAGTGGTTAGATTTGAAATTGATAAAACGTTTTATTATAAGATCTTCTTGCGATCTGTTGAGTACGAGTTGAACCAGTTGTCTCTGATACCATATAATATGTGTGTTTGAAAAGTTTTTCTAGCAATATTCAATGATCAATGCAGTCAAATGGCTGGTCAAATTTGAAAGTAGGACGAAACTGATGAAACCTTTTATACAAATATATTAATTTCTCATTACAATTTCATGTATCTGAAATGTGATGTGTATTTTGATAATTCATAGTGAATATTTCTAGAGAATAAATAAAATTTTGCGATTTATTCATAGTTTAAAAAATATGCATGGAAGAGCTATTAGTTCTCAGTCAATTCTCGGTAGCGGGGCGTTTTTTTTAAGGGCCCCCCGCAAACTTTGGGACTGTCCAACAACCAGAATGAACCAAACAATTTGTCCGACAATATTACCACTAAATTTTCCATATTTTTATTAACCGATTCTGAAAAAATGAGATGTGAGGTAATACATTTTATGACGTCATAAACATGGCGGATCGGCCATGTTTGATTACAATAAATAAGTATAGTATGTTTTTTAAGTACCTGTCAAATATCATTCAACGTTCGTTACGGTGCTAGTCAGTAAAGAAGTTGTTTTCTGTCAGTTTCTCATCAAATTCTACCTTGTAGGATACCTCGTCAAAAGTGTTAAAAAAATATTGATTTCTCACACATTCTTCACACTGCAAATACTTTTTTGAATGATGTTACAAACCCAGTGTTGGAATGTTCCAATAATATGTTTTAATTTTATTATGATAACTGGTACTCATTTCCACAAAACAATTCCTCTAAACTTTGTTGAGAATTGATAAAATAACACATTTGATTTACTTTGTATATTACTGATTTCCAATCGAAGGCCAACAAGCAATTGTTTCCATATCTAAAACATTAGATTACAGTATTGGCCGTATAGATATGTATAAATATGAGAGCAACTACTATCCTGGCTCGTCAATTGGGTTCAGATTTGATAATAGCTCGAATCTACAACCAAAGTTTAATTCAACTAATAATCCAGTCATTTAAGCTTAAATTAGGTAAGAATCTCGAAATTCGAGATACCCAGCTGTAAGTCTGTAAATACTTGTATATTGACACCCTAAAAGTTGTCTCAAAACCTACATATGGTAGGGTGTAAGCAACTATTAAATTTCAAGGTCAAAGGTCACAAAAATCGTTTTTTCGCGCTTTTTTGAGAAATATCTCATTTCCTATGGGTTTTTTGCTATTTGTATTATCAATATTGTAGAATACAAAATTCTCTACAAATTTTGTTTAAAAAAATTTTTTATACGGTGAACCGTTTTCGAGATAGAGGGCGGAGAGCGCGCGGTCACCGCATCACTTCAGGTCAACCGGTGCCTCCGGTCGAAAACGAGCCATATTGATGAACTATCGATAAATCAATGATTATAAATATTTGTCAATTTTTATTAACTATTATATTATATTTTATCATTTTCTTCATGCATTAAATCTATATCTATTCAATAATACTGATAACCGTTTACTGAAATTAAAAAATAATTAAGAGAAAAATTCAAATCATAATATAATTATTTTCCCACGCTCCGAAAAAGTAATGCCGCTTTCCAGTGTTAACAAATCTGTAAAAATAAATGATTGTAACGTTGCAGTGGATCCATTATTACTCTTCCAAAGAATTACTGTCAGCAAACAATTTGAAAGTAATCTTGAAGAATATCTTCAATATTAATTGGGTCCGTATCCAACAGCTCTATTTGATAATGATGGCATGAGAAAAACAACAAAATCGTCATTGTATGACAACATGACCCCAATTAATTTTGTTCTCAATGAAAATAATGTGACGTTCATTATTGATGGCGGATTTCTTCTTCATCATGTTGTATGGAGCAGAGAAGATACTTTTTCTATTATTTTTGATAAATACATGAATTATTTACAAAGGCATTACAGTTCCAAAATAATTGTTGTATTTGACGGATATTCAGACTACAGTAAGAACGTAAAAGCTATGGAGTAGCAGAGAAGAACTGCTGCACTTTCAAAAACGTACGAAGTCTGTTTCGATGAAACAATGGTTGTACCAGTTACTCAACAACAATTCTTATCAAATCGAAATAACAAAGATAAGTTCATTATTATGTTAATTGAAAAATTACAAGCTGCAAATATTACTACTAAACAAGCCAGAGATGATGCGGATGTTCTTATTGTTGAAACTGCAATTGAAGAATCAAAGTCTAAAAAAACTGCAGTTATAATAGGACAAGATATTGATTTACTTGTTGTCATTTTAATTGGGCGTACACTGTCTTACGAACAAGAAATTTTCTTTAAAAAAGTTGGGAAAGGAAATGTAAAAACGGAGATATACTCGACTAAAAGTTTTGATAATTATCCTCATTCCAAAAAACATATTTTATTTCTGCACGCATTAAGTGGCTGTGACACAACTTCTGCGCTTTTTAAAATTAAAATTATTAGAGAGTGGAACTCGAACCTTATTGGCAGTCTATAATGCTCCGAAATCTGTGAAAAGTCTCGATCATCTTCGTTATATGCATTACGTCAAGTTTACAAAACTTAATAATAAACCTGTGCAGCTTTCAAATATTCCACCAACTAGTGCAGCTGCTCATCAACATTTCAACCGTGTATATTATCAAGTTCAAACTTGGTTAGGACATGATTTGGAACCCCAGGTATGGGGTTGGGCAATGCGAAACTTTAGACAAACGTCATTGAAGACGATAATGCAGACCAGTTTGAAATTTACCAGCAGCCAGAAGACGACGATGAAGAGGAAGAAGATGATTAAAATTATAAATTGTAGTTTTTGTACCCTTTATTCCATTTTTTTACTTTCAATTAAAAAAATGTATTCAATGATATTTTTTAATAAAAAGATTAATTCATAATTTATTTGTTGTTTTTTTCATCATGTAAGAAGTTATTAATATTAATTAGGTTAAAATTCAAATATAATTCTTATATTTTCATTAACAATTCTGCAATTACATGAGCACGTATTGTTAAATAAATTAATACTGAATAAAAAGTGGATAAGTTAGGAAAAAAATGATAAAATATAATATAATATTTAATAAAAATTGACAAATATTTATAATCATTGATTTATCGATAGTTCAGCAATATGGCGCGTTTTCGACCGGAGGCACCGGTTGACCTGAAGTGATGCGGTGACCGCGCGCTCTCCGCCCTCTATCTCGAAAACGGTTCACCGTATAAAAAATTTTTTTAAAGAAAATTTGTAGAGAATTTTGTATTCTACAATAATGATAATAAATACAAATAGCAAAAAACCCATAGGAAATGAGATATTTCTCAAAAAAGCGCAAAAAACCGATTTTTGTGACCTTTGACCTTGAAATTTAATAGTTGCTTACACCATACCATATGTAGGTTTTGAGACAACTTGAAGGGTGTCAATATACAAGTATTTACAGACTTACAGCTGGGTATCTCGAATTCCGAGGTGAACTTACTATAAGGACTGGACTATAATGGAGAATGTCTATTGAATACCGTGCACAAGCTCTACAGAGGCAAGTTTAATAATAAAGCCACCAACACCCAATTTGAGAAACTCTCACCCATGTCCACATTTGCTGCGCCGTCATAGGCTGATCCATGAGAGCATTTTGCCATACGCGAAACAACATCAAATACGTCTTGTCGCGAGAAACGAAACTCGTGAAAAAATATTTGTCGGTCTTGTTGCTGATTAGTACTGCGTTCGGTATTACCAAAGCGGTCTTTTCCTTCGTAATGGCGGTGACCTCTTTCCATTTTAATGTAAGATTAGTTTCCCAGCCGAAAATGTTGGCGTAAAAGCAGACGAAGTTCTGAGTAACGTAGAGGCGACCTTGTTGCAGTATTTCTTTCTGTAAGGCGCAAGAGTAATCTGAAAGGAAATTTAGGGTTAATTCCGCAGCAAGAGATTTACCGAAAGAAATGGGTTGAGTGGTTTATAGTTATGCATTATGAGCTGACAAGTGATTTCCCAGAGACAGTACACGTCTGTACGGTTCAATTGGCGACACGAATATGTCATATCTCCTACAATCCATTGCCACGCATTCACACCTTTTAATAATGAAAAATGTTATTGATTGAATCTTCCGCATAAATATATGTAGTAGATATCATCACTAGCAGGTCTGCAAAAGAAAATAGCTACTAACCACTACAACCGATTATATCGGTTCACTTATTTGCAAAGTTTTCTGCAATAACTACTTTGCAATCCTCCGAATGCAAAATTATATTTCGAATCAAATGGGATGTGCCTGCTCTGTTGTAAGAGATCCAAGAAAGTGGTCTCGTAGGAGTCCATTATCGTTCCCAGTTGTATTTCCAAAGTACTTATAGTGTTTTCAAAATTCTAAGAATTTTCTGTAGCTTAGAATATTCAGGTGTATGCTCAAGAACAATTTTAAGAAACCAGTGACTTGATATTCTAATACATTTTGAGATGATCTCTTTTAGTTTTCCACCATTGAAAAAAAAAATATTCGCCAGAAGGAATTAAGATCCCAATATTTTACTGAAAAAATTAATCTAAAAATGTCCTAAATCATCTGAATAGTTTTCACCCATTCATCAAAAGGTTCAGTTAATAATAGAATTAGAAGAAAACCGTCAAATCCCAATTCTGGATGTATTGGTCAACAAAAAAGGCAATCAATAGCGAAGGAGAAAATAAACACCGTCTTCAAACCAACGAAGAAAATATCGGAATATTGGAGATCAGCAAAAGACAGCAGAGATCATCTCAAATCAACAGGAATTTAAACGATTTCATGTAATTGTGGTGAGACTTATATCTGACAAACAAAAACGATCCCTCGTTCCCGCCTAGTCGAGCACAAGCGAAGTTGTTGATTGGGATAAACAGAGAAGTGCGAGGTGGCCGAAGATGCATTATCCGACGGAGAACAAAAGATCCTATTCGAAAATACTGAGAGGCTAGCAACGTCGAATCATTATCCAACCAGAATGTATGCAGAAGCCATAGAAATTCACAAACACTAAGAAAACTTCAACAGAAAGGAAGAGGGGAACTTACCTACAAAAGATCTGGCACATATCACTGAAAGGCGCCAAAACGAAGCCTTGTCATCCAAATCGCGCAAAACTCCAAAACAGCATCATCAATGATGCCAGGAACGTGAGCTTCAGTTTCAGTTGATACTTCAAGAAGATTACAGTTTGATAAATTAAAAATATTCAATTGTTGAAGAAATATTTTCGAAGTGTTGGTGCCAGCGGCAGATACACGAAGTAAACTATTAAAAAAGAGCATCTCCAAATCTACTGGATTACCAGTTTTATTCTTTACTTATTGGCTGGTCTTAGACGTTTATCAGCAGATCAATCAGTTTTTGTGAAGTACCACAAAAATAATATGGAAGTTTAGTATATTGAATAATAACATGTGACGATTTGGAATGTTAGTTACAATAGACAAACCAAACTTGAGGTTAGTGGGTAAAAGAAAAAGCATTTCAATTTTTTTTTTTCTTTGGTGTGTTGGCATCGACTACTATGGTCATTAGCCACGTGTTCTGGATAAGCCTTGTTACTAACTCCATACGCCGCCACCTTAGAAGCAGCATGATTATTCGTAGTCCCGTCAATCATGAAACGTGGGAAAGGTATTCTTCAATAACCCAGAATTAATTTCTAACGAAAAAAAGTCTGGTTCATTGGAGAATCGAACTCACGACCCTTGGATCATGAGCCGAGCGCTTTGGCCACTGCGCTACCTCGGTCATTACCAATTATTTACAAAATTGCCAGTATTACAATACGTGAGATCACATGGCGTTATTCAAATACATTATTTAGGTGATTTTCTTATTTTTAGAGAAACATTTGAAAATTGTTTGAGAAATATCAAAATTGTTAAAACGACATTGGAATCCTTGGGGTTTTTAATAAATTTGGAAAAAAGCAATTTTTACCAACACAGTCATGTACGTTTACTTTAGTTTCAAAGATAATAAATTATCACACAAAGTGTTTTGATCATTTTTGATAATATATGATAAACAGAGTCTTTCATAGGAACCTACATTAATTTGAGGGGGTGAGTCGTCATGATTCCGCGACAGACATGTCAAGTCAAAGTCAAAAATAGCTTAATTGTTTAAAAATATAAATTTTTGTAACAAAGCATGTCAAAAGAACACAAAAACAAAATTAAAACATTATATCTCATAGTATTTGTTCAAAGACATACATTTTTGTAGCAGAGCAGTCAACAGAAAATAGAACATATGGTTACGCCATACTGACAAGAGCCAACTAGACCAAAACATGTGTATACATGTAAAAAAAAATAAGGATTGATACGGAAACGTATACAAGGGTAGAGAGGCAAAGGAATTAATTTGCCCAAATAATGTCCTCACTGAAACGTTCAGATTAAATGACAAGGAATTGTACAATTTAGATGGTTACGATATAATCTATAGTGAGGGACAGTTCAACAGAAATGATGGTATAGTTATATATATAAAAAATACTTACAACTATGATTATGAAGTAAAAACAATCCACGAATCCACAGTGATAAGACTACAAATAAAAACCAATAAAGAAAAAGATCTCGCTATTACGGGAGTATACAGATCACCATCCACTAATGTCGAAAATTTTAACAGAGAGCTATCCACATATATGAAAAACAATGTAACAAAAAATGGTAGACATATTTGGGTGGGTGATATCAACATAGATATCTTGAAAGAGAACGATGATAGCCACACATACCAAAATATTATGAACGAGGAGGGTTTCGTGTCATGTATAAATGGAGAAACGAGAGTAACTCCGGACACCAGTTCATGTATAGATCATTTGTTTGCAAAAAATATAGATAATGGACCTGAACCCTACATCTTGGAATCCCATATAACTGACCACTTTTCCATTATATTTAGATTTACTTTTGCAACCAATATTGAAAAAATAGATACAGACACTAAAAAAATTGTTAACTACCCCAAACTGAGGGAAGAAATTTCACTGGAAGAATGGGAGAGGTTGTATGTATGCCAGGATGTTGACGAAACCACAACTATATTTATCGATACAATCACAAAATACGTGGAAAAAAATACGAAACTGATCAAAACAAAAATAAAGAAAAAGAAAATGTGGATAACTACGGGAATAGTACACTCTATGAAAACGCGGGACGCACTCTACAAAAAATGGCAGAATAATAAAAAAAACATAACTTTACTGAATGACTTCAAAAAATACCGAAACACTCTTAATTCATTAATAAAAAAAGGAAAAAGGGATTATTACAGAAAAATTGTTGATAAAAATAAAGATAATACTAAAGAACTATGGAAAACTATAAATGAAGTATGCTCATCAAAAAAAAAGAATGAAAAGAGAATAACAGAATTGAAAAGAGGCAGCGGAGAAATTGCGCGAGATAAACTAGAAATTGCAACCACTCTAGTCGATTTCTTTACTGATATCGGACAAAAACTAGCAGATAATATTACAACAAATAATAATGAAAACTTTCATGAACACAAACTCCAAAATTCATTTTATATGGAAGAAGCTAGTGAAAAAGAGGTGTATGAAATTCTTAAAAATTTAAAAATCCATAAAGCACCTGGATTAGACAAAATCTCACCTAGAATCATGAAAGAGACTGCAGACCATGTAACAAAACCCTTATGCGATATCATTAATAAAATACTAAACCAAGGGGTATTCCCACAATCATTGAAGGAAGCCTCAATCAAACCAATACATAAAGGAGGAGACAGATTAGATTGTTCAAACTACAGACCGATCTCATTACTTTCTTGCATTGCAAAAATCGTCGAAACGATCATTAAGACAAGATTGGTCAACTATCTTGATAAATATCAAATCCTCAGTGAAAGACAGTATGGATTCAGACAATCTAAATCTACGCAGGATGCTATCGAATGCCTAACATCAAAAATATACAAAGCTCTGGATGGAAGTGAAGCTGCAATATGCGTATTCGTAGATCTTAAGAAGGCATTCGATACAGTTTGCCACTCTAAGCTTCTTCAAACTTTAGAAAAAATTGGATTCAGAGGAAACGCGTTGGCACTCCTGCAGAGTTATTTATCTGACAGGAAGCAGTGTGTAACAATAGATGGAGTGAACAGCCAAAAAAGACTAGTGAAATATGGAGTCCCCCAAGGAACGGTTTTGGGACCTATACTTTTTAATATATATCTCTCCAACCTATTCAGGCAAAACTTTACAGGTCAGATAGTAACATTTGCGGACGACACAGCAATTTTATACACAGGGGATAACTTCTATAGTGTAAACGAACACGCAAAAAAGGACCTAAAAAGGATTTTTGAATGGTTTACATCATATCTACTAACGGTTAATTTGGACAAAACCAAGTACGTACCATTTCACATACAAGACATCGACAAAGACTTTCCTCCAATCCGAATAAATGATAATATGGAAGTCGAACCGACTAACAAAATGAAATACCTAGGAATTGTCATAGACAGTAAACTGAAATGGGATAAACATATCGCTATACTGGTACAGAAAGTAAGGAGTTGTCTCTCTAAATTCAAGTATTGCAGGCAAATAATGAATATCAAGCAACTTCAGTTGATGTACTTTGCATTTGTAGAATCTCTCCTGAGATATGGCATCATTGCCTGGGGAGGAGCCTATAATAACTGTATTAAACCATTGGAAATAGTACAGAAATGGATTTTGAAGATAATGTATAGGAAAGAAATTGACTTCCCCACAGATTCTCTCTACAAAATAGCAAATGTACAAGATATTAGACAATTATTTTGTAATACTATTATTATCCATCAAAAATATTGCACCGAAAAAAACCCAATTGTACACGCATACCCCACAAGATATAATAACAATGCATTTCAAATACCTGTAGTAAGAAAAGTACTCACCCAAAGATGTTTTTACTTTCTAGGACCTCGAGTTTATAACATGGTACCACCGGAAATTAAAAAAATTAACTCCATAAAAATGTTCAGATATAAAATAAAGAAGTGGCTTCTAAACAATAATAGATATTTTACTCACCAAATGATTGATCTAAAAAATATATATAACATTGAAAAGCATATCACTATAGAATTATAAAATTTCTCCTTATCCTAAATACAAAGCCATGTACAAATATTTTTACATCTTTCCATATAAATGTTTATATTGAAATTTTTACAATATTTAAAAAATTCCTGTATTAAATTTCCTTTATCTACCTAATGAATGAATAAATTTACTATGTACAGAAACCCACGAGCTAATAACTACCACAGACAAGGTCAATTTAATGATCTTTTGTGATATTTTACTCGTGCGTCTTCTATTGGGCATCACCAACAAGTTGCACCTAGCGACTTTCAGTGATCACTCGATCATCTGTTTATTCACATTTATTGTCTTTACTGGAACTATGTATTTGAAATTTGTTATGAATAAACATTATTATTATATAAGTTACTGCCTTTAAAATGCTTGTTTTGAAAAAATATATATACTTATATATATTTGTAATTAATTTATTATATTCGGAGATAATAACGTTTCTTTGACAAAGTCAAAACAAATCTGCTAATTTTTCTTTGGTCTCAATGTCAAGAAGATAGCTGTAGTGGAGCCGCATAACGTTTGGAACAAAAAAAAAAACAAGTGATCTATGCACTAATGGGAAAGCATACTTCCAAAATTGTCTAAAATATTGGAGAAAAAATTAGCATTCGAAATAACTGTTCATTTGCAAATCAACAATATTCTTCATATAGCACCAGGACTGCCTCCATTAAAATTGCCAATTACCTTACTTTATTGGACTTCAGTGAAGCACACTGGTAAACCATGACTTCTCTTGGCTATGCTCAATTTCTACGGCAACAGTTCCAAAGAACTTCCTTTAGTTAAACAGTTTTTTTAATGAAGAAGTTCCACAGGTCAAACTCGGTAAATGATTATTCCAACCAAAACAGATATTTTGCCCAAGGTAATGTGCTAGGTCCACTTATTTTTTTTACTGCAGACCTTCCCCATGTAAAATATAACCGAACTGGAATTTGCATCTATATGCTGATGACACTCAACTTTACAGAGCATGCTTCCCGGAAAATGTAGATCTGCTGGTCTCAACCTAAATTTACAGTAGATAAGCCAATGGTTTTTAGAGAACGGTCTCAAGATGAAAGCATATACAAATGTATTAATATGTATCGAGATGAAAACTCACACAAACAGAGCAAAACCTCTGCAAATAACGAAATAACGAACAATATTTTGATAACGCTTAAAGAGAAAGTGAAAAACTTAGGTATCATAGTGCACGAACACCTCACTTTTGAATCGCATGTAGTTAGTGAAAATTGTCCCCTGACTTACTTTTCGTACGGCGAACTGTTGTCGATTTAAAAAACAAAATGCATTTAATTGAGATTAATAAAAAATCGCATAGGTACCAGCAAATGAAGACTTTTTAATTTTTAAATCGAAAACTGTCCGTCGGACGAAAAAAGTCAAGAGACCATGTTTATGGGAAGAAAGAAGACAATAATAAAAATAATACTTATTTGACAAAAAAAAAAACAGTAGTGTATCATTATTTTGTTCAAAAATATGACAGGCAATGTTTACAGGGACGCCACTGAGGATAATTAAGAAAACCTTTATCATAGAGAAAAGTATTTTTATGTGTACTTTCCATGTACCAAAATTACGAAAAAGAGCCAAAACGGTTTTAGAGATATTGAGAAAGAAATTATTTTATTGTGTCACAAGGAACCACAAGAAACCACCCCATCGATTTAATGACAGTACTTAGGAAAAATCTTTGTATCAGTGCAAATATAATTTAAAAAGTGCTGAAAACATAAAACTTCATGGATTTCAATGAACAATTTGAAATAATTCATGTAATACCTGTAATGTCGAGTGGTCAAATGTACTACTGTAAACAAAAATCAAAATATTGCCTTCATCAATTTCTCCAAAAAAGCAACTCAATAAAAAAGTTAATGCAGAAAATTAACGTCATGCATTGTAATATATTTGACTCATTTTCATATTTATTTACATCAGATTTGCAACAATATTTTTATACTTCTGAAACCCACCCAAAAATTATAAGTTTTTGTCATCATATTTGGTTTGTTTAATACTCACGGTATGAAACTTTTGTCAAGATGAAAATATAGTTATTTGTATAAACGGGATAATAGAAACACAGTGATTCAACTTTCTTGAAGAAATGGCAAAGTAAAATCAAAGCCAGCTAGCAGAAAACATCTTTCGAAAATCAAAGCAACACCTGAACATGTAAGTACTTACACAAAAGACATAGGTATCGGAAAGTGAAATGAAGTATCCATAAAAAACTAAGAGAAATAGAAAGGAAAAGAATTTGCACAAAATAGAAGCACCGCATAGAAGACATAAGTTGAGAAGAATGCCACCCAAACCGAATGAAGAGAAAAATATCAAGAGAAATATTCCAATTTTGTAGCCATAACCAGATACATTATTATTGATTTAAATTATAATTGACATGTGAAAATACAAGCTTCTTCATATGAGTATGAACTTGCCATCATCAGCAATTCTCAAGTAAAAATATACAGTGTGTTTAAGAATTGAGTTGCAAAATTGTTGTTACCAAAAAATTTTCAGTATATGTCCCGCCCACGTGTGGTCTTCTAGTCGCCACTTACGACAGCCGGACTATACCTAAGGGAGGTCCCCAGGGAGGTGGTAATGGTGGTTCCTTGGAAGGTTTCGCTGTAAACTTGTGTTTGGGGGTACCACCAGTCTCTTTGGTTCCCTTTTACGTACTGCTCACCTTCGCACCTAGGTTTCCATCTCAGAGGCTACCATATATGCGGGACGTAAAGGTGCATTAAAGAACAAGGCAAGAACTAGGTGACGTTCAAAGTTTAGCCTTCTTGGAAATGACAAACAGCACCAACTACAGCTCTTCAAGTTCTACTACACCTCTGCAAGACGCAAGCCAATGAATCATAGACACTGCCTCATCCAACAGATGAAAAGGGACACACAGCCTGTTCTGAACTTCAGAAAAGACCCAAACATTGTCACTTTCAGGAAGGAAGAAAAATGGAATGACAATGGCAATACTTGTCGAAGGCCTATTGTAATCTACTCAACCAGTAGAGCAGTAATAAATTGGGATCAAACAAGATCACATCCATGCTGGTCTACGAGTGTAGAAATGCCTTGGAAAACCTGACAAAAAAGAGGAAAAAAACAGTCTCATATGGGTACCAGGATACGCAGGCGTCCTCAGAAACCAGGAGGCATAAATGCAGGACGTAAGCTAGAGCCAAGGAGGGATCAGGGAAACCATCAACGGCCAGAATCCTCAATAGCGTCCAAAAACAGTTCCTAAAAAACATAGCAGGACATACAGGGGCTTCAAATCCGACCACCCGTGCAAGGAAGTAAGTAAAAAATACTTTTTGCGACGGAAACCATATTGTCGATCATCACTCCCAAGATGACCAAATATTTCAAAAAGTTTTCCATAAAAGAACCAGAGGAACAGAAGGAAGGTACTCCCAAAACACAACTCAATACTGGAATCTCCCAAGAGACCACCGAAACTACAGCTGGAGGAACCTACACAGGTGCCTTCCAAAACATGTGGGTGCACAGGTCCAAATAGAGGGGCCTAGAAGAAGAAAACAAGGAGAACTGACCCTCTGCTATGACTATGCTACCTCAATAAGCTCTGTGACCAAACTCGAACATCGTAGAAAAATACCGATCAATGACAATAGTTCCTCAGGAATTGCATTTTTTGTCGTAATTTCTGTCCGACAAATTCGATACATGTAATCATACTCCGGACTTGCAGAATATTACTTTACTACGGGTAAATTTCTATGAAAAGTTAAAACAACACAACAACATATGATTTTAACTCAATTCTATGACACCCTGTATATTTTTTTGTGATATGTTGCCTTATTTAGATATCGTTTCGTTATTGTTCTCAAAACAACAAACAATCTACTTACCTACCACTAACCTCTCATCGTCGGGCACGTCTTTGAAGAGCTTCTTGAAATCCTCGGATCTAGATTTATACGAGGGGTAAAACGGATTAAACCACGACGATTTTTTCTTACCTCTGCCCGCCGTTCGTCTCTCTTTGTTTAAACTAGTTAAAGATTCTGCCTTGATATCATACTGCGGGGGCATTCTCTCTGTGCTGCTAGCACTACTTACGAGTTCTTTAGAACCATCTTGGCTCTGAAAAATGCACTGTATCAATTAAAACCTTTCTGATAGTTGAATTATTTCTAGCGTTTAAAGAAAGGCAAGTAGAATAGAATAGAATTGTTATTTGTGCAACAAGTGCGGGAAATACTTTAGTGGTTGTAATTTACATAAAGGGTGGCCAACGATGGATGGTACATTACACTTCACTAGAAAACTATTTGGAATGATCATTTTTTGGAGTTATATTAAACTAATATATTTTCAAATGCAATTTTGTGATTTTTGAATTTTAAGTGTTCTTGCGAATAATTTTTTTGATAATTTTTTTCGGTCTCAAACAGTTATGGACATTATACGACTTTAAAAAGTTCCATCTTCATACCGCGGCACAATTGAGATTTTAAATTCCGGTTGTATCTCCAGAAGGGGTTGAAGACATTTTTTCCTCCAGTCGTACAAAAATTTCAGTAATTGGCAAAAAATTGGGCATGTCACCAAAACAAGTATATTGGCTGTACGTGGTCGTCATACGACCAAAGATCACGTATCTGGTGGAGCAACGGCCAACGGCAGAAATAAAAGCCCTTCTCGGATTAATTCCTCTCCACATGGTTCTGGAGAGAGAGGCAAGATGTTCAACATACAGACTCTACCAAGCGGCCATTAGTCTACCGCAGGCATGCGTCATGAGAAACAGCAGCATGCTGGAGGGCATAATAGCTCACAACATTCTGGGAATGCCCTCTGAGATCATGCCTGAAACTACCAACCTTCACACGTCCTACATTGTGGTCTTCACTGAAAGAGAAGACTGACTTCGGAATAAAACTGGCCTATACAGGGTAAATGACCGTTGGTTTAGCGATGGTTCCAAAACTTTGGAAGGCGCCGGAACAGGAATATACGGGAAGAACTCAGTAGTAAAACGCTCATTCAGTATAAGTAAATTAGCTACGATATTCCAGACAGAGGTATATGCCATTGAAATGTGTGCAAGGGAGCTAGAAAATCGACACCACACACGAAAGATTATAAAAATATTTTCAGATAGTCAAGCATGACACTAAGGTGAAACACGATTAAAATTTCCACAAAATTTATTGTCTTTGCGACATGTTTCGATACACAGTATCTTTTTCAAGCGAATGTAGTACATTAAATTATTCTTCATTGAAAAATACTTAAATACCTTTCGTATCCAACAACATAATTAGGGACTACCTATAATTATCGCTAATACCTAGACTCATACAACTTATAAAATTGACAATAACAATGAACCTACCTGGAAATCTCAAAACATAGCTACTACTTAATTGAATAAATTTAACAAAGGGGGACTGTTCAGATCTAATTGATCATTTAATAAACAAAATGAATTTTTCAATTTATTAATTTCTAAGAATTCTAAATGATTAAGCCTAATGCCCTTATTTTCCACATGAAGAATTTCGAAGTTTTCATGGAAGTCATGGCCTTCCTCCAAAATATGATTGGCATATGATGATTTTTTTTTATTGTTTTCCTACGAGCGGAAAAGTTACTTTTCCGCACGATTTTTCGTTTTGAAAGTTGTACTTTTCCGTACGATTTAAAATCTTGCGGAAAAGTTACTTTTCCGTACGATTTTTACTTTTTCGCACGATTTTTGTATTTTTGAAAATAATGATATTTAGGACTATCTAAATGATCTATGTAACTATTCTGTCTTATTAGTCATTTTGTAGCATTATTATGAAAACTTGTTCATTAAAACCTTGTTTTTTTATAAATAAGATGGACAAAAACACTCGTAGGAAAAATATTGTACCTAACTCTTACGGAAAATGTCTTTTCCGCACTTGTTAGGTAAATAACTATAACATAATTCATACGATGTTCACGTATGCGGCTTTTGAATGGTCTACCTGTCTGGCCAATATATACTTTGGAGCAAGATCCACAATTCAATTTATAAACTGCTTATTTTTCAGATTTTTGCGTTTTATCTTTATTATTCTTGATAAACCTTCCCAATGTGTTATCTGTTTGTTCTATATGCTACTCTTAAATTTTTCTCCTGGATAGCCTTTCTATGTAGTTTCTTAGCAAGAATATTTTCTATTAATTTGACTCCATTGTTAACTGCTATCTGCTATATAATATTTAATTCTTCGTGAAATTTTCTTCAGAAAGTGGAATATTTACTAATCTGTTTATCATACTATGGTATGCTGATATTTGATATTTTATGTATATATGGATGTACCGAATTATTATGAATGGTGATGTCAGTATGGGAAGGTTTATTTAAAATTGAAAGTGGTGTTTATTGTTGGCTTTACCTATTGTCAAATCTAAAAAATTAATTGAATTTTCTACTTCTATATTTCTATTGTGAATTTAATGTTTGGGTGAATAGTGTTATTATATTTATGAAAGGTGTCTAATTGTCTGTTGGTGCCTTTAAAATAACTTATAACGTCATCTACATACGTTATCTACATATCTGTACCAATACAAAAACTGTTTCGAGAGTGGATGCTTATGAATCGTTTTTTCAAGATTGTCCATGAAGATATCTGCCAGTAGAGGACTCAGCGGATTTCCCATGATCAATACTTCAGATGAAGAGTATAATTTATTGTCAAATTGAAAGTAATTTTGTTCAAGACATATCGACAAAGGGTCTAATATCTCTTGTTTAATAACCGAGTCAACATGATTTTTATCTAGTAAACCTTCGCCTAAGAGTATTGTACCTTGCGGGGGTATACTAGGGAGAAGATATAACTGTTCCAGATAACGCAAAATTAATATCATTTGATGTTCAAAATCTTTTCATCCACGGCTAAACACATTTTATGTACATGCCCTGCAGCGGCCAGAACCAGATTTTCAATATTTGGCACTATAACAGTAAGGCCAGAAAACCGTAAATTATTATAAAACTTGCGCGCCATGAATTTTTCATAAAAAAAAATTCAATGCATCGCGCTCTTTCAAAAATAAACTTTTTCTTAGTGAAGCTGAATGGAATTACATTTGTTTGAGGAATTTATTATTAGGATCGTAAACAATAAAAAATCGGTTGTCCCCTCGAATCTTTCTCGTCAGTCGTATTGAATTTCCAGAAAAAAACCTTCAAACCATTTTTTGCGATTCACATATGAATTTTTATAGGTAAAATTTTAACATTTCTTCCAATGATGATGAAAGTGGTTTTGATCTCCTTAAAAAAGCACGGCACTGCGCAAGAGGTGTTTTGTTTTAGTTGGACTGTCAGAAATCAAACACATAAAAGAATCCCCACGAGAGTTATCTTCGGTTCAAAACATTTCTTGTTTATTCGGAATGAGGCCTATCTATGGTTTTTTATTGATCTGAGAATCTGACACTGAAATACTCTGTTTTGGTTCGACTGTCAGAAATCCAACACATAACAGTCAGTCCCCACGAGAGTTATCTTCTGTTCAAAACATTTCTTGTTTATCCGGCATCAGGCGTATTTATGTTTTTTTTTATTGATCTGAGAATCTGACAATGAAATACTCAGTAATAGTTTTATTTCTGAACATGTTCCCCCTATACATTTCAGTGTTACTTCGAAGACAAATCGTACTTATATTCTGTTGTTTTAAACTCGCAGGTGTTATTCATTAATTTGTTATAAACATGTTTTTTTTATTTTTAATTTATTAATTATAGAATGAAAACTAATAAAATGATCTTATTGCCCTTACTAGAAGATTTGTGATATAAAATACGAACAAAATGAGAGTTGATAATGTATAAGAGTGCATACAAAAATTCAAATTGCAGTTGGGCCAATACTAATAGTTCGATGGCGCCTGTTTTGTGCACTCATGAAGTACATATGAGTTTCGACGTTTATGCAAAGTTCCAGCCCTATAACTAGAAAAATAACGGAGTTCCTAATTTAACAAAATGCAAAATTTTCTGGTTTTTCTCCGTTATCAATGATCTGATCGGGTCGTACCAACTCTCATTGTGTTCGCTGGACGGACCAGATGGGTGGAGGCAGGGGGTCCAAAATCTCCGGAGCCCGGCCACGGGCCTTATTCGTATGGTTACTATGGTTATTTCATAACGGGTCGGCCGATTATCAAAAACTTTTATTTCAAAATATAGTACTCCGAGAGCTCTACATTCCGGTCAAAATTGTTTCAATATTCCACTTTTCCACAGCCTATTACTATAACAAATAAAACCCTAAAAATGGCGAAAGACTATTAGGCATTTACGTAGGAAATAAATATCTCCATCGATTTAAGCACATCTGAAACCCCCAAATTCCATGTTTAAATATCGTAACTTATTCCAAGTGTTCACAACTTGAGTGCAAAATATGAATAATTCTATACTTTTTGAGAGTGCCATGTGCAAACGATACTGAGTGTATGGCAATTTTTAGATTGCCAATATATCAAGAGTCACCTAGTGTATTTCACACAATATCATCCTCATATCTTATACAGAGTGTTATAATAAATATCGAAATATCGAGAAAAAAAAACTGCTCGGAGATTTTGTTACTACATGAGTCACGAAGTTTTGAAAATAAGTCGATTATTGATTCTTGCTTCTGATTTGTATCGTGTATCGTGCTCAATTCGAATCAGTCCACTCGATAAAGTTTATTTTTCGCAATTTGACTTATAATGTGCTATTTTACCGAATTCAAAATCGTTTGATAAACTGGCATTATACCACACAAAATTGGTTTGTTTACAAACTTTATTGTTTCCTGTAGTTTTTGCGTTTCTACGACCGTTATCGAGAACAAAAAATAAAAAATTATATTTTTTTCATTCGCTAAACGAACCAAAAAATTTATTTTGTATTTTAGAATTCACCAGCAGCGCACCTCAAAAAAGTTTAGGTGGAGAAAAGGGGGCATGACCAAAATATCACCCTGTAGATTCTTACAAACATTTGACATGTCCATTGATGTAAGCCCTATAACGTAACCTGCGTTTTCAATTTGAGCCAAATATCTCAAAAACTGCAGGATCTATAAAGAAAAAACAAAAAAAAATCTTGAAATTTCAACACCCCGTAGTACTTTCTGCGTAATAAATCTACACACATAACGAATTCATTCTTTGGAATCGTTCACATTTTTAGGACGATCTCGATTAACTTTTCCTTTGATGGTACCCCAAAGAAAGTAATCAAGTGGTGTTAGGTCAGGTGAGTATGTAGTCCATCTTATAAGGGGACTGTTTTTTCTATCCATTTACCCGAATTTTTTTTCAAACCACCTCCTTACTATTCTTGCATTACGAAGATAGAAGCACCATCTAGTTGCAAAATCATGTCCTGTCTCAGTCTGGTCGGTATATCCTGTAACTCCCCATTATTCGTTATTTGAAAAGTTGGGAAACTTTTCTGCGTTGAGATTTTCCTCAAAAAAAAAGGTCACATTATGTTATTCTGAAGTATGCCGCACCAGACATTAATTTTGAAATAGTATTGTCCCTCACAATGTATTATCCAATTCGTATTTTGATCGGACCAATATCTTGAAATTTGGCAAGACACCACTCCATTAGTTGTGAAGGTAGCTTCATCGCTAAACATTATTTTAGACAAGAAATTTCTATAAGTTAAATAATTTCCTCGGCACCGTAATGAATATTCCATTCTTACATCTTCATCGCTTATTTCCAAGATATGCAAAAATTTGGGCTTATAGGCATTTTGTTTGTTTCCCTTGAGGCATTTCCCGTTGGATTCATATTGGCGCCAAGAAAATTATCCAACCGATAGAACTTTCTTCTCTAAAATAATGTTTAGCGGTTACCTTCAAAACTAACGGAGAGGTGTTTTCGCAAAATTCGAGATGCTAGTCCAGAATGGATAATACACTGCAAAAGGGTATATTTCCATACTTATTATGAACACTCTGTACGAGATATGCGGATGACATTTTGTGAATGGATTCACTAGGTGACGCTTGACCTATTGGGAGTTTCGAATCGAAGGACATATATGTTTGTTTTTTTTTTCAAAAAAATGCCTAATTTAGTTTCGTCATATTTGGTGTGTTAATTGTTATCATTATAGGCTGTGGAAAAGTGGAATATTGAAACAATTTATACCAGGATGTGAAGCTCCCAGAATACTATATTAAAAAAAAAGTATTTGAAAACAGACCGACTGTTATAAAATAATGAATTGTCGCCACTTAAAGTAAAACACGCTGTATAAAAAAATCTGATTTATTGTTGAACTGATGTGGGGAGAGGCCCGATGAGACTTTATCCCCGGGGCCCGGCCCAGCTCTGGGAGGCCCTGTGTGCTCGTACTTCAATTCTCTACAATTACTCTATTCAGGGCAACAAAAAATTTAAAAAAACACGTTTTTTGTATTTAATTTAACTGTCTTCCTTGTGACGGTACAGTCAGTTTTCGCCTAGTGTTTTTGTAATTTATTGACTGGTCTAATTGTAAGAGAAAATTAAGTCCGGCATTTATTTGATGATATTTATTCGTGCTATAATGAAGAGCTTTCTTTCATTGGCATTGAACGGTTCAAATATTGGCTTGCAAAAAGACAATTTGTTCAAGTAAATTTACTAGTTGAATTATCATGACAGGTTTCATAATGATGAAAAACCTACCTAGAATTATTGCATTCTCTTAACTGAAAACAAACACAATTCAGAACACCAATTTCATGCCATGGACGACTAACTTTGAGGTTGAAATTTCTCGCTTCTTGCCACTGACTGGTAGAAATGATGATAACTTAAAATAGAAACAATACTATCATCTCAAGCATTGGATTGTTATGATTGTATAAAGTATTTATTCAACTACGTTACGTATAGATAAAATTGATAAAAAGGTGGAAAATAGCTATTAAAATAACCATATCATGGTTACAATATTTTAAGAATAATTATTATAGTCCGGGCGACTAACACATTTCAAAATATAGTGAGTAGGAACATTAAAAAATATTGATTTTGAAAATGGCGGCATAGGCATTCATCAACAAAATAGTGGCATCTCTAGAGAAAGTTCTTTAGTGATTAATTTAATTATATCCTAGCGAGACTCAAAGGTCGCTAAACTCAGTGGAATAATTATATGACTGAAATACAGGGTATTTATCAGCACAGATTTTGTCAGGTTTAGTCTGAATCACTGTGTGTTTATTACCTTGTATACAAAGGTTCGGCAGTTGCATATTAACATAATAAAGAAAATATCATATAAAAACTGAATTTGAGGAATGGCGTTTCCGCTTCACCAAAGCACTTCATTAATGCTCAATGTACGTTTCGCTAATACATCATAACTTTGTTTAATTCCTACGGTATCTGGATGATAAATTACTATCAGTCGTGATATTGTTGTTTAATATCAAATTGCCTTTTACCTTCACTCACAACGAATCCGTTAATATGCTTCCAATTTTTGGTGAATGCCAAAAAAATAAACGTGCTGCAGAGAGGCTGTATGAGCAGCGCTTTCCTGACAACCAGGTCGAAATACATTTTAGTATGTAGAAAATACAGCGAATACACATCAAGCCCTACTCCTGTGCAAACTGAGAAAAATTGTATAAATGTGTTGGCACATCCTCATATTTCGGTTCGTGCATTGGCAGTGGAGATTGGGATCAGTAAGACGTCTGTGCAAATAATTTTCAAACAGGACATTTACACAAAGGACTCAGACTTACAGATTTTGGAAGACGAATGGCATTCATTGATCACATTCAAGTTTCATTTCATGACAATCCCAACTCCCTTATTCAAATCTTGTGGGGTGACGAATCTCGAATGGCACTGTTAACCGTCATAACGCGCACTATTGGTCACAAGACAACCCTCACTGGATAAGAGAAAGCAATTTCTTAGCAATGTGGAGTGTGAACAGGTGGTGTAGTTTACATAATGGATGTTGTCTGAGCCTGTATTTTTTTTAAGGCACTTTATATCTACATTTCTTGCACTACTAGAAAATATTTCAATTGAAGAACAACAAAATATGTGGTAGCAACAAGATGGTGGTTCTGCACATAACCATAATACATTTAATACATTCCTCAATAATACCTTTCAACACCGTTGGATTGTAAATAGTGGACCTGTTCGACGGCCTGCACGTTCTCCAGAGTTCACGCCTCTGGACTTTTTCCTATGGGGATATTTGAAACGAGTTGTGTTCAAAACCGAACCAATAAGTATTGAAGATTTACCCCAGAAAATTTCATAGGCTTGCAATACCGTTACCTCGGAAATGATTGGAGCTTCCTGTACTCGCGCGCGCTAATTCGGCGACTTGGAGCATGTGTGATAAGTGCTGGTCAACATTATGGACAATTTCTGTAGTGTAATGTATCATAAATCAATATTTCATTTGTATTTTTATTTGCCATTCCAGCTACCATGATATATCATTGAATGAGAAATGAAAAAGACTAAGCTGAACGAAAACAAACATGCAATTTAAAAAACAAAAGTTAGGGGTGGTTGCGCGGGGGTTGTTTAGTAAGGGGTGGACTTTGCTATGCTGCATAAAAGAGCTTATGGTCTCCTACGACATGTATTTTTGTCAATTTTTTCCTTCTTCAATTAACTGAGATATCTGCTAGCCTAAAATCTCTGAGACACCCGGTATTGTGGACATTCAGATACGGAGAGTGGACGAGAACGTACATATACAGGGTGTGCCAAACTCGATGGCCTATTAGACGTTTCTGGAGAACGGAATATGGGATTATTTTCCATTTTGGGTTTCTTAGGTATTGACTTTGTTCTATCCATCTAAAATATTTTCAGCACTGCGGCGTTGCCGTCTATTGAAAAGTAGCAACAACTTTGATATTTCAAATCGGACATCCTGTATACTATTGCATTTTTCGCTTCGCTACTACTTTTTGATTATTTTTGTAGAATACTTCCCTATACCTATCTCCGATGGTTTTCGAGGAATTCATTGATTTCCTTATTTTTTGTGCGAAACATAGCTTTAATTAATTGTTTATTACTTACAGTATTTGGAATCGTACAAAGCCTAAATTTGGGAGTAAGTTTGACAATGTCCGGTTGAAGTAACTTTGAGTCCAAAATGAACCTATGCATGGCATTATGAAGTCTAACAAAAAACGTAATAAAAATGAATTCAATACGAGGGTTTCTGGATCCCGAAATAATTCCTATAAGAATAATGGAGGAGGCGATGACTCACGTAAACGAGGCAATTATGCATGCCTGCCACGATAACTGCCCGAAAATAAAAAACACCGGTACATTTTACGGTAGAACCAACACCTCGAGACTGAGAGTGGGGCCAGAAGTGTATTCAATAAAGACAAGAGTAACCAAATCTGGATCTACTGGTCGTATCATCAAACCATGGTCCTATAATGCTTCACTGATATGGTGGCCAAAGAAAAATTTTGGCACAAGTCAAGTGCAGAAAGTGCAGCGGCTAGCATGTAGGTTATCGCGGTGCCAATATTTACGTGCCCTTCTCCAGCGTTAGAGGTAATGCTCAACTTTGGAACACAGATGGCATGCAGTTAGGCTAGCTTTGAAAAGCAGTTTGAAGTGGTCATAAATAACTTATACCTTTGCACAAAGATCGGACCTCAACTGTGAGGAAACAAATCAGCCTGCTGGATCAGAAATTGATGAAAGGGCTGAAGGGGGCGTTACAGAGCCAAGGACATTCAGATACGGAGAATGAACGAGAAAGTACATAGACTGTTGATACAAGTGTTGAAAGAAATAATTTTATTTGAAAAAATAGTAAACAACCACAAATTGTATTATATTTCTTCAATTGAATTTCAGAATTGGTAAAATATTTCTTTATGCACAGTGCAGAACCGGTCAGGACGGAGAGCCACCGCTCTTATCCGTTAATCTGCAATTGAACACCAATTGCTATTTCGTCAGGTGGTCACCTGACAAATAGCAAATGGTATTCAATTGCAGGTTGACGGATAATAGCAGTGGCTCTCCGTTCTGACCAGGTCTACACTGATGATCGGCAGAACCGTGAAACCATTAGGCAGATAGTTACTCGTTTGATTAAACATTTGCTAGTTGTTACACAAAGCTTCACAAAGTGTATTCTCGTGAAAAAACTTTGAAAGGTGTTGAGCAGAGGTGATTGGGCAGCCGTATGGGGCTGTTTGATTAATTTCTGTTCCATGCTTGCCAACAAAACTACTATAGTGTAGGAAATTTGCGAGAGGAGATTCGAGCGGACGAAGACTTTGAACTTGAAGCTGAAGTTACAGAAGTTGAGAACAAGTTTTATCATGTATAATTAGTATCCAGTTTTTGGAGCTGTAATTAAACGAGTCATAATTGTTCAATATTTGTCTGTAACCACGAACCAATTTTGTAATAATATTCACATTGCGAAGTCGCAGATCCCTACAGTAACTCATTGCAACTTCTATGCAAAACCGATTTTGGTTTACTGTGCGTTACTTAACGATCTTTAAAAAAAACTCAGATTTATTTGTACACTTCTACGATAATTTATGTTAACAGTTCGGTTATAATTAATATTTTAATATTCTACTCACTGCACTCTCTTATTATTTGAATAGCTAAGCTCCGGCTGATTCAAAAAACTCCCGTCTCGCCGTGGAGATTTCTTTATATAGCGTGATGAACTGGTCTCTCGAATGATCGGGAATTTCTATTCGCGACTAGATGGCACTCTCGAATGGTCTTGTGTAAATTACCAGCGGCGAAGTTGAATGGTGACATCATCGATTATAAATAGCGGTGATTTGTGTGCTATTACGAGCTCCGTCAGGACCGGCTTGAGTAGAAATCGTTACAGTATATTCCAAGCGTAGGTAATGGCTATTTCCATTTGCACGAGAGATATTCTAGAGAGGGGCCCTAGAAACCAATTCATAGTAATTTTCTCCGACAGTCAGGCGGCAACAAAGGATCTGCGATCATGTAGGTTCTCTTATAAAGTAGTTAAGGAGTCTCACAACAACCTCAGCTACCTAGGTGAAACGTGTCTGGGTACCAGGTCACACGGGCATCCAGGGGAATGAGAGCGAACATGCCCTAGCAAGAGCGGGGGCAGTAACAACTGTCATCGGACCGGAACCAGCCTGTGGAATCTTATTTGAGGACATTAAGCAGGATAAGAAGAAATAGGTTGGGAACTACCATCGATCTTTCTGGTAGAATGCCTCGGGCAATAATCACGGGACCGACCTTCTATCAAGACAACTTCACGAAATGAGCCGGAACTCTCTTAGGAAGGTGGTAGAACTTCTAACAGGGCACTGCCACTTGAGAAAACACTTGCATCTGCTGGGGATACACCAAGACTCCACGCTATGCAGGTTCTGTGATGAGGATGAAGAAACAGCCTTCCAAATTGTGTTTGAATACGAAGCTCTGGCTCGCATGAGGACTGATATCTATAGTGCAGTAGATATCATCTCACAGGGAAACCTCTTAAGAAATCTCCAGGAGTTCATCAGAAGATCCGGAGTGCTCATGAAAGAGGCCTGACAGCGGGGAGCTAGCCCCACCGTGCAATACAAATAATAAAAAATGGTAAACCAGGGTGTTGATAACACCATCTTGGCACCTTGGCAGGCAAATATGAATCCCTCGTTGTTCTACTTTAGACCACCACTTATCAAGTTTCCTGACATCATTTGCGGTTGTTGGCATAATTCGATCAAGTAATTTTGAACACCCTCGAATGCTAATAAGCCAAATATTGAAATTCGGAAACTTCACCTTCAATCTACAATTTCTGTATTTGATTAATACTAAATACGCGTATACCCTTTGGACTTTGAAACACGTTGACAAGAGAACGATATGTTATTTTTCCATTTTCCAAACAACAGCGCGATAAAAGTATTATTAGGTAGCACGAAAAAAATAATCAAATGCATACTTGCCAAAGTGATCAACTCATTTTCTGTGGTCATCGAAGCCCGGTAAAACAACTGTGTTATTTTTGTTATTGTTATATCAAAGTCCCTTGATGGAAATCTAATACAATGAACCATCAGCATTTAACAAGTGCAGATAAGATAAAAGGTCTGTCTAGATACCTGTTCATTAATAGCGGCTTTTTGAATTCATGTTCGAAGCTAAAACAAAGGTGAATTCTAATGGATTTTATGAATGGTTGCTTAAGTGGTATTAATGGTACATATTGAATATTCTTCCAAGTATATATGCTGTTTTAGAGGTTCAGTTCAGTTAATGTTAGAAAATGAGTTTTTTTTTCAAGTTTTGGAATCACCCGTTTCTTCAAATGAGAATCGTTAGAAAATGCAATTTGGATATTGTAAAATTCAGAAGAAACTAATTTCAAAATCTTTGAGGTTTGTTGAAAGATCAAGTAGGTACTAGTATACTGGATTTTAGTACCTACTGCTTTGTCAAGTTGTGTATACATCACCATATTCTGAAACGGGTGTTTTAGATTTCATTTTCCAAAATGGCCGAAACCGATTTTATAGGATATATATTTCTGCTCCTGTGACAAGCATAGATAATTATCATTTCGGTGTCTAAATTTATTATGTTTTTGAGGGCAAGGAATCTATTAAGATTATTTGTGAAGGTGCCTGCTTGTATTTTATTGGAAAAAATCAGATTCTGGGATAAAGAAGTTTCATTCGAGAATGGCAATTCTCCTAAAAATTTCACGCAGGTTAGCCAGATATTCCTCAGTTCTTCACCATATCGTGATCAAGATACAGCATGCACGCAATATCAACTAAATCAATCTCTCGAAGTATAGGTCGCTTCCAGTAGTGAAGACAGTGTTCATGAAGGCCCCTTTGCCATGACCAGTATTAACTCCTCAAGATTAACGTTGAAAACCCTGTCAAAACGATGAATGTGTCGTCGATTCGGGGTAATAGGTAGTGGTTCTTCTTCATGAAATTCAGTTTCCTATAGTGTACACAAAATGTTGTGAACCTTCTTTTTGGAAATCAGTACCACCGGGGCGAATTAATAAATCAATGATTCCTCAATTACTTTTCCACATCCTGCTTTTTTGCAAATGGTAATCTTCATGGAGGTCGTCGAATAGTTGACCTTTAAGGGTATCGGTCCTATGTTGGACCAGACTGGTTCATCCCTTTATCCAGACATCCACTCTTTTCGCAGTATTTCCCGATTCTATCAGTTACCCTGGATATATAGGGTAGGTCCAGCGTATATCCCCAGGATTACTGACAGAATCATAAAACTCTTGGGGTGACACAAAAACGGTTTTCAAGCCGACCAAGAAAAAAAAAACAGAGCCTTAGGTCGGCAAAAGACAAAGAAGACCCACCAACGGCTACGAGGGTATATCGGTTACGATGGACTTGTGGAAAAGGATATATCGAAACCACGAAAAGATCCGTGGAAACAAGGATGAAGGAACATCGAAGAAACTGTAGATTATGCCAAACGGAAAAAATCGGCAGTAGCCGCACTCGCGCTCGGTGAAGGGGATCACAGTATACCTTTCGATGATGCTTAACCCTTTGCCCCAGATCAGGCATATCTAATTGTGCGTGAAGTAAAAGAGATACACATGCACACTGACAATTCCAATTCCATTCTTAAAAATGCCAGGGAAAGAATCACTATGAACAATTTAATGACAGCAGGTAAAAACATGTTATCAAAATAACAATGCAATTATAAGTATAGGTGCCAACCAAGAAACTATAATTAATGAGCAAGACTACCTGAGGCAGCATAAATAAAATTCGAGGAATAGAAAACCTTGAGTTATCGGTGAAATATCAATGAAGAACAGGCCTCTGAAGAAGTTAGCCAATTGCATTAGGAAACAATTCCAAAAGAGAAGAACCTCAAAACTCGAATAAAAATGGTAATGTTGAAAACTTCGGCCACGAAAGCCTTAGCTCATTTTATCTAAGTAACTTTATTCCAATAGTGGATAGGAGGTCACTTCATATGCTTCATAGGTGTGGATAAAACTCCTTATAATGTGGTTGAGGATAAAAAAAAACATTTTTCAATGTATAAGAATGTAGGCTTTCATGGCTGGCGACAATGTTTTGTTTAGTTTCCGGGTTTTGCCGTGGTCTTCTTTGGTTAAAATCTCCAATTTATATTGCGAAGCCTGTATCACATTATAGCGTATTCTTGAAACGCCTCCTCAACCTATGATTCCATAACTCAAATGTGATTCCAAACACTGATAAACTATTATTTTTTCTTTTTTATTCAAGAATTCAACAGTTTTTTTAAATTTAAAAAGTGCCCCTTAATGTCTTTGTCAAGTAATCCATGTGAGTTTTCCATCTGAAAGAACAATCCAACATAAGTCCCAAGTATTTGATTTCATTTGCAAGTCTTATTACGAAAGAATTTTGCATGGTTATATCATAGTTCGGAAGAGACGTCTCAAGGCTACCGAATGGCAAATAAACAGTTTTTTTGAAATTTATCGATTTAATCTGTAGTATAATCAGGTTGTAATTTTAGCAAAATCCCTTTCAATTTTAATTTTCAAACTGTACCAGTTTGTGTTCTTATATATAACCATAGTATCATCGGCGAAGCTGATGATTTAACCTTCTTTCTCCAATAAAAATATATTACTATAGTGAATAACAAAGGACCCAACACCGTCCCCTGAAGCACACCACATGTTACTTCCTTTTTTCATTTATTTTGACCTGCTGTTTAGGTTCTTTAGATAACTTTCGAAGAATCTATGTGTTGGACCTCTTTTTCCCTTGTCCTCTAAGGTTTCGAGTAGAATGGAATGGTGGACGGTGTCGAATGCCTTTGCCAAGTCAAGAAATATACCGATTACTGGTTCCCCTTCATCTATTCATCCATAAATAGTGTTTGCTAATAAACGTATTGCATCTTGAGTTGACATGTGGTTTCTAAATCCAAATTGGCAGTTTACACCAATCAATAGAGGATAAAATGAGCGATCGATTTCTTAACAAAAATACGATTAGGAAACTGACTGTGCCATCACATGGAAGACAGGCCCTAGTTATATTTTGTTATGTTTTGGACTCGCAACTGTCATTTACTAATTTATTATAAACATTCAAATACAAAAACACGTATTTTTTTAGTGTTTTCCTTATAAAATGAAAACTAATACAGCAATCTGGTTGATCCAATGAGAATAATTGTAGAGAATTGAAATACGAACAAAATGAGATATTGAACGACCCGATCAGATCATTAGTAACGGAGAAAAACTGGAAATCTCGAAAAAAAAATTTTAAAAAATGACAACTCTGCCATTTGACCCTTTTCACGAAAATCCAAGACTGTCTGTATCATTCTCCATCATCATTTGATGCAACTTTTATTGAAAAATTTGAAGATATTTGTTATACTATTTTTCTCAATGGTGACAAGCGTTTCCTAATGGGTGACTTCAATTTGGATTGCCTAAATGAGAGAATATTTTTATGTTGAAAAAAAAAACAGAATAACGAATGACAGTAATACTTTATTAATAGTTATTTATGATACAAGTGTTAAAAGTGGCATTTTATTTTGTGAGTGGGGAATATTGCGAAACGAGCGTTAGCGAGTGGAGCAACCCCACGAGCAAAATAAAATCACTTTTAACAAATGTATCATACAAAATTTTTTGTTCAACAGTTACTGCTAGTAAGAAAAAAACAAAAAAAAAATAAGATCCATAAGGATTCGAACACACGATCTTTGGATTACAAGGCTGACTGACAGATACTTCAAATATAATAAACCCCAACGCACTTTATTTATGAATGTCATTATTTGTCAGTGATGAAGGACATTCTACAGTTGGACTAAATACTACTTCGTTTGTAACTTCAAAAGGAATTAGTATTATCAATTGCGCAAACGACCAAATACATGTGTGAACTTTTATAAACGATTCCTCTTGAGTAGGTGTTCTGATTATAATATCTGATTGAAGTGTTTCTATTAGAGAGATCTATATTACTGAGTATCCATCATCTCATCTGTCATTTTACTTTTAACACTAGTGTTAAAAGTACTTTTAACACTAGTGTTAAAAGTGATTTTGTGAAAACGTCAGTTTTTAGTTCATGTGTCAATGAATTAAAAACGTCATTTTTAATGTCAGTTGTACAAAAACTATGTTTTGTCACATCAGATTAGTATTTCAGCTACAGTACGTGCAAGTCCTACTATAAAAAAAATCATGCAGTAATCTCTGTTAATATTTATAATGCACATCAAGACAGACATCAAGAATAAAAAAAATTCAAATACTTCAATAACAATCATTTGCAATCAATAAAAATTTAATTATTACAACCTAATTTGTCACTTAATACTATTGTAAAACCGTAATTATCAAGAAATATTTGATTCAGGTTGAAGATCAAAGGGAAAGATAAATGTTACGGGAAATTCAAAAATAGCTTTGGTGTTGATGAAGAAAACAAATGAAAAATCTTTAAAAAACAAAGAAATTAAGTAGTGTTTATTGAAAAATAAAAAAACGGAATAAATAAATATATAAGAACAACGCGAAAGAAATGTGGAAAACACTAGTTAATACGAGTCAGGAGTTTTCTAAATACATTAAATTTTAAAATGTAATCCATTGATATTAGCATAATTAGAAGAAAAAAATATAATAAAGTTTTGATATATTGAGATTAAACGCACCGAAAGGAAGCTTTTCAAAAGAGTTCTCAAGTTAGAAGTGAGAGCTTCAACCCCAAAAACCACCCCTAACAAGCATTGCGGTGGTTTTTCTCGTTTTTCTCAAAAACTCTTGGAACCACAGAAAATTGTATTCTTATTAAAATTGTTCCTTATTAAATTTTATACAAAAAAGTATCCCATGTACATGTACATTTTATTTTATTCAATAAATTTCGAGCAACGAGCGATTACATTAAATTAGTTATAACGAAGTTTTGGCCATCTGACTTTACAAATTGAACATGAGTTTAATTCAATGAATACAAACACTTTTAGATGTTAAAATATATTTGATTGTTGCAAGAGTAAGAGAGGTAGTATATTTTTGAAGTAATTTAACATAAATTTCATAGTAAATACAGTTTTATTACAAGTATTTGAACCCTATCATACTAAAATCTGTTTTTATCTGCAAAAGAGACATCTTTTGCGACTAAATGTCACGAGTGACCACAAAAAGATACCTTTTTGGATTTGGATGTTTATACTGCATATACCAACTTTATTCAAAACTGCTATGGTCAACAATTACTGTGGTTTTCGACGATTACTCCGGAAATAGTACAAGCACAAAACGCGTCGAGCGTGAAAGGCGATTGAAGAAGCGTTCGAGTCGTGAGATCGTTTTTGATAGCATTACTTTATTGATCAAACAGAAAATTTAATTTCCGGGCAATATTCAAAATAAGGAATGACTCATTTTGCAGCTTGCTATACACCTGAATAGAGATAACATCGTCACTTCAATTACAGTAGATGATGCTGATGTCCAGATTGTTCGTGCTGCCACCATAATTTCTGAGAAAAACGAACAAGTTGTTGGACAATCACTGAAGAAATTAAAAAAGCCGGAGATAGGTTTGTACTGGATCTGTTCATACTTCAATTATCCAAAGGTAGCCTTAGCGAGCAAAGATACGCTCATTTTAATAATATAGTTGGTCAAGCAAACCTTCCACATTAGCTGCAGCTCACTAACCTTTCCGACGAACGGTAGGTACAAAAATGTCAGAAACAATCTTTAAAACCCGACCTATGGGATTTGAAGAAGATTATCCACACTCTTTCACACCTATTGGTATCCATGTTCCAGCCAGGACTAATCGTTCAATCAACACTTATGCCATTTTGTAGGACTAATTATGGACGGAACACATTTATTGCTTGTTCGACCAATTTAGCAAATCAGTACAACAAATTTCTCGACTATTTTGATACCCGTAATAGTTTTTTAAACCAATCAAAAGACCTAGTCATATGATCATATTATATTATAGGACCATTATTATATATTCTGTACACCAATGACATTACTAAAGTAGCAACAGAAACACTTGTACAGTATGCTGATGACTGTTCATTAATATTCAGCTCAGACACTCAACAACTACTACAGAACAATCTCTTCTCAACACTGAATGCTTTGGAAGAATATTTTACCGGCAATAATTTCAAATTGAATAACAATAAAACTCAAATAATAAGCTTCTCTCGAAATAATTGCGATAGAAAACTCAATTACACTGATGGGAGCATGCTTAATTTAGATACAGTCTCAAAAATATCTTTTCTTGGTATTACAATATATTCTAGACTAGACTGGAAGAATCACATTGACAATTTAGCCGTGAATGTATCAAGATATTGTTGTGCATTGAAAACTATATCCAGAAATGTAACAATAGATGCAGTGATGTTGGCATACAATTCTTATATTCAAAGCCGCATAAGATATGGCATAATATTTTGGGGTATGTCAACCAATGTGAATAAAATTTTTATATTACAGAAACGCTGTCTCAGAAACATCTTCAATATTTCTCGAATTGAGAGTTGTAAATCACTGTTTATAGAAAAGAAAATTCTCACCTTAACATGTCTTTTTATTTATGAAGGTGCAGTGTTTATACACGAAAATATGTCATATTCTTCAATGAGCAAATCAGAACCCATACATTCAATACAAGGAACAGAAATAATTTGTTGACTATAAAAACCAGCCTCTCATATATTCAGAGGAATGTTCCTTTTTCTATTGTGAGCATGTATAATAAACTTCCAAAAACATTGAAATTGTTATCCAGCAAGAAATTCAAGGAAAGTTTGAAATCTATCTAAAGCATATTACACAATTGAAGAATATCTCAATGATCAGTTTTAATTTAAACACTTGATTGTAATTTTCTATTTTCTCTCTTTAATGTATGTGTATTTACTTATTTATTTTGTATGTATGGACTATGTATAGCACATTCTGTGTCTATATGTTTATTTGTTGTATTGAATTGTTTTTTATCAGTTTTCGTATTTGTTTATATACATAATTAGTTATTAGTTAGTTAATTGACATGTTCTACACCTTATTAAGGTCTTTTTCAAAAGGAACAAATAAAGATTTCTATCTATCTATCTATTCTATGCTTTTGTTTATATCCTTTCATGAATTCTTATGTTTGTAAATTAAATTGTATCTTATTTTAGTTCTATTTACTACTAACAGTATATGTATTATCTGTAAAGGGGTTTTCCACTTTTATAAATAAATTAATTAATTAATTGGGAATTCATAAATTTATTTGCAGATGACAGATGACATATTATCGGTATGTAGGGATTCATGCTTGAACCCTGCTGTACGAAGGTGAATAATGCTCTATAAATGTAAGTCAATATTTTCTAAAAATTAACAAACTCAAATTGAATGTAACCAAAACCAAGGCAATGATTATGTCAACTAAACACAAATATAGTCAGATAAATAATGTGAAAGACACAGTGATAGGAAGCAAATTGAAATTGTAACAACTGTCAAGTATCTTGGTTCGCAGTTGGATAATCTACTGCGTATGTGATACGGATACTCATTAGTGATTATTTTGTTAGTGGCTATGTAAGTTTTAAATATCGGGAAATTTTTGTGAACAAAATCCCTCGTAAATGCCAACAATTTTCGAAATATATGAATTTATAGTCATTGCAAGGTATGAAATATGTTGGTTATAATGTTATAAATAGTTACATTCACATTCCTTTTCAAAAATAGTGAAGATTTTGATACGTACGCACTTATTCAACTTCAAAAATCTCGAAATCGTTGATATTTGTGAAACAAAACGTATTCATTTTTTGTATAGGAAATATTGGGGATTAAGGAAAAGAAGACGAAATCGATATTAATCCAGTGGCGTGAAAGTTGGGAGGGTCAAATAGGGGTACGCACCTGCCGTACGCCCCTGTTTAGAGTTACAAACACATGATTTGCCTTGAAATATGAAACTGGATGCTGTTAAGTGACATACCAAATTTCATTGAGAAAACTTAAGCCGTTATGGAGTAATTCTGGAAAATATATTGCTATATATATAAGTACTTCTTGTAATCAAACAGAACCCCCATTTGGTAACAAACTGAAATTTCCATGAATAATGTATTGTGTTTTAAGCTCATTATAAGTATCTTGTACTAAGGTTTCAAACATTTTCATTGTGTTAACCGCTTTGTCAATATGATCCACTTCTTTGACAATGAAGTATTATATTGCCATTACAAGCAAAACCCCAATAACTAACAAATTCACTGAAATTGATATTTTTGGTGCATTGGCTCCTAGGCAGCTTATATTAAATTTTCACCAAGCCAACCCCATTCACTCTATTTTGGCGTTTTGGTAGATATTTGAGTTGTGCTTAGTACCACAGTATATTTATTAATATTTTCTGTTTTGTCAAGAATTTATGAATAATTTACTGTTATTTGTGGAACAAATGCATTTCAGTTAAGTGAAAATTAAAGAATGAGCAGTAGATTAGATAAAAATAATTTTGGTTCTTCTGCAACGTGAAGAGATCTGTTATATCTTGACAGGAAACTATGAATATTTATGGTCAATTCGTAAAGTACATGCAATAAAATTTCAGTTGTAGATGAAAGAATTAGCAGTTGGTTAGGTAGAAGTAATTTTCATTTGTCTACAAAGTGAAGAGTTTATACTCACCGATGTGGAACCATCAGGGTTACACAACGGTTGTTCTTTGTTCTGATCAGGTTTCAATTGATCTTTGTTACCCTCGATATTTGGAGAGGATCTATTAGGACTATATCTGGGGCTGGAAGATTGACTAGCTGATCTGAAAAATAAAATATAAATATAGCAATACTACCCAAACACTGAAACTACATCAATATCACTCGACAGGCGTTTTACCAACAAAGTTCTCATTATCAGGAGCTCTAAGCTCACGTGAGAGGTTTCAAATATTCATATATGTGAAAAGAATAGTTCCAATAGTTTCTATTCTACCTGTACTGTCGAAGTTTTGAAATATTTACAAAAACATAAAGGACTTACTCCATTCTTTAAGTTTAAAATTATTAATCTAACAATTCCAATATTTAAATGAAATAAAACACTCAAAATAAGCTTGCAGCAATCACTACAAGAGAATCAGTTTTCCCATACATACACTTAATTCTTCATGAAAAGTGTTACCTGATATCAGCATCAATGCAATTTTTCTCATATCCTGTAATATTTGTCGAGGACAAATTCGCCTTCATTTTGGTAATTTGTTTTTCCGCATGCTTGCATTCCTCTTGGAATCAGCTATATCCCGTATAGGAAGATGTTTTTCGTGTATCCACTCTTTTAACTAAACGCTGAAGAAAAAATGTGTGAGATAAAGCAATTTTGTTGAATCATATAATAATCGGTATCTGCAAACACTACTCACACAAAATAGAAAAGTATTGTATACCTATAATGATAATGGGTTTTTTACTTTTTACAATAGGAAATTGGACCTATTACATACAGTAACGTACGAAGTACAGCAACTACGCCAACTACGTACAGTACACGCACAATTTGTACACATTACAAGTACATTTTAGCGGAGTTTGGTCACAGAACACCTTAACTGGTTCTGGTAGCGGTTGACATAAACATGACCACAAAACACACACAGCAGTGGGACTCTGTAACTTTTTCGCGTAGCGATAGCGATAATGAAACAATCGGCATCTCTTTCCGGTACACCACAAAGTGATAGCGTCTGCTTCGTTTAACTTCGTTTCACTTCGCTTCGCTATGCAAAACAAGTTACAGTGTTACAGAGTACCACCCCTGGAACTGTTAATGACAACGAATGTGTTGATTGATTACCGCAACCACTAACCAACACATTCGTTTCATTATTCACTATGACCTCATTAACAGCGCCACCAATACCATTTAAGCCGCCCCGAAGCGCCGATCAATAATTTTGATGTTTTTACTTTGTTCTTGTTAGTTTCACTATGTTAATGAAACTTTCAGAACTCAGAACCCTGTGTCGGATAAGAAAAAGTGGGATGACATTATGGTGATTGATTGATACCGAACACCCTATGTATCAAGATACCAAATGTCAATCAAAAGAATGTATGATAGATTTCATTTGACTCTGTCAAAGAAAGGTCTTATTACCAAAATCGCAATTCAAATTCATTTTTCTCAGCGTCTTTCTAAGAAGTTTTGATAACGGAGGCAGATACAGCCTCCGAAACGTCAACAGTTTTCAAAAAAAGAGAAGTATTCTTTGTTAATTCGATCTCATTTTTTCAGATAGGCAAATTCAGTGTAGGGTACGTTACTGACAAAAATTAATTTCTTTCAAGACAGCAGTCTTGTGAACGCAGTAACTTATCGGGCAAATTAATTAATTTGCCCTTCTACACTTGTACAGATTTCTTTGGATTAAAAATTTTTTTCATTTTCAGATTGTGGAAGGTGATAAACCCAAAAAATTATGTCAAGAATCATAATTATATCTTATAATTATATCATTATATCATATTATATCATTATATCTTATAATTATATCATAAGATATAATTATGAGTTCTGTGGACAGCACCGACAGCACAGAAAACTTGACAGCTGTCTTTTACCTTCCACAGAGGGGCGCGTTCACAATTGTCAACCCGAAATTTTCGTCCTACCTTGGTTTAATGCAGGGTTCAGGAACCCTGGGTTTATTGTAACGGTTGACGCACGGTAAATGATCTTCGTTCACGATTTAATGTCAACCAAAAACATGACACCGTGTCATCATAAGTCATAACATCGTAACCTAAAAAAAAATTCTGTAGGTGAGTTCGGATTGGTTATAAGGAGTTGGAGCGAAGTGAGAGTGGAGCTAAAGTGGATAAAGACAGGTGGCAAATTTTGAAGCACCGCGGTTTTCTGTGTCCGAAGTTCCCGAACGACTTTTTTGATAATAAAGAGAACCTGTATATCAAAGTGTATATCTACTAACACAATTGATCACCTATTTTCAAATAATGATTTATCGGTGCTTCGACTTGACCTTGCTCGAACTGCATAACATTTTTAGGTTAAAACCAGAGACCCAGAGAGAAAAAGAGCTGCTCTAGTACTTTTGGAGTCACTTCTATCCACTCCCGTCACAAAACCCGAACGCTGAAATTCGCACTCCTTGGACGCTTTTCATTATACCCGAACGCATATGGTGCTTACCGAGTGAATATAGTTAAAAAAGTGAGCAAGCCGAACTCAGCTTGTGTACTTGAATTGTTTTCATTTTTGTGAATAGAATGGATCTTGCTTTTACATTTTTTTAAGGGAGGAGACTTCGTCGTCAGATAGCGAGGTAGCAAATAAGATACGATTGTGTTGCGGTTCACTAATAATTGAAATATTGGAATGTAGTGGATAGCACCAGGTGCGTTTTAAGGGTTGCAAGCGCCTGAGAGTGAGGCCTGAGGCTAAAAATTAATCGGCGCCTGTAAACGATTTTTTTTCCAGCGCTGCCAACTTTTGTTTTTTTCCTAGGATCTGTTGAAACGCCCCTGCATAGCACTATAACAGAAAAGAAAAATTACGAGAAGCCGGCTTTATGGAAATATTGATAGTTAGTTGTACTGACAAAGAGTTCCAGCAAAACTTTAGAAAAAATCAAGATGCGTGTGTATTACTGTTTGTATTTGACCAAAAACCACTTCTACAGTCTAAAGCATAATACTGCAATAAATCATCTGAATATTCCATCTTTCCTTCTTCTTTCGTCTTATCTTTGGGAGTTCCCAAGATTTGTTGTAGTTTATATATGAAGTCTTAATTTTTCTTTATTTGAAAAGTCGTCGAGTTACCAAGGGTTCTCTTAAATGTTTGTTTCCCAATCAGTTTGTCTCTACCAAGTACACAGAATAACCCTTCAACTCAGCTACTTCCCCGATGATCATTTTCTCAGTTTTGAATCTCTCTTTGTTGAGTGGAAATGACAAGAGTCGATTCACCAAGAAATTTGATCCTGCCATTTTGTGCTATATGAAATGGCGAGAACTGTCAGGGATGTATCTGAATGTGTTCGTTCGAATTTGGTCGTTCCTAATAGTATAATTAGGAACATCTAAAAATGTCAACTGTTTTTCGTTTCCAGTTTCATACGTTAACGATGAAAATCTTCACCAACTATTTCGTGGGTTAAAAAGTTGATCGCTCGGCGAATTTTTACCCGAATCGTGAACGAAGATAAATTTTACCCGACGACAATTGTGAACAGCTGGATGACCGTCTGATTTTTTAAAAGTGAAAGACAAATGGAATACAAGTGTTGAAGAGAGATGGACATATGTGAAAGTGATCTTGATCAAGTATAAAGAGCAGTCTTCACAAGCCTATTGTGTGACCTGTTTCATGCTCTTCTGTATTCTGTCAGTCAATTCACGGTGTATTTATATATAATTGGGAAGATTATTTGGGTAATAATCTTCCCAATTGCATCCTAACTAGTCAGCAAAGACTACCGTTCTACTATATATATATATATATATATAGCAGGTTTTGACTTTTGTCCATTTATGCTTCATGCACCTATAAAACGGGAGGTGCTCGAGGGGCAAGGACAATATCAAATGTCAACCAGTGCAGCTCTGGTGCTAGCAGCCCCTACTAAATGGAACGCATGGTATACGCTCTGGGTAGCTCCCTTATTACGTTAAATGGAAAGCAGCCAAGGAAAAGCATTTTCCTCCTGAGGTATATGTTTATAGTTTTTTCTACTACCTTATTTAAGGTCGTCATTTTTGTAACGTTCTGAAAATCATAATACGTGCAAACTATAAGAACAACTGCAGAAAGTTGTGTAACTATATGCCGCTGTATGACAAAATATCAGATATGGCATTTTTGGTAATACGAACACGGACTAACATGCCTAAAAATCCTGGTGTAGCAACTCATACCTGCAACGAACGATTGAAAATAGCGACTAAAGTTTGTCTTGTAGTCGCAAATGATTCCACAACAGATTTTATGAATGTCCTATTCATATTTTCGAACTAAAATCAAAATGCTCATGACAGGTCTATGTCAAAATAGTAGTTTACCTAACAAGTGCGGAAAGTAATACTTTTCCGCACGCGATTGCAGATGGCCAGAAATCGCGTGCGGAAAAGACATTTTACGCTCGTGTTAAGTACACTATTTTTTCTACTAGCGTAAAAAACACCCAAAAGTTAACATAAAGAACATTTATTATTAAATATATATTAAACTATACAACCATACTTGGTAAGCTTTTCATTTTAACCTTCTGCGACGCAATATTTAAATGTCAGTATAATCTGCAAAAACTAAACAAATCTACTTTTCCGCACTAAAATGTTTTTGCGCACTAAAAAGAGTGCGGAAAACTGATTCTTTCAAAACTAAAATGAGTGAGGAAAAGTGGACTTTTCCACACGCTAGTAGAAAAATAGTTATTTATGATACAAGTGTTAAAAGTGGCATTTTATTTTGTGAGTGGGGAATATTGCGAAACGAGCGTTAGCGAGTGGAGCAACCCCACGAGCAAAATAAAATCACTTTTAACAAATGTATCATACAAAATTTTTTGTTCAACAGTTACTGCTAGTAAGAAAAAAACAAAAAAAAAATAAGATCCATAAGGATTCGAACACACGATCTTTGGATTACAAGGCTGACTGACAGATACTTCAAATATAATAAACCCCAACGCACTTTATTTATGAATGTCATTATTTGTCAGTGATGAAAGGACATTCTACAGTTGGACTAAATACTACTTCGTTTGTAACTTCAAAAGGAATTAGTATTATCAATTGCGCAAACGACCAAATACATGTGTGAACTTTTATAAACGATTCCTCTTGAGTAGGTGTTCTGATTATAATATCTGATTGCGAAGTGTTTTTATTAGAGAGATCTATATTACTGAGTATCCATCATCTCATCTGTCATTTTACTTTTAACACTAGTGTTAAAAGTACTTTTAACACTAGTGTTAAAAGTGATTTTGTGAAAACGTCAGTTTTTAGTTCATGTGTCAATGAATTAAAAACGTCATTTTTAATGTCAGTTGTACAAAAAATAATTTTCAAAGTGTCACCGCAGAAGAACTATTTCCCTCATACCCATCCCCTGATGTGTATGCTTCTGAAGAGCCTGTTTTATTCCAATCCTATATCAATCCTTCTGAAAAGCTTGGCAATGCGACATGGATTTTCCTCGACCAAAATGTATTGGGGATTAAATGCGAAAGAAGCGAACCTTGCTTTAATGAAATGAACGATTTCTGTGAGTGATTTTTTTCAATAACATTCTTTTTATCTAATTAATATAATGATTTTTTCAATAAAAAATAGAGAGAATTAAAAAAATCAGCTATCTGAATGAAAATGCAAATTTTCACTTTGAGATTTTTTTCTTTCCTTTTCAGTTAGTCTTTTCACAACATCTATCAGATGTAGTTCAATGTCCAGCGTGGGTTGTGCCGGGAAAGTGGTTGTTTTCTGGTAGATATTACAAATAAATCACATTTTTCATTTTTCCAATTTTCATGGAGAATGTTCCATTTTTTAAAACGCGAGACATTCGCTAACTTGATTAATGCGAAAAAAAAATGAATTGTAGGTATGCTTTCCGCGCTTTCCGAATGTTCGTACCATCGTCGATGGCGTCGATTTTCTTCTTAAGGTGAGTTTCCATGAATAGAAATTTCAAGTATTGCGTACGACTATGAATTGAAAAACAAAATAATAAGTTGAATATACGAAACTACTGTCACAGGTAGTATTAATTGTTTTAACTATAATGCATTTTATATAGGAGTCTTGAAATTTAGGTACATGAAAAGTCACCTTCATTACTGTCAACGACTGAATCCTATGAAGACGCCATCTCTCAATCCAATTACGGACACACGTCACTCATTTATTTGTTTTGTCTCCAAAATAATCAAAACAAAATCGGATCAGTCGATACACCAGGATTTTTAGGCATCTTAACCATAGATAGATGACGGACACGGACACATAAGAGTTGTCGAAGATGGATAGAAACCCGAGTTGTCATAAGGCCTTTTCGGAAACTTCACCAACCCGTTCCACAGAGATCACGTGACGGATCACTAAGATTACCTACCCGAGATCCAAAGTTTACGAACGAATCAGATCAGGGTTTCTTATTACCTATATTATATTTTACCTGTCATGGAGTATTGTAAAATAACTTCTTCGTAATTCTTAATGCAAACTCGTTTTCTTTCAGAAACGTTTTTCCTTATTTTATTGGAAGATAGCATCATATACAGATTCAGTAATAATTTTTCTATACATAGGGAAATAACGCGCGCAATAGATAACGTACAAGTTACTTGGTTTTAGAATTCTTTTAAGTTTCATTATGATTTTACAGGATTTACACTGTTATTTTCACAGCCATTACGGCTGACAACTCTGTATCACACAAATTTTGAGAGAAAGAACTTATTTGGTTAAAAAAGTCAAATAATTTGTTCGCAATACAAAACAAATAATATCGTAAATGCAACTTCCGCTACATTAGAATTACATCCCCACGTCGCTCAGGCAATACTAAAATGAATTTAGGAATTCAGTTATTCAGTAAGGTGCTCATTCGCCGCACAGTGGTGGGATTGATGCATATCTCCTCTCTATTTTCCTAATGCGTTCTCTGTCGTGCACGTTGTTTCCCTATGTAAAGAAGAATTATTGCTGAATCGGTATACTATTTCCTCTTCCATTTCATCATCGTCAATAAAATGCTGTTAATGCTGCAGTTTTCCTTGTATTCATGATCGTTTTAAGAAAACCTATACCAAAAAAATGAATGCCACAACAGATCAAAAACACACCAAAGACCAAAACCAGAAAACAAATGTCTCAAAATGATAACATAACCAAGTATTCCATATTTTATTATTTATTGACAAATTCAAAATCTTTTAGTAATGCGCATGCAGTGTCGGTATCAATTTTAATGACCCTGATTTCGAGTTGGGTTACGAAAGATGAACCTGAGTTAGTGATCGAGTCAGTAACACCAAAGTTTCCGAACTCTGGTTGGTAACTCAGGTTAGGTAAACGAACGTGCGGATTGGGAATCGTATCAACCCGAGTAGGTTTCCGAAAAGGCCTATAAGCTGTCACGCTGTTTACCCTTTAAAGTTGCTTTTAAGTTTTGAAAATGAGTTCCAGCGAAGGCGACCTGCCAAAAGATCTCGCTGAAGAGGTAAAATATAGACATAGAGTATTCAAAATTTTTATTCTCCATACCGATTTCCTCCCTTCTTCAGGGGTCGAAAATAAAGTACATATTTCGCTTTGGTCGGAAGTTTGAATGATGCTTTTGTGTCGGTAAGGAGTTTTGTGTTATTACTTCATCATTTATTATTTTCTTACTTACATTTAAAAAAAAAACTTTAGATATCCATTTACCAATTCTAATCATTGTCTTGTCAGTTTCTTGAAAAATCTTGCGCGGATTTTGTTAGGAATTTTACTGCGTGGAGAGTAAAATGCGCGGATTTTCATACCGTCTAGTTATCTTTTCGAACAGTTTCCATTGGCAAAACTGCATATGAGTGTTTTGTGTTTTAAAGTGTTCTGTGTTTTGAAGTGTTCTGTGGAGATTCGGTTTACGTTGAAATGAAATACGACAAATACGTTCTATATTCGTTTCGTACTTCGTAACAATCGTAACTTCAAGTTTGAGTAGACGCCATAGGTGAAAAGTGAATTTGTGCTTTTCTATCGAAAATTCATATACATTATGGAATTTAGTGAGTTATATTTGGTGTTTGGCTAGATAATTACTTTGAGATTTTTGCGAAGAACATTTATGACGTCGTATGTTGTCTTTGATAACTTTTCAGTGTGCTATTCAACTTTCCTTGAGTTTACCCCAAGCTGTTTCATCCGTAAACAACAATGATAGTAGTTCACGTTCACCAAAAGATAATCGACGAGAATATACGGAACCAATTAGTCTGCTAACAAGACTCGTGATTACAACTAGTGTGTTCTACGTGCTCCGTTTGTTTTGAAGTTTTGAATACTTTATTCTGATCCAAATATAAGGTGTGTGACCGGCTATTTTGAGGACACATTTCAACTAGGTGAATCAGTTAGGTTAATTTTTTGGAGTGGAGAACGAGTTCAGCTTATATATCCTAGAGATCTGTCACACTGCAGTGGTTACCCTTCAAGGGCATTGTGTTTACACTTGTGTTAAATGTCACCATTTGACTATTTATTTTTTTAGAATTGCCATGTATTTTCCTATTAGCGGTGTTGAATATGTATTATTGTTACAGATTTTTGAGACAGAAAAATGAATACAACTCTAAAACCAGCCTTACCAACAGCCTCCCAAACTACCAGCGCAAGTAACCCCAATAAATCCATGCATCCCCAAGGGGCCCCAATGTCGTACGGTCAACCTTCAGGGGCAATGTCTCAAAACTCTTTTCCCAATACTAACATGGCTCACAGTCACGTCGCTAATGCACAGCAGAATCACTTTACCCTAAATTCTGGTGGAGGTCCCCACTTTACTATGGGAACCATACCTGCCAGCAATCATCCTGTGGCTAATATTAGCCAATCTTCTCTTGGACAACAAGCTTATAACCCTCCTAAGAATGTGTCTTATTCTAGCGGTTTTCAACTTGGCCATGGACAAGCTCAAAACGTAAGTTTTTTAATTTTTATGGGTACACGTTTTTTATCATAAAATTTGATTTGGACTACATACAATGTCATTGTTTATGTGTAACACATGCCTCATTATTGCTCATTATCATTACAGCAATTAACTTGCCATTGCAAAATAGGGGGTTATTGGGCGGTTTGAAACTGGTTTAAGAGCTACTGTGCATAAGACCTATTTACCAGACCATTTAAATAATTGAAAATATGGGTTTGTAAAGAATTTGAAAGAATTTTGGGAACATTTATCTATGAATTCAACTAGTTCATGATATTGAATAGACGATTAGTATACTCTAGTATCAAATAATTTATTGTAGAGGTAGATACGTCAGTTGAGTATATTCGAACAAATTAATTCTAGGTCCCATTCATTGTATTTCCTGAAAGTATTCTGACATAATAGTTAATTTTATGACAACAGATGATAACTTTTGGTGTCAGTAGAAAGTGTATGAAGAACTAAGGAGTTCTCTGAATACTGTGTAATGTATAGTGAGGGCCATGTAAAACATTTTTTTTATTATTATCAAATCTACAAAAAACACGTTTTAGATCCTTTTTGCATATTGAAAAAGCTTTTAATTGTGACATGTCACATATTGGTGTCAATTTTGAAAGGAATTCAAATGAGTATAAAGTAGGGATATTTTTTCGAAGATAACATAAAAAGTTATTTGAAAAAATTGTTTACAATCTAATTTTAGACCTATACATGGAATTTGAAATAGCTATCTGAAATAATTGAAAATTTTACTTTTTTTCTAAATATTTTTTTGGCAATTGAAAAAGGATGCATTTTTGGTAGTTTATCAGGCTCCACCTTGAAATTGAAATAAATCGGTGTTACTTACGTAGTATCATCTGAACAAGAATGTGAAAAAACTTGTGGCTTTCAAGTATTTTTCGAGTTATGCCCTTCTCAATCTTGAAATTTGACGAATTTGAAACAAGATTTTTCTAGTCAGAAATTCTTTTTGTCTACCTTTTTTTCAAACACTGATATTTCACAAATACAAGCACCAAAAACAAGTTTACAAAAAAATTCGACCTTATAAACCTGAGAACAACCTACATAAATACTTTTTTTATAAATATTTTTTTGCTGGTTGAAAAATTATGCTTTTTTTTGGTCGTAAGTTTTAGGAATCATAAACTTATTTAATCAATAAAATCGAATTGTTTAGGTTTGTTCCCAAATACTTTGGCAAAATAATAAAAAAATTGATTCTCATTAAGTATGACTTTTGCTGTTGCAATGGTCTAATCTTAAAACTTTTGTAACTTTTTATATTAATAGACCAATTTTTTGAAAAAAAAAATATTTAGCTTCCATTAAAAGCAGAAGCAGAAAAAATGCAGAAGCTAAAACGGAAAATCTCAATTTCATTTTGTACTGTACTGTATTATAGTTTATTTATTTTTTTCATAAAACTTGATTCCAGTCATGAAAATTGTTATAGTTATCTTTAATATTTTTGAAGTTAAAAAATTATTAAGTTACCTTTAATATTTTTGAAGTTAAAAAATTATTAACAAAGTTGTAAGATATGGATCATTGGAACAGCCAGAGTCAAGGTGAAAAGCAGCTTTTTTTAAGTTTGTACAAGCATTTGGGATTAACCTGCAAAATTCTATTTTAAAACAAAAAACCACCGTTTTCCAATAAAAAAATATAAAAAAATTGCAATTTTGAAATATTTCAAATAGGTATTTCGTATTTCAACTTTTTCAAATAAGTTTTTTTGTTTTGTTATTTATTTATTTATTTATTTACGGGTGTACCCCAATTCAGTGTACATTAAAAAATACATATAAAAAATTACCTATACTAACTACTATAAATATAACTATTGTACAATATATATAATTATGCATACCTACATTATGACCTATTTGAAATGGAAGCATCCTTATAAAAACTACATTTTTCACAGATTGGAATGATTTCTTTTCGATAGACAGATATTCGAAAAATCCACTAGGGCACCAAATGTCATGAATAAGTTATAGTGTATTTACATTTCAATTATGGACAATGTCAACAAAAGCAATTGAACGCCAATGCCTAGAACAGAGACTTATTATGCTTGTTAACCTAGTGAACTAACAAGATCAGGGCAACTATTTGAAATAACTAGTCAATAATTTAATTGAAAACACAAAAACAAATCACCGCGAAAATTTTAAATAAAACGTAGCTTCAATAATTGTAACGCAACCAACCTAAATACAACTCTGAAAATATTTCGTTTTGTGTCGGGTCAATTGATGTTGTCACGACGCTGCGAGACTTGGCGTTCACTTAGTGGACATGCTGAAAGCATGCATTGATCATTGTTTACATTGTACGTATTTGAAATATGAATATACTATAGTGGACTTTTTGAAATTCTACCTAAACAAAAATAAATAAATCGTTCCAATTGGTGGAAGGGTGATTCCATTTTAAACGGGCCACACAGATTTAAAAAAAAACAAAATAAATTTCATTGAAACTAACAAAGAATCGCATAAGCGAATAAATGCATTTTATTCTCTATCTAAAAAACCGTTTACTGAATGAAAAAAAGGCAAGAGAAGATGTGAGAAGATGGTGGACAATTACATATATATTTTTTTGAAAAAAACAGTGGTGATCATTGGTTTGATCAAAAATATGGCAGGTCATGTTAACAGGGATGACACTGATGAAAATTAACAACTTATGAAAAAAAAAAATTTTTATGCTTGCATTGCATAGGTATACCAAAATTGAAAAAAAGCCAAAGCAGTTTTAGAGATATTGGAGAAGAACTGATTTGTTTGTTGAATTTTAACATCCTGTATCTCAGAAATAAAGCGGATGCGGACCTATTTTCATACAAGGAATTTTTCTTAAAAGGGTTATCATCCTTTAGGATCAGCAAACATAAGTCTCTGTTATTGCTCCTATTATTCTGAACGTTTTTGAAGTTTATTCAGTTCCAGAGATATCAAATGATACTTTTTCTGAATCATCTTCACTTCGACTAACTTGGTTCAGCCACTGGTAACACAAAGGTTCTACAGGTCCTCGAAGTTGTAGTTCTTCAGCGATGTTTGCATCTATCAAAGTGGTTGTTGCTGCTTCGTCAAATAATGCGAAAGTCAAGATTTGCTTGTCATTATTTATTATTTTCACAGGAGCAATACGAAGGAGAATTTGAGTTTTGTTCTGTCGAACATGGTGAACCCCTTCTAATTTTTGATTATCTGTTGAGTTTGAAACCTTAGATTATCCTGCTTCATCAGTGTTGATAGCTCGATCAGGGTTATGTAGAATTTTGTGGTAAAATTTCTCACAACCTTTTATCCCACATTTTTGTTTTCTCTTACATTTAAAAATATTGTGTGCTGGTTTCAAACACAAAAAGCAAAGTTTTTACGATGTTATAAAGCTCCATTTTTCATCAACTGTCATCTTCTTGAACACATCACAATCTTCAACAGGGTGATACATTTTCATGCATGAGCATATTGATTTCTTTTCTTCATGTATTTTTCTAGTTGAAAATACGTTCTCCCACTTCGTTCTTGTTTCGAAATGATCGGGTTCATACTGCTTTTTATCTAGCATATTCACATTGCTGCATGTCGAAGCTGCCAAAGCTACGTTTCTGAACCATACCGAAAAATTTTTCATTGATGATTTATTTCCTGACATTGAACTCTTTGCCCATTCTAGTGGTAAAAATGGTGGTAGCTTCACAATAACTTCATTGAGTAACTCAGGATTATTCATGTAACTTCGAGAGTTTCTATGATTTTTGAAACATTAGATGATTAAATGAATTCTACTTATGAAAAGTAGGTTCAGAATAAAAAAACGCAAAATAAAAAACATTTTCAAAGATATTATTTTATATAAATGCGCTCAAAATGAAGACAAACTTTGAAGTACAACAAACCCATTATTTTGTTACAGTATAAAATTTTCATATGATATAAAAGCTTGTTTGAGTTCACTAGAGTTATAAACAATACAATATACAATATTTAAGAACTATTTCTACTACTAATAATAATAATACTTTATTTCCACCAATCCGATATTACAAATTGTATGGGAATTGTCAGAACATAAAAATAACAGAAAAATATATCAAATCAAAATATGCTTTATTATCGGAAGAATAAAAATGTCATACTCACAAACACTGTAAAAACAAAGAAAATAGTCACTATTACAATATAAAATTTATATAATAACATAAACCTACAAGTAATTTTAGTCACAAAATTTACAACAAATAACATCAATCCATCAGTCGTTTAAAAATAAAGATATTATAAAAAAAGGAAAACAGACATCTTATCATTACAATAATGTGATTTTGATTCAATCAACATTTATTATTATTATTTGATATAAATAATAGGACAACATGGTTTCATGGAAAAACGTTCTACCGTGACCAATCTAATGTGTTTTACTCAAGCCGCATGCGATACAATAGATACAAAAGGTCAACTAGATGTAATCTACACAGATTTTTCAAAGGCCTGTGACAAGCTTCATCACTCGATCTTATTGAGAAAGTTGGACACCTTTGGGTTTAATCATTTTTCGCAAGTTATCTTGAAAACCTCACATTAGCTGTATATATATTGAACAAATTGAATCAGTTCAAAGAAACCTCATGAAATACATGGTATAGAAAATGGATGGACAATATCCCCCTCAAGGCATAGATAATAACATCATTTTGAAACGTTTTGGAATGCTTTCACTCAGAGAACGCAGAATTAACTATTCTTGTTTTTTCATTTTTTCATATATAAACTCATCCACAATCTCGTAGACTGTCCAGATTTAATTGCTCAACTGAACTTTTATGTACCAAGAATTAACAGCAGATCCGAACAAACATTTTACATCTCAGTGCCTCGAACAAATATGGTGGCAAACTCACCAATAAATTCAATGTGTATTAATTTCAACACACTTTGTAAAAAAATTAACCCATTCCTGAGCTCACTGAACCAATTTAAATCACAATTAAAGTCATCAATACCTAAACAAAATATATATAAACTGTAACACACATCACAATAGTTTATTATTATTATTATTATACCATAATATAGAGTAAAATGATTAAGACTAAGTGAAATCTAAAATTTTAAATCTTTCAGAATAGAATTCGTCCAGCGAATAGAATGCTCTATCTAGTAAAATATTTCTCACGGATGCTTTGAATTTCCTTTTTTGTTTCATTAGGTAGGTGATTGAACATTTTCTTTCTGTTATATAGGGTGTTTCCGAAATGGGGCCAATTAAAGAAATGGGTTGTTATATGGAACATATCAATACCTTTGCTTAGGAGGTACTGGTTTGATTCTCCAGGCCACAGCGTGTCTGACCGCTGGCAGTGTTTCAACGCGGTTTGCGCAGGCTGCAGACCTCTTATCAGTGATTACCAAAAAAAGTCTTGAAAACTTTACAATTCAGTATCTCCCAAAATAATTTTTTTTCATCAAAACAGTATTATTTCATTTTGTTTTATTTTGTCATCTTCTACTTCCCATTTCATTAATTGCCCTAATTTCGGAATTCTTTACTAGTGAAGACCTTGGGAGTGGTAAGGTTGAACTAAGGACTTGTCTAGTGGAGTATTGTGCTGTAGAATGTACTTTATCTCTAAACTTACTTACTGTGGATGAGACATACTGTTTCGAATATGTAGATGCAAGGTAGAGGTAAGATTTTTTGGTCTACGAATAAAGGCTTGGCTTGGCTTTCTTCATGTACCTTATTGCTCTTTTCTGCAAAACGAATATCATGTCAAGTAAAAAACTACTACAAGATCCTCGAAAGCAAATTCCATTTCTAAGATGTAAATCAATTACAGCAAAGTAAACTTTTCTGGCCATATCCCTACCCAGTTTCCATGAGGTTGTTTTTACTGCAAAATACCCAGAGTATTTTTTTTTCTCAATGTCTTTATATGATCCTCAAACATTAGCTTATCATCAATGTATAAGCCGAGGAATTTGGTTGATTTCTTACTGCTAATTTCCTGATTACCCAGAAGTTCTGGCAGATGACCTTCGAAATTGATGATATTAGTTTTTGCTATGTTGAAAGATAGCATATTTGCACCACACCACGTTTTTATCTTGACAACATCCATTTTGATTTGTTGATGCAAATCCATTTCATTTCCATTTTTCCATAATAGGGTAGTATTATCTGCAAACTGAATAAACTTTCCCATAATATTTATCAAGGCTAGGTCATTAATATAGATCAAAACGAGCACTGGGTCGAGCATAGATCCTTGTGATACTCCCCATTTAATCTCTAATTTTTTTGATAATTTGTTATGAAGAGATACGCTTTGAGTCCGACCTAATAAGTACGCCTCAAACCATTTCAAGACTTGCTGTTTGGAACCCGAATTGAAACGAATTTGAATAGTTCATTTTAATTCATCAATATCCGTTGGCATGAGGAAGAAAGATTCCAGTATGGGGATATTTTTTAGATAATCCATGGGGTCCATTGTGGGGTGGATGTCTTCGGATAATTTAAGGACATTAGAACATATGACTTATTATTCTGTCGGTGAATAATAGTTATTTATGGTACTAGTGTGTTATGTTGAAAATAAGTCACGCGAGAAAGATTTATACCACGAGACCGTCAGGCCGAGTGGTATAAATTCTAAAGTGACTTAGGAAACATAACACATGAGTGGCATACAATGTTTTATCCAACACATGACAGTTATGACCCATTATTAATGTCATTTTAGAGAAGTAAACTATCAAATAACACACTAGTGAGTTATAATCCATAACTCACTTTTTTTTTTTAGTTTACTTGTCTAAAATGACATTATGAATGACAGTCATAACTGTCACGTGTTGGATAAAAATATTTTCAACAATATTGTTATTATGTGGTCAGGATTTTTATTGAAAACTCTTCTCCCACATTGCTCATGTGTAAAAATAATTAATATTTCCTCACTCTTTACATAATACTGATATTTATGATTGATTTTTTCCGATCATGGTTTAATTTGATATCTTGAAATAAATATCAGGACGATTTTGTTTGGAGGTCCATTCTATAGCATATTGAAAGGTGATCTCCTGATAGTGAGAAAACATGGTTTGAAGATCGAATTTCAACCACACTGATTGTATAGCAACAACGAAAAGATAAATTCTGTCTCAACTGTAAACAAAAGGTTCTAACAATAAAAATATATTATATTTATTTGTACCGAGAAATGGGTTGTTTTTCAGTTGGAACATAAAATTCGTGCTGAATCATGTTTAAAATTGTAACTTTCCAAATCAAATAAGTTTTTTCAAATCAAATTTGTGTACCATATATTAAGTTGAACAGGAAATACACAACTTCATTTGAATTTTTGAATACAATCGTATGTACCATGGAAATATAGGGATAAGAAGGCTGTGGTCAACTATAGGCCAATTTCTCTGATCATCACTTAGAAAAGTCGTTAAAAAGATAATACCTACATGTAGTTTAGTTAACTAGTACTTTTTTCAGCACTCTCAGAAAATTATAAACTTAGTCCACTCCACTCGCAATTTTTGAAATCTAAAAATATGTCCAAAAGGGAAGGAAATTTCCTAAACTTCCGGAACTGTAGGACCAATATTTATAATCTTCACGGAGTGATGAAAATACGGCCGAATACGAGTAGTCTAGCTTGCGCAAGCAACGCCCACTTCTAGGCCAAGCTGTAACAGAAAACATCTTGCGACAGTTGAACCACATGTTATTAACTATCAGTTTCCGCATATTGTTTGTCCAGCTTCAGATTTGAAAAAATTATGAATTTTTGAAAAATGGTCTCTTTCACGAGGTTTTCTCGGATTTTCTTAAAGAAAAATGCACCGATCCGGTCGTATAAAAAAATAATTTTGTAGGTTTTATAATTCTCTACAAAAGTAACTGTAAAACGATTCTTTCAATACATTTTGAGATATTTGCAAAAAACCAAAAAAGTGTAATTTTTGTCACTATTTCTTGTTTAAAAATTCCACAAAGCGATTTTGCTGGGGCAACGAACCATCTCATAAAAATTGTATAGGCCAATTGCGTCTTTTATTTTGTGGGGAAGAACCTCTATAGCTTGGTCTAAACTTAAAAAAAAAATATTTGAACATATTAAAATTAAAATTAATTAAATTTTTTATCGCAATTCTTCAATTAGTTTTCAATAATTTGTTGTTACTTGAACATGAACATTTCAAGTGTGATGATTGTTAAGTTATAGATTTGAGATGTTTTCCTTCCTTGGAGCTATTCTTGAAAATCTTCAGAATAAATCCCCATTGAGAAAAAAAATATATTTATATACAGTGAAGACCAAAAGTCTGTCGCCCCCCCTCCCCTTCCCTCACTCATTGGGCTCATGGATAAAATAATAGGCAATATCTCCGTAGTCTTTGCAGATAACAGCATCAAACTTGGTATTGTTGGATTCCTTATGATCATCCCTAACAATGAAATACAGGGTGTCCTATTTAAAAAAATAAACTTTCAAGTCGCTGCGCTTTTTTGAGACACTGTATGAATAAAACTTGAACCATTTAAGAGATCAAATAAAACCCTACAACTTATGTACTCAACATTTTTTTGTAATATATAAAATAAATTACGGGACGGCAACGGACTATTGGTCCTCACTTTAATTAATCATTGAATTATTTTTACCATTTTCATGATCCGTTTTTTCATTATTAGAAGCTGCATGGGAATTAGTTTTTTTTTTAAATTTGTCTCTCATATTGTTCACAAAATTGTTATAAACAATGTTTTATGTTGTTTATAAGATTGGAATCCTAATCTTTGATGCAAATGATAATTTAAAAAAAATCCCCAATTTTTTTATTACTTAGAAACGTATTTGTTCATTTACAGTAATTATTTTCTATTTTCTAATTAATATTGAGGAACCATCGTTTTTGAAGTCGTTATGTGTTGTTGACTATTGTGCTTGATGAACATCGATAGGAAATAGATATAGGTATAAATAGAGATCTTCATTGATTTGAAATATATCATGAACATGTAATCGAAAGCGTACCTTGTTTCCTGGAGCAACAACTAATTTTAATGAACAATATTCAATCAATAAGATGGCAAACACATTTTATTCTCAAATTTGTTTCTGTAATCTGTTTCCTCAACTTTTCATCATTTTGAAATGTAAACACACGATACGAAACGCTGACCGAACAATAACGATTTACTACAAAAATGTAGGTAATTTAAATTAAGTATATGTCGCTCAGGTTTTTCGTGTCCTTGCGCCAGAATACAAATCGGTCTGCCGCGTGCCAGACTTGGTAATCTGGGAACGGTAAGTTGCAGTAAATACTGTCGTGGTCCTTCGCTAATTAACATCCGCAATACAGTACGAGAATCCCGTTATCAAATTTCAACAAGTCCAACAAAGGCTTGCCGTTGCCATCACTCTGCTACTTTTTCCATCTAAAGGCTGATTGTTTACTGGCAGTTGTTTGCTGGGTACCTTTTTCGCAAGATGCTCATTTCCCAGTCAGCAATTTTTCATGACAGGCAAATCACACGACATATAATTTCTACGATGTTCATATTTTAATGCCCATTAATTCCCAACTTCATTGACCTTTCAATTCGACAACTACCAATTCCAACAATGTCAATTTGTAAATCACTTTCCACGATGCCCACTTCCTTGGACGACTACTACCTAGAACGACAATTTAACTCACAAATCAAATAAAGAAATAAAAATGTCCCCGATTTATACATCCCTCGGATGCCTTGTCGTTTACTTTTCGCGAATGATGAGCTATTACCTTCTCTTTTCAGACATTTCCATCACTGAGATCTCAATCTTCTACAGATATTTCTTTTAACATGTTATCCATGTTTGTTGCAGCAAAATACGTTACCTCCGGTAAGCCAGACTTTACCAGCCACATCTCAACAATCAACCTCCCCCCAACAAACTGTATCGTCTTCGCCGTCACAAAACTCGACGAATTCCAATCCTGCAACTCCATCCTCGGACCCGGCAACAGAAAAAGAAGTACAAGCTAATGGTACTCCTGAAACAAAGTCCCAAACCGATGGGGAAGAAGAAGCCAATCATGTCAGCCCGGTAGAACCACCAGCTGCAACGCAACCGCCAGCTTCTCAGGTATGATATTTGGCTGACCTGTAGTCATAGATGAAAAATTCCACTCACTCTTAAAAATATTTATTAGTATTCTTTAGGTAGTTAATTAATGTTGAATCCATCTCAGGTTCCTTCAACACCTCCACAACCAGAAGAAACTTCAGTACCTGCGATAGAAAAACCACAAATTCCGCCTGAGGAACAGAAACTTCTTCCAAGCGTTTCCAAAGAGCCTGAAGAGTCTGCCGTAACACCAACCCCTGTTGTTTCTGTTGATGAACCTGAAACGCCTACGAACGACGCTCTGCAAGAGGAATCTCCGCCTGAAAGTCAAAAAGAAGAGGAAGATATGGATCCTTTGGCAATGGAAGCCGAATCTACGGACGGAAAAACCCAGGAAGTGCCTCAGGAGAACAATGAGACGGAAACAGATGTCGAGAATATCGCAGAGGATGCAGAGGTCCTGGAAACTGCTGAAACCCCCGCTACTGACTCTGAGAAACAGACTGTTAAGAAAGAAGTTACGTCGGTAAAACTAGCGACAATTCCCAGAACTCCTGTGAGAAAAGCAAAGCCCTCCAAACCAGAGCCTAAAGTAGAGTTGAAAACGCCCGTACAAAAATCTCCGAGCTCGGGAAAGACCAAGCGACAAAGGATAAGGACTCAGCATTATCAGAGTCCTCTGCCAGAAATCGAGATCATTACAAAAATCAGCTCTTCAACGCCCAGAAACAGAAATGTCGACGACAAACTCATATATTTTTATAAAAACGAGTTTCTTGCGGTGCGGAACGCCGAAGGAAGTTTTTACCTTTGCCAGGCGGTGCAAAATATCTACAAATCGTCCTCTAAAATAAAAATTCGATGGCTATCACAGGACAAGACCGACAAAAGCGGTGAGATTTACACGCCAGACTTTTATGATTTAACTGATTTCGATTGCATTTTGACCAGCCTGGACTTGACCCGAGTTGACAAGGGAAGATACAGGTTGAAGCAGGCAGAGAAAGAAAGAACGGATAGTATACTTAAAAGGTGTTTGGCGGTTGAGAAAGGAGAAATTGTTAGCCCATCCCTTTCAGAAGAACATCCTGACGGGCGTGAGTAAATCAATGAATTTAATAACTGTTTTTTTTTTTTGAGCTATGTAGGTTTTGGAAATGTTTTTTGAAGTGCAGGTACTGACTATTACAGCTGATTGTTTTTGATTCAGAAAACGAAATAAAGAAGTCTTGAATTGAGGAATATTAACTATTGTCTGATAACTTGATGATCCAATAATAATATTAATTTATGTCTCACGTTAATTGGGATTGGGACCGGTATAAGTTGAAGAAAAAACTATTGTTTCCTTGCCGTCGTTTCGAATTTAACTAAATTCATCCTCGGAGCACAAAAGTAGTTCTTTCCAAGTTTGAGTTCTTAAAAATATATAAATTATATTTTCTGTGATCGAAGTCTATATTCCATGACAACATTTGAATTCAACCACCAATCATCACCAATTCGTACAATGACCAATTCCTATATACAATTTTCATGAAAGCCATTTTCCACGACCACCAATTGCATTTCTCTAATTTCAATTACTACAAAGTGTACTTCCCTCAGTCCTCAATACCCACATTTCCAATTTTCATGATGCTCCATTTCCACATTGAAAATCTGCTAGTATAAGAAAATGAAAAGGTCATGGAAATATCAATTCTCATGACAATTTTCACAACTGCTATTTGCCATGATATTGGCCATATGCCTAACGGGAGGATATTCCTCTGAAAAATACTTATGCATGTTTCCCATGATATCTAATTTATCACTACTCTATGAGAGCCACCTCATGGCAGTAAAATTTTTTTCTGATCATTCTCACGGTGTTATATTTTTACCAACTTCATTTTTATTCCCGGTAATTTTAAAAATAATCAGATATATTACACATTTCAATATTCTTGGTGGGAACTGGACATTTATAATTGATTTTCATTTGCAGTGGACTTGTCATTGTACAAGGACGAGGAGCAACTCAAGAAAAAGAGAGGCATAAAACGTAAAGGGCGGCCAAGATCTAACTCTGCGAAGAGGGAAACCCCCACCAAGAAAATGCCGGAGTCGCCAAAAGTTCGTAAAGTTGAGTCCAAACCGGCTAAAAAACCAGTAAAGAAAATAGTTGTAAAGAAGGTGTCTCCTCCAGAGGTGAAGAAGGTTTTTACGCAATCAAGCAGGGCAGTCAGGGGCAAGAGAAAAAGTGACCAGAAAACCAGCCCAGTTGTTGATCAGAAAAAGGCGTTAGTTTTGGCGAGAATTGGCAAGAAAACTGCTATTTCAGTTAGTACCAGTAGATCTCAAATCACTTCCAAAGGTGAGTAAAACATTATTGTTTTCTGTACTGTATCTTATGTGTTGAGCTTTGGACAAGGTATATTGTCCACCAAAACGCCTTGCTTGGATGACAATGATCTTAAACAAATTGTAGATAAACTACTCAGATTAGTAATAAACCTTTTATTATGTTCAGTTGACCGACATTGATTGATTATATGTCAGACTAGACAAGTCATTCCTAAATCTAATACAGAGTATTAGAAACACCTAACACCACAATTATATTTACCAAACAGGGTCAGCTACATACAGAGCACTTCAAAGAGTTGGAATCATATGGGAAAAACTTTTATTAATAATAATTTATTATGAAATTTTACTTGGTTGTTAAATCCGGCTTTGAAAATGATGAAAAATGGCCTACTCGGACGGAGTCACGTGGCTTTCGCTATGTGTCAAAAGTAAATTTTTTCAAAATGTTCGCTGGCAAATAGGCTTATTTGTTCAAATTTCAAAAAATTTCAAAAGAAAAGTGTTTTCTTATTCGATTTTACTCATCTGTGTCGTATTTGAACGTTCTATTGCAATTTTTAGTTTTTGCAATTTTTTTAATATGTACGAAATTTCTGATCCATTAAAAAAAAAACTTCTACAAAACTGTTTTATACTACTAGTTTCATCATGCTATCAAGTTTTCTTTACTGAATATCAATGAAACCGTGTTTTTCTTTAAGAAAATGAGAAAGCCATTTCAAATTTCTGTTTTATTTCATGCAAAGTTGATGTATCTTCGAGCATATACGATAGAAATTCATGTTAATCCATTTTTCTTGATATTTAATTGATACCAAACTCTAACCAAAAAATCATCAAAATACTTTACGTATCTAACTAATTTTCAGGACCTTTTACACAACAAATTTTAAGCAATTACATATTTTCAAAATAATCGCTTAAAATTATATATAATTTGGGGGTATTTCCGTCCAATTGGAAAATTGCAAGAGTACAATCCAGTTCCAAAAGAGGGAAAAAGAACCTACCCAGCAACTACAGACCTATCACACTACTATCTGTTGTCTCAAAGGTCATGCAGAAAGTCATCAACATCGAACTCATGAAATATCTACAACGCTCAGGAATTATCAATATTAGGATCTACCTCATGGCAGGAGTATCCATACCAATAAAATCTTCCATTTCAATGCACAGTATTACCATCAACAGTACCCTATCATGGTAGAACCATGTGAGGTCCATTGCCAAGATTGCCTCTCAAAAACTTGGTTTTCTGTATCGTTCTAAGAAGCTTTTCACTTCCGGTCAACTGATTATGATTGCACAACTTGAACCTATTCTGGAATACTCTTCCCATATATGGGATGCAGCACCCAAACGCACATTGAAACTTTTAGATACTTCGGTCATACGCTAGTTTACTTATCTAGAACATCGCAGAAAGGTTGACGATCTGTCTCTATAAATATTTTCACGGACGATGCTCTTCCGAAATATCATCAATTGTTCCACCGTTAGCGGTGGAATGTTTTGAGAAATCATGATCTAGTGTTTCAATGAAATATTTTCGCCCCTGATCAGCAAGGTTTTTCAAATAATCACATTACCCTTATTGGGGCGGTGATCCAAAGTTTTACTATGGTGGCACAAAAAGTATTTTTTGAGCAATTTTCATTTGAAACCACCGATCAGTAATTTTTTTCCAAAAATCACAATAATAAACTACTGTTTCAATGAAATATTTCAACTGGAAAACTTCGGTCAGCAAAGTTTTTCGAAAAATACAATTATAAATTACCACCAAATGGAAGTGGATTTGAATTCTGAGTATGGGTGGCAAGAAGGTATTCTTCCATAGATATGTTTTTTGCATTATCATTTCGATAATTTCAGTACAAGTCTGAAATCAACAGAATATTCGAATCTAGTCAGCAATAGTATATCAAACAACAAGTTTAGAAAAGCGAACTTTAACTAAATGAGTACAAGCGAGCACAGAGCGAGTAACTTGAAAGCTATGAGTTTAGTGAAACTGTTTTTTTACGAGATTTGTTGATACTATTTTTTAGCATTTTGTGTTAGTTTTGGGTCCTTTACTATTTTTAATTTATATTAATGACATTGGATTATGTCACAATTGCGACTTTATGAATTTATTTGCTGATGATACACTGTTATCCATATCACATAAAAGTTTAGATGTAGCTTTAACTGAAATGAATGCCTGCTTAGAAAAAATTAATAAGTACTTGAACGTCAATAAGTTAAAATTAAATGTATCCAAAACAAAAGCCATGATTCTGACCACGACATACAAATATAAACAACTAAACTTAAATGCTCATTTATTAAAAATCAATAATGAAAAAATAGAATTTGTAACTGAAATTAAATACCTGGGCTTCATGTTGGACAACTGTTTATCTGTTGATGCACATTTCAATGCTTGACGCATTACAATGGTTATCAATAAAAGAAAGGTTCTATAGATCAGCAATGATATTTATTTTCAAAACTATTAATAATATGTTACCATCATATTTTGATGAATTCATCACATATCGAAATAGTGCTCACAATTATAAGACGAGACAAATCAATCATTTTCATTTGCCAAGATGCAGTTTAACCAGCTCAATGAAAATATTGTTTTATAAAGGTTTAAACAAATTCAATAAGCTGTCTCAAGACATTAAACAAAGCAAAAGTCTTTATATATTCAAGTCTAAATTGAATAATTTTATAAAAACAAACACGGTATTGTAGAAAAAAGGTGATTGATATAGCATAATAATGGACATACGTATTAATATTTATTATTATTATGGTTCAATGTGCATTGTATTGTATGTATATTCTAAGTAGTTACTTAACTTTGAGTTTTGTTTTTTTTTGTTGTTTTTCCATTGTTTTAACAATAATATGTTATATTTATATGTATTACTTTAGGTCACATTATTTGTTTCTTTAAAATTGTATGTATATTAGGATTTCCTTCCTAAATAAATAAACGTATTCACATTCACAATTATGAACAAATAATCATAGATTTAAAAGTACTACAAAGTTAGGAATAAAAAAAATCATCGGTTTATTTATTTACAGAACAACAGTTAACAAGTTTAATTTTTTGGATCGAATTGAGATTAAGTTGAATATTAATTATAAAAATGAGTCTTGCTGCTACTGCAAACAATTTGGAAATTTGTTTTGAAGACATTTTAAATGCCGCTCAAAAAGCGTCTTCGAGCTTACTTGCTTTAAAATCTCATGAAAAATACGAGAAGGTATTTGATGATGCCCGTGTCGTGGGTTTTCCTGTGGAAGGAAATCTTGGAGATTTTTGATATTGCCCCTTTTTTCCGGTTCACAAGTATATTATTTATTGTATTCTTTTCGTTTGTTTTTGTGATATTCAGGGTTGCAGTGCCCATGGGTTTGTTATAGATATAATCACTCCGTGCTTGATCTTGTTTCCTAGATTAGATTTGCTTTTATTACAAACAACAAAATTGGTGGTAAAATTCAAAAAGAGCAGCTAATATGAACAACTCACTATACAGTTCAATTATTTTATCTTTACCCGTGCGTCATCATTATAATGCATATGAAATAAGTCGAGAAATTTTAGTCAAAACAACGTCTAAATGTAAAACGACGTGGCTGATATCCCGATAAAAATTACAACGTGTAGATAATGAGATAAGATAATGAATTATTAAATTAACTGAATTAACATTTTCAAATTCATGGAAATGGCGAACCTCCAGACAATGAGAGATTTTTTTTTTAATTTCAACTGAACACAGTATACAGGGTGGGTCACAGTCGATGGTACCTTAAACGTTTACGGAGAACGGGACATAGGATCATTCTGAAAATTTGGTTTCTAAAGTAGTTGCTCTTGGTCTATCGATCTAAAATATTTTCAGCAATGCAGCGTTACCGCTTATACCAGAAAGTAGGATCATCTTTGTTATTTCAAATGGGTCACCCTGTATATTACCGCATTTTTGAACTGGTCATTCCTTTCTGATTATTTCTGCCTCATACTCCCCTATACCTATCTCTAACGGTTTTTGAGATATTGGTTATTTTCCATATTTTTTATCCAAAATATAGCTCGAATTGAATGTTTATTTCTGCGGTATTTGGATTTTTAGGAAGTTGCAATTTTGTGTTTAGTTCATCAAGATTATGTACATTGATTCTGTATAGAGAAGTTTGTTCTGCGTTATACAGGGTCGTTAAAAATTCATGATCTTACTGCTAGATACGAAAAGAGTTGAAAGTGCGTTTTTTTAAAAGGAACATCCTGTATATTGTGAAATATCCTGAAAGATGACTAAAATCCCTTTGAATTGATATATCATGTTCCTATACCTAAATAGCCAGAATTCCGAGATAATAGCAATTTTCACTTGTAATCTCCCAAGTGCTTGAATTATTGCCGGAAATTTTTCGAGTCTTTGAAAGAAAATTCATGTACGAGATAAATTTACAGCAATTAATTCAAGCACGAGGGGGATTCGGTAAGAAAATTTCACACCGAGAAATGAAAATCATCCAACAATTCATAAGAAATAACTAACGATGGTTTCACCTGAACTATTTATAACCACTGAAATATTGATATGTAAAATACTTAACAAAATTTTCATCAATAAATGTGTTTAAATTTGGATTGAACCATCGACATAGCGACTCATAGGCCGCAACACTACCGCTGAGCTACGCGACTTGTGATAAAAACTTGTGACAAATGGTGTATTGAACTTCTTCTGAAATATGATTTCAGAATTGACAATTTCTGCAATAATCGTGGAGAAAATATTTTCAGACACATTCCAAATATCTAGTAAATACATAATTATCTCCTTTCATATGAAAACTAGACCATTTGTACATTGAAGCAAAATATCAACTTGTCACATGTCAAATGTTTGACAGAAAAATTTCCGCTTATTAATTTCGCCCAGGGTACCCAGGAGTATAAAAATTTCCGGAAATTTTTAGGGTGGCCATGGTATCTAAACAAGAACGAATTTTTTGATTGGCTACAAAAGTGAGGTGTGAAATTTTCAAAGAAAATTCATGTACTCGAAAAATTTCCGGCAATAATTCAAGCATTAGGGAGATTACAAGTGAAAATTGCTATTATCTCGGAATTCTGGCTATTTAGGTATAGGAACATGATATATCAATTCGAAGGGAATTTAGTCATCTTTCAGGATATTTCATAATATACAGGATGTTCCATTTAAAAAAACGCACTTTCAACCCTTTTCGTATCTAGCCGTAAGATCATGAATTTTGAACGACCCTGTATAACGCAGAACAAACTTCTCTATACAGAATCAATGTACATTATCTTGATGAACTAAACACAAAATTGCAACTTCCTAAGAATCGAAATACCGCAGAAATAAACATTCAATTCGAGCTATGTTTTGGATAAAAAATATGGAAAATAACCAATATCTCAAAAACCGTTAGAGATAGGTATAGGGAAGTATGAGGCAGAAATAATCAAAAAGGAATGACAAGTTCAAAAATGCGGTAATATACAGGGTGACCCATTTGAAATAACAAAGATGCTGCTACTTTCTGGTATAAGCGGCAACGCTGCATTGCTGAAAATATTTTAGATCGATAGACCAAGAGCAACTACTTGAGAAACCAAATTTTCAGAATGATCCTATGTCCCGTTCTCCGTAAACGTCTAAGGTACCATCGACCGTGACCCACCCTGTATATTTCAATTATTACGAGTCCGGTAACATCAGGTTTGATAGGATAATGAAACATGGGGGCAAAGATATGTTGTTAAAATTTCCTCTTTTGGCCAGTGAGTTTGCTAGAAACTTTTGACCTACCTACTCTAATCTAATTTCAGTCATGCACATTCATATAAGGAAGTTGTTTTATCCATACCTTAGCAGTCGTAAATCCATATTAAATCCATTAATAACCTCAGAAGTTATTTTATCCACAATAATGCAATTTCGTATGTAACAGATAACGGAAAAAGTTATTCAGAAAAATAGGTTGAAGTTCAATATTTCCAAAACCTTTGCATACTTTGATATGAAAAACATTCAAACATGACCAAAACTCAGAAAACGAAGTTTCTAGACTTAGGTATTTAAACTTTTTCAATTACCTATTCATGCATGGATGCAAGGACACACTGTATAATGATAAATAAATGAATATGCAAAAGGTAAAAAAAAACACCAGTTGAAATATATTAATACTCAACACATAAAAATTTATTCATACATTTATTTTTCCACTAATGTATATGAAATTGATCATTTTTCAACCGGATACCCTACATGAAAGTGATATTTTTTCCCTCTTGAAGTGAAAATGAAAAAAATGAATAGTACCATGCGACCCGATGGGAATATACTGCTAACAAATTGATGGGTTTTGGACACTGACAGTTAATCTCACTAATTGGCAATTGAATCAGAAAACGAACGTCACTTCGTTTTACATTTTAAAGTTCTAAAAATTGTAATCCAGTGTTTTATAAACATTTATCGTAGAAAAAATAGCATTTTCTACTCGAGATGAAGTACGTTTTTTTCGTTCGTGAGATTGCCACACTCGCTCCGCTCCGCTTTGCTCGTGGACAAACTCTCACCTCACGAAAAAAACAGGATATTCATCTCTTGTTGAAACATATTCTATTATGTATTGTGAGCATGTAGAACTATGTACCATTGATGAAATAAAAACCAAACTTAATATATTTAATCACTATAAAGGAAATTTATAACATTTCTCTTGTGGTTTTAATTGTTACCTCTTGAACAGATGAAAGTGGTAAAAAAGGTCCACCATGCGCTCTCTCCCTTTCAAAATACTCGCACAAATTCAATACAAATTGTTGTGCTTGTGAATGGAGAATAGGTCCAGGCATAAGTAATCTAAAAAAGAGTTAAAATCTGTTGTGAATGCTTTTGGTCTTTATTTATAGAATTAGGTAAGGTTTTTTTCTCAATAGGGGTTCCACCCTCTGAATAACTCTTGTGTGAATATCCCGGTAATACGGAATTATAGTCACATCTGTCAATTGTGGGGTTAGAAATTTCAAAGATTATTTGTGAAAAAAAAAACATTGTATTGTACTTACTTTGAAATTAATGATTGTAAGATACGTTCAGTTTTGCAAAAAACTGTTTTTATAATGTATCTGACTGCAGAACGAAGTAAAATCGTTGACAAACAATACCCCAATGACAGAAAATAATGACGTGATTGATCGATTGATGGTACTGCTCTAGTCAATACACCATTTGGAGTATTTGGCAAGTTTAGTTGAAATGTAAAAACACTGTCAGCTTTATGGCTATCTCTTTTCACTGTTTTGAGTTTTAATGGATCATCACAATACCATAATTCTTTGCTTAGAAGACAAATGTCAACGAATTTTGATTCGCTCATAGCGGTTGATAGACAGAGATGTTACATAAAGGGTGTGTTATTTCTTAGATCATAAATTGATGACGCACGGGTAAACATAAAATAATTCAACTGTAATTTATTTTTATCAATATTTTTCAACTTTGTAAGCCGCCTATTATGCTGTTATTTTTTATGTATATAAGTTAATGTTATTTGAAAACAACTGGACTGGACAATAAAAACTCTATTATGATTGTATTGCATCTTGTTTTATTTCCAAAACTGATATTTCAAATCGCAAAACATAAAACTTGTAACTTACATACTTCTTCAGCTTTAGGCGGACCAATCCAACATCCGACTGATGAACTGACAAACCCCTGTTGACGTAACTTTCATTTTCGATAAATTAAACAAATTACATTGGTTACTGCTGTCTAGAACTATTGGCAACGCTGTACAGTAAATATGACAGTGACAATAATTCTGTGAAATACCTTGTGGACAGTGGCAGAACTATTTTTGTCTTTTCGTTCATGTACTACAGAGGAATCACTTACTGGAGCGATTTAACGTTTTTTGTCCGAGGTTTTGAAAATCATTATTAAAAATATAAATCGTTTGATTTTATGTCTGAAAAATAGTACGAATAGTTCCTCAATGTTCAGTCTTCTGAATTTCATATAAATATCACTTGCAAAAGCGATTCTTCTCAACTGTCTTTGATTTTATAACAAGATTTTCTGATTTTTTTAAAATTGTAAGGGAACGTTGAATTCAAAAATTCTGAAAAAAATCGTGATTATCTTTTACTTTCACATGATATTTGAAATGGAATCTGATGAATGGTTTTTGTTTGATAACTCTAAAAATTATTGCCGTTTATTTTTTTATGGGTTTACATGAACCTTAATCTCTGAAAACTCGTCAAAAATAAGTTCGAGTTTTTGTAATCGCATCTTTAATTGATTGAAAATAGTGTTAACGATTTTGGATAGTTCTAGAGACTTAAAATAATGTTTTGTCCCCAAAACTCGTCAAAAATAAGGTCGAGTTTTTGTAATCGCATCTTTAATTGATTGAAAATAAATAGTGTTAACGATTTTGGATAGTTCTAGAGACTTAAAATAATGTTTTGTCCCCGATAATTTTCCGTTTTATTGACCACGGTCAAATTTAAAATTGGCCATATCGTGAGGTATTATACTTGTACTAAACTGAATCCACTTGAATGTATAGTAATCACGGACTTACAAGAAATGCTTTACTCGTGGTTTTTATCGTGAACGGCTGGGTAACGTCGACTGTAACTGCTATCTTGACTGTATGAATTGTAAACTAGTAGATCCATGCCATCTATGATCATTTTAGTGTATCTGTTCAGGTAACGAGTGTGAAAAAGCAAAGGGGTTCAGGTACACAACTCGACAAGAAAATAATCATTAGCGTGACACATTCGCGCACCAAGTTGGTTGAATGGCTGATGATGGTTCATATGATGATTGATGGCGTTGCTTCACTGAAATTTTAACTGATTCAGTTGACTGATCTGGGGTTTCCATACAATTCGGATTTTTATGTTCGGTTGACTGAAACACCGTTGTTCAGAATGTATGCAGATTCTTTGAGTTTTCTTTTATACTAATGTTCTTCTTTGCTGATGACTTCGACTTCCGACCATTTGATGATGTGCTGGTTCATCCAAATGTAATATGCTGATCTTGACTTCGATGTTTCTTCTCTTTGATTACTTTTTTTGTGTACTGATTCTAATATCTAATGTGAAGTTTATAGGAGAAAATTAGTCGAATTGGGTCTAGGTAAAACATCCGAACAAGTCTGGTAACACCTTCCGTTCCCTTCTCATGAATACGAGACTTCCTAATGCTAATAGAGACTACAAAAATTGCATTTATCTCGTTCCTTGTGAATATGGTTAGTTTTGTGACGGAAAAACTAAAAGGCTAAGGCTATTAGATATCAGAATCGGTGAACACAAGAAAATTACTCAACAAGGAGAAACATCAAAACCAGGAATACTGATAACTTTTTGATGAACCAGCAGCACAACATCAAATGAAGGTGTTCACAAAGAAGAACAGTAGTATAAAAGAAAACTCAAAAAATTGGCATACATTCAACAATGTGTTTAGTCCACCGGGCATAAAAATTCGGAATGTGTGGGTGCCTCTGGATCAGTTGTTTTGTTGTTGAGTTGTTTAGCCAGAGCCCCTTTATTTTCACTGTCGTTTCCTGAGCAGGTATACTACTCCTACGTTAATGACCATATAACGATCATAATGACCATAGATGGCCCATAAATACTCGAGTGTACAGGAATTTGAGTACGATTTTAGATATGAACCATCGAAATTTCGTGACTTGAATCGTAGAAAACAGCCATTTTCAAACAAAAGTTATTGTTTCTCATAACATTATGCCCTTATTTTTTCAGTTGTGAAATCGTCCAAACCAGCCCCTTCGACATCAAAAGCTGCCCCATCAACGTCGAAAGTAGCCCCATCGACGTCGAAAGTAGCCCCATCGACGTTGAAAATAGCCTCATCGACGTCAAAAGCAGCTCCCACGACATCCAAGGCAACAAAACCCACAGTCGTAGCTTCAAGTTCTTCTAGAGCAGTGGTTTCCAGAAAGGTTTCGAAAAGGTCGTCAAGAAAGTAACTAAATTACTATGAACAACTAATTTTTATCAAATCAGTTTTGTGTATATTTTTTTATTTTATAAACATTTTTTTAGTGATTTTTAATCTATGAAAAGACGAGTAAATAGACGTGCATCGCGAAGTTTACGACAGATTTCGCGATGAACGTGTTCAAGAGAAAAATCTGGAGAACGGGCGTTTCTGCTCTATTTGAGTCTTTCAGTGTGTGCTGGTAGGATTAAGTTAATGTTGATCAACATTATTTTGTTTGAAACAAATCCCAAAATCTTGAAAATCAAAATACATATTTTTTATCATCATGAGTTTAGATCTTTTATTTTGCTCAGTGGGTTGAGATAAACATGTTTCTAAGTCTCTCGATTTATTAGAATGGTTTGAAATTTTTTGCAGAGGTTAAGTTTTGTTTAAATGAGGGCTGAGGAGAAGTTGATAACAATTACTCTGTGTATTAGCTAGAAGGAATACGAAATGGTTTATCTTACAAAGGAAATGCTCCAACCATCTTGAATGGATTTCACATCTTCCATTCCGGCCGTCATACGTTAAGGCAATGATGGGAAAATGAATGCTGTATATGGGGTGACAAAAATATAACAATTGTCAATGTAAATAAAATTCAAACAAGAAATGTGTATTCAAGGAGGAAGACTGTTAGAAAACATCTCTTTTTTTATGTAAAATATATGTGTATATAAAATTCAATTCTTTTATGTCAATTCTTCTGTTGACTTTATTGGGTTTATTATCAATGTAAATCATTTCCAAGAAGATCCTTTTTCTCAAATTACACTCCACATCAAGAACTTTTGAGTTATAATAGCCAGTACAATGGTTTTTATGATGGTATGTTCTGATAAAGCACAAGATCTTATATTTCTTCTTATCCACAATTTTTATACGGACTTTCATAAATTGTATTATAGTGACATTTCCTTTTGCAATTTTGACTTCTTCCTTCCCGAGTAGATTTATTAATTTTGGGTCAAGTCAAGTGTGGTAAGCTCTTATAATAGGTCTTGTTAGTGATATTTCCAGAACGTGAAAGGAATTATTTTCTGAAGGGGTACTAAAAGAATTTTGTTTACCAAAGAGTATAGAAAATTACTTTGAATTAATTTTAAAAAAATCAGAAAACGTGATTGAACACCGACATCAACTTTCAGGTTAACGCTTACCCTCCGCTGAAAATTCTGGCGGAGCCGAATAATTGATAGGTCATAACTGCTAGAAATGATCGGAGAAGAAAAAGGAAAAGTTCATTTCGTTTTTGAGGACTCCTACCTTCTCATGCAAACATAATATGCGAGTATTTGTGTACCTAAAATGTGTTTTGTTGGAAAAATGTTTGCTGATGATCCGACAATCATGAATAATTTAGTAAATATGGAATTATTACACTGAAGCAGCAGCCCATACCATCTTTGGACTATATGCAACAATTTTAAAGTAGTGTGACAGGTCCTACTTATACATGCCAAAATATAAACTTTGTTTTACTCCTGCTTCATTTTCAACTTACCCATAAAACCAGCATTCCCTGCAGTAATGTTGAAAATAATTGCTCATTCATATCCTGCATAGTTTAATAACACTATTGTGAAGTGCAAACCTAAAGCTTGAAATAACATACTTCATTTTTCATGTATGAGCGATTTTTTTCAACATTTACTGATGAAATTACCAGGATTATGGGTGAGTTGAAAACTGAGGAAGGAGTAAAACCCAGTTTTTTCTTTTCTCACTAGTCTAAAATCGTTGTATATGGTCCAAAGAGGGTACTGATTCCTGCTTCAATATAACTATTTCATATCAACTAAAATATCCATGACTTTCGGATCTTCCGTAAATATCATAGAAGAGTCATGTAAAGTGGGACAAAACACATTTTGGGTACTCACGATACTCACATGTTATAATTGCATGAAGAAATACAAGTCTTCAGGAGCGATATACACTTTTTCTTTTCCTTCTACTATAATTTTTAGCAAAGTTATGACAAATTTAATTTTCGGCCCTGCCGGAAATTGTAGTGGCGGTTAAGGCGAGCCTGAAATTTTATATCGGAATTCAATCAGGTTTTCTAAGAAAACAAGTGCATTTTGTGAGAAACTACTAAGTATATTTGTTGTGCCTTGTTGTAATTGTTTCTTGATAAATCTTATACTTTCCAAAACAACAGCAAAAAATATATAATTTTTTTAAATATAAATTTTTTTGTGTTCCACCCTTGATATTTTGGTAAACATTTTTTTTAACAATATATAATGTCAAGAAGTCATGTGCCGAGTTTCATTCTTCACTTGTGGCTTACATTTGTCTGTGGTTACTGTACTATATTGTCTACACATTGACTAATGAAAAAAATAAAAAATTCAAAGCAGACACATAAAATGTCATCAAATGTCTTGTGGCCTGTCCCGTTACATTAGTATTATTGATTTTTCTCCTGATTACTCGTTTTCTATGTATATTAAAAAGTTTACAGGTAGTAAAAAGATGTAAAGTCTACATATACATAATATTAATAGATTTAATCTATAAGGAAAATCGTTTGATGGTTACGTTTAGGTAACACAAAAAAGAGTATATATAATGACCAAAATATATTTCTTAAACATGAAAAATGGCACTTGCGAGTTTCACTTTTGTTTCATAGAAAGTAGTTCTTGTATGTGTTGTGCTTAACAAAAAAAAGATAGAAAGTAAGATCACTTGGAATGAATGTTGTGTAGTCTTGTGGAATTCTGATCTGAACCGTTAGATTTTGGAAATATTATTTATAAAATTATGAATGGTTTTTGAATAAAATATGAACAATTTTGCGTGGCTTTCAATTATCGTCGTTAATTTGGAATCACTTGATTTGGTTTTGAAGTTCATAATAATATTTATCACAATAAGATAAGTACTGTTGATTCTACAGATTATGACTATATGTAGTGACCACTCAAGTGCCAATGATTCAAGGCAAGTGATACACTATCTGGTGTTCATTTCATATTTATTGATTAAGTTAATGTTTATTTTGCAGTTGAATTTTCTAAATTTTGTAAATTACTTCTTATAGCAAAATTCACATATTTATTACTTCAATGAATTACAATACAGAATTCAACAACAATAAAGATGAGGTTGAAAAATAGAGTGGAGTTAATAAATAAATTAACTTGTGATACTTGTCCAATGTTTTATTTTGGACAGTCTAGTAGAAGTTTATAAAAACGCATAACTGAACATAATTGAACTCGGCTTTTTTGAATTTATCTTGTAGGTATAATTTATAAATAGAACAATAGTGGTAATCCATCGATTGATTGGAGGTCATGCAAAAAACTGGCCCTAATTAATTAACGTTACAAATTTATTGTCTTATCTACAGGGTCTTTCCGACGTTGGAGCGATTAAGAAAATGGGTTATATAAAATACAATGTACCAATAAATAGCAAAAATTTTTGTTTTTGAAACAATCAATAATTTTCAAAATATTTGCGCTTCTGGTTACTTTTGTTTGGGAGGCACTGGTTCGATGCTTCAGGACACTGCTCGCTGACAGTGATTCAGCAAAAGTGTCATGAAAACTTTAAAATTCAATATCTCCCAAAATAATTCTTTTTCGACGATAATTTCGTTTTTTTTTTGTCATCTACTTCCCACTTCATTTATAGCTCCAATTTTGGAAATAACATACGAAAAAAATAAAGATTCATACATTTTCTAAGAGAAACATATTTTTTCGAGTAAAATGTTTAACGGTGATACCCATACAGATTTTCTTCATAGCCGGCACCACTGTAATAGTATCAGTGTTATAAACCTTTTAGTAAAGTGTATTTCGAACATGAGTGTAGTGTGGGTTTAATAAATAAGTTTCTAGAGGAGTTTATCAACATGTTACTTACTTTTTCTACGAACTCATATTAAAACAACAAGCAACGTTTCTCATTCCAGTTACAATAAGAGTGACTGGATTATCTGTCATACATCATGCAATTTTTGTCATTCTGTTCGTAATATTCATATGTCAATATAGTCCTACACTGCTACCACTGAAATATGACCGAAATCAAACAGTAATCATAGTGAAGTATTAGAAGAATTCAATTGTGCTTTTTTCCTAGATTCGAAGAATGGAGTTGCCATGGTGATGTTTTTTAAGCACATATTGTGAATCTGTACGTTATTTGTTGTCTGATTTGAACTTTTTTTGTTCTGATGGAAAAAATTTCAATAGATCTATTATACCGCCATAACTTGGAAATCAAATTTAAGATGTCGAGGCCTTCTTCAAACAAGTCAACTATTTTTGAAAATAAAATTTGACGTCGCCACTGGATTTGTGATACTGGTACAACAGAAATAATAATGAAAATAATATTTTTATAAGTCGTACTTCTTCATTGGTGTATTTGCGGTGCAGTAAACTTAACTAATGATTTGAAAAAAGTGCTAATATATTTTTTGGATTTTTGGTCATGAAATAAATTTGTATAGGTGTATATGGGAATAAAAACATTAAAAGGTCGGTAGGCAACGACTATCGTTATTAAACGATCTCCCAAAAAAACTGGCCTTGTGTTCGTTGAACAAAAGATAATAACTTTTTGATGGATTCAATTGTTCAATATTATCTTTCATGGGTGGCCGGTAGTCCCACTGTGGTGCAGGGTTTTTGAAACTTCAGCTAGCGATTGCTGGTTCGACTCCGGATTGCGAGAGGAATTTTCTCAAGTATATCTGAATCGATAGGTAACCACATGCCTTGTTGAAAAGCAAGCATGTTGTGAGTTGTCTGGATGCCAATTCCGTCTAAAGCTAAGCTTGGAGTGTACACCGATCACCCGGGGTTGTGTTATAGTTTTTCACGATTTTCATACAGCTGAAAAGTGAACACCACCAAACTACGAGTGTTTATATTTGAGTATTATTTTTTTGGTAATGATTACTACATTGACATTCTTTTAATTAAATATCTCAACACTTGTTCTTTAGTTTGGATCCTATTTTACTCTCGTACTTTTGAGAATGTTGATGTTCGAGAGTCGTCAACTTTGTACGTTTAGTTTCTGAGATATTTTTAAAATTTACGGTATTATGACACATGGCGTTGGTACTATAAATTAAACAAAACTTCAGGAAACCTTTTGATAAATCGAATTCTGTTATATTACTTTTCGGAATCAATTATTTGACAATAATAACAACATAAACCAGGTCTTTTAAAGTAATCAATAACTCCATATATCGTAATATAGGTATATCGTAATACCCTAAACTTAAAAAATGCATATCTTTAAAAGTAAACACATAAAGTTAGGGTTAATACACAAATTGATAAAATATGACTAAAAGATATATTTATCAAAGAAAAACGGTCGAGCAAACGCGTTTTTTACAAACACTGCAATCAAAAACGATCTGATGTCAATTTTTTCGAGTATAACGGTATAATATTTATAAAATTTATATTTTAAACAGAGAGAGTCGTCAAGAAACAAAACACATTTTTGTCACATACAATAGACTAAAACTATGATATTTTACTTAAATATAATATAATAATATAATATTATTGGTTTTGGAATGGTGCCGAAGAAAAATACTACCGAAAAACGATTGTTTTGACTATGCCCCATATATATCCTTATATACCATCTTCAATAATATTATAATTGTACAAGTACATTATTTTACAATAACATAATAAAATGTTAGCCAACTTGACCAAGAGCCAATTTTCCATGTTTTCGTGCGGGGTTCTGTATTGAACAAATAGGATATTTTTCGAAATATAAATCAGACACTGAATACAAAGCTCAAGAGTTTTTTTTGGGAGATCTAGGCGCGGGTACAATTTATTGTTTATAACGAATTTTCCAAGAGATAGATGAAATCACACAAAAATTGCCACCCCCCCTCTAAACGAAACTGGGTAGATCGCTTAGTAACGATAGTCGTTGACGACCGATGTTTTCCTTTTTACTCCCATATACATCCTGAAACAGTCTTTTTATGGCAAATCATAATTTTTTTCCGCAACTGTCATATTCTAATTCTATCGAATTTTTGGTTTTGGTATAGAATATTTACTACAAATTTAATATATTTAAAAACAATTTTCCAAGGACAAAGAAAGTCGGTAACGATTGATAACTTTATTGAAATATATTTCAAATCATTTCATCCAAACAAATAACACGAATGATGATAACAATATTATCTCTGTCAATGAAAATACATACAGGGTCATTCTTACACGGCAGTATTGATAGTCAGTTTCACAAAAAAACTAATTTCAACTAAAATCATTTGTTACTAACATTTTTTGATATTTTTTCACTTGATAGTTAAAGTGAAAACTGTCCACCTTCCTCTGCCTCCCGTTAATGGTTCATTTAAGCATGACTAAGTACTTGAGACTACCAGAACAGGTGGGAGTGATACAATTTTAATTGCGTTTTTATATGTTTTTGAGGTACCTAAGTATTTCAAAAATATTGCCAATATGACCTGATGACCCTGTATGTATACACACACATATTACAGAGAGTATCTGAATGGGGAACATTGAGCCCACGGAGAAATCTTCTTTGGTACCTACATTTGAATTGAAACTTCCCGTCACCTCTGTTATATCATTAAAAAAATATTTATTTGCCAGTTAACGCCATGTTTATTTCTATACATGAAGCGCTAATTGAGATACCCTCTGTATGTATATATGTTTCTGAAATATACATCTTCGATATGATTGAACGTTAGCAAAAATCAGTACAAAACCTCAAATATAAAAAAATGTACCTAATAACAGTAGAACGCTATAAAAAAAATTTATAAAAATATGTAAATACCTTTGTGAAAATAAAGAAATAACATTTAGCTAGCAGAATAAGTAAAAGCAAAAGGTCTACTACTAAAAATGATGCTGAATTTGTCAATATTATTGTATTACAGGCCATCCTCTTCTTGATTTCCAACGAATTCTGCAAAAATGAAAATTTCAATTAGCTTCAAACATATCGAATTTTTTTCAAATGGCAATTTTTGCCGTTACTTCTTGCTTTTTCATCATATTCTGCTTGCATATTGAAAATAACATAGATGATCAATAAATATCAGTCAAAAGACAGAAGATACACCTTACATGGAAAATACACAGAATAGACATTCCTTAAATGAGAAACATTTTCAAAACTACAGGAATATTCAGTCAAAATACAGAAGAAATAGTCCGGTGGCAGGGAGGATCTTCGTTGCTGATGAAGTGCGACGGGATCAACCAAGTTTTTCTAATTTATTTTGAACCGCTGAATACAAATTTCGAGGTTGATAAGCCGGGAAAGCACCCGGAAAATTGTTATAGACGATTTTCCTAGGAAAAACGAATAATTTTTTTTTCAAAAACAAACAACTTTTTCTTTAATACACCGTTTTCGAGTAAAACGTGCTCAAATGTCGAAAAAATGTATTTTTCTCAATTTGTAGTGCTCTTCTCATTCAGTCTCGTAGTGATATTTTCAGGATCACCTTGTCCCAAGTTTTCATATATGTCGCGACTATAAACAACAAAAGACATTCCTAAAAATCATGCGTGTGGATTTCCCAACACTTAATTTCCCGATACTTTTACATTGCATGAATTCAGATTTTTTTAATTCGCGAAGCTCACGTCGTGGACGAATTTCTTATAGTGTCAATTGAAACGGTATTTTGTCATGATCACGATGTAGAACTTCAGTAGCGGAAAAACGTACTTTTTGTCAGACAAAATTTCTGCCCAAGAATTTTCCAAAGTCGAATGAAAATATTCTTTGAAGGATGAGTGTTATTGAATTTTTTTGAAGAAAACGTTCATCAATGCAAGGTAAAAGTATCGAGAAATTCAATGCCGGGAAACAGTGGCGTAGCCAGGATTTCACTTCGTGGGGGCTGAACATACAATTCATCAGTAACTAGAGCTTTTTTTTTCGTCATCCGAGTATTATGAATAACAGTAGTAATTTAGTGGTTTTGGGGAGGGGGGGGGCAAAACCCCACCCCTGGCTGCGCCAATGCCGGAAAATCCACACGAATTATTTTTTCAGGAATGTCACTTGTTATTCATAGTCGAGACATATATGAATGATATATGTACACGTTGGTAAAAGTAAATATTTGATTTTAGAATATTTTATGAAATCGAGAAAAAACTGCGTGTACTTTTCCCGGATATATACAGGGTGTTTCCGAAATTGGAGCAATAAATGAAATGGGAAGTAGAAGATGACAAAACAAAACGAAATAAAACAATACTTTTTTATGGAAAAAAAAAAATTGGGAGATATTGAATTTTAAAGTTTTCAAGACTTTTTTCGGTAATCACTGATAAGAGGTCTATAGCCTGCGCAAACCACGCTGAAACACTGCCAGCTGGTAGACACGCTGTTGCCTGGAGAATCAAACCAGTGCTTCCCAAACAAAGGTAACCGAAAGAAATTCCATTTCAAATTTTATTATCTCATGGTTTTCTTATTTATGAACAGATTTCAATGAAATTTTCACCAGTGTTATATCGAGACCTTCTGAATACAGTGGTGTATTCCAAATTTTGATAAAAGTTCTGAAATTGAATTGGTGGGTTGATTGAACGGCATATTTTTCAATTTTTTTTTCCTTCTAACTTTGCATTTCCCTTGAAAAATAAGATTAGTTATCCCTGAAAATTGAGATTTATTCATGAAACTTGGTGTCCTAGTGGACTTTTTGAATGACTACCTAACGAAAACAAAAAAAATGCAAGTTTTATAACGGTGCTTCCATTTTCAATGGGCCTCACTGTATATATACACATAGGCAAAGGTAGATATTTGAATAAATCGTCGTTTTTCTCGTCTCAGAAAAAAATTGTGTCATAATACACTATTTTTTTCTCGGTTTCTCGAGTATAATAAATAATTATTTTCTACAAACGTCAAAAAGGTTCGCGCATTGATAACAATATGCGAAGTGACACTTTTTTTCATTTTCCTTCGTTACCATGACGCGAAGTAGTATGCGAAATACATATTTCGCACCGCACACTACATGTAAACTATATCGGATTTTTAGGCTTGTTCATGGAAAACTGCTCTAGTTGATCGAGATAACTTTCACATATGTTTGTCTCTCTCTAACACTTGTACTTCATTTTTCTTTCTCTTTTAAAATATCAATTTCGAGGAAGTCGAGCAATTAGAGTATTTCTTAACGAACTGAAAATTTACCACTTCCCGTTTAACCGGAAGTAACCCAAGCTTTTTTTTTCAAATGACACCCTCTACATATTTTTTCATTATCCGAAAGAGCACGCAATTTGTGATAACACTATTCTTTAAAATTGGAAATCGGTTGAAAAGTGGCGGAGATACAGTTGAAGAAAGTTGGCCATGAAATTCAAACTTAAATCATCACAACTGACAAACGACATCAGATGTTATCAGAGGAAGCGTCGCAGTGGGATACAGTTGAAAACTGAGTTTTTCGTGTAATTGCAGCTCCCATATAATCCAACAATTATCAAAAATTTACTAAAAACGGAATACCTAGTACCCATAAAGAAATGCTCACAACTGCTATTTATCAAATGGCAACATGTTCTTTTCACTTCGTCATGATGAAAAATGATTGATTATCAGATTACGCGTGCCAAAAATTTTGAAGAATTCCGAAAGAAATCGCAAATACAAGATGTTTTATCATGAGTGTTCTCAAAATTAGATATCCTTCAACGAAGGCGGCCATGAACATAAATAAGCGAAACAAAAAAGCGTTGAAATAATATGAGCCTTTTGTGTATTGCTTTCTTAATTATGTTCTAAGCCGCCTATGTTGAAGAACATTCAATTTTAGGAACACTCATCATGAAACCTGATTGTATCTTCGTTTCCTTTAGGAATTCTCCAAAACTTTTCACGCGAGTAAACTGATAATTTATAACTTTTTATCATGACAAATTGAAAAGTTCATGTTGCCATTTATGAAATGGCAGTTGTGAGCATTTCTTTATGGATACCATTCCGTTTTTAGGTAATTTTTGATAATTGTTGGAATATATGGAAGCTGCAATTACATGAGAACCTCAGTTTTCAACTGTATCGCACTTCGAAGCTTCCTCTGGTAACTTCTGATGTCGTTTGTCAATTGTGATGATTTAAGTTTGAGTTTCATGGCCATGGCCAACTTTGTTCGATTGAACAATCAACTGTAAATCCGCCATTTTTGAAGAACAGTGTTATCACAAATTGCGTGCTCTTTTCGATAATGAAAAAATATGTACAGGGTGTCATTTGAAAAAAAAAAGTTTTGGGTCACTTCCGGTTGAACCAGAAGTGGTCAATTTTCAGTAGAGGCTTCAAAATACCTATGCGTATTCAAGTACTATAGCGACACACCAAATTTGAAATATGTATCTTCAAAACTACAGAAAAATTGGGGGTCGTACCTCACCTCGTGGTCACCCGGTATAGACCAAGCTATAGAAGTTTTTTAACCCTCAAAATAAAAGACTCTTTTGTCTTATTTCCACTAGATTTTTTATTGTTACGACCGGTTTCGGGTTTTATCCTAGTTAGTTTTTAACTAGTTAGTTTTTAACTAGTTAGTTAGTTTTTATACTTGATAATGGGATAAAACCCGAAACCGGTCGTAACAATAAAAAATCTAGTGGAAATAAGACAAAAGAGTGTTCTTTCGTTTCATCAAAGTGATCATGAATTTCCACAAAATAAACAAGTCATCAATCACACAAATTTTATAAATAGTGAAAAAAATTACAACTTTTATGGAGTTATAATTTTTTTCACTATTACTTGTTTAAAAAATTCCACAAAGCGATTTTGCTGGAGCGAAAACCGGAGTTTTCATTTACGAACTATCTTATAAAAAGTAGTATTGGCCATTTGAGTCTTATATTTTCTTTTATTTTTATCTGCAACTTGGCCTACTAGAGTTCATGGTTCACGAGTGCTTTAAATAGGTAAAAAGGGGCACCAATTGAAAACATTATTTTTCACGATTGAATCGTCGTTTTTCCCGTCACAGAAAAAAATAGTGTAGGTTTTTTGTCCCCCTCCGATTTGCGTCGGGAGACAACACAACTTCGAGCTTAAATCTAATACTTTTTTCACTCGTAGCTTATCAACTTCAAAATTAGGATTCAGCGGGTCAAAATACATAAGAAAAATTTGGGTGAACCTTTTCTGGCACCGGACTAATACACCTTACATTAAGATACAAGTGTTAAAAGTGGCATTTTATTTTGTGAGTGGGGAATATGGCGAAACGAGCGTCAGCGAGTGGGGAATGGCGAAACGAGCGTTAGCGAGTGGAGCAACCTACGAGCAAAATAAAATCACTTCTAACAAATGTATCATACAAATTTTTTTGTACAACAGTTACTGCTAGTAAGAAAAAACAAAAAAAAAATAATATCCATAAGGATACGAACACACGATCTTTGGGTTACAAGTCTGACTGGCAGATGCTCCAACTATAATAAACCCCAAGGCACTTTATCTATGGATATCATTATTTGTCAGTGATGAAGGACCTTCTACAGTTTGTCTGAATACTACTTCGTTTGTAACTTCAAAAGGAATTAGTATTACCAATTGCACAAACGGCCAAATACATGTGTGAACGTTTATAAATGATTCCTCTTGAGTAGGTGTTCTGTTTATAATATCTGATTCAAGTGTTTCTATTAGAGAGATATATATATATTACTAATAATCCATCATTTCATCTGTCGCTTTACTTTTAACACTAGTGTTGAAAGTATTTGTAACACTAGTGTTTAAAGTGATTTTGTGAAAACGTAAATTTATAAATAAAACGTATGTCAATGAATTGAAAACGTCATATTTAATGATAGTTGTACAAAATAGTTATTTATGTCTCAAGTAAGTAAAGTGATACTTACTTTTACGAGTAGGAATGCTGAAATTCCTACGAGTAAAAAAACACTATTCACTTTTCTTGCTTCTTTTATGAATTTATTACACTTATTATTACTTTTTTGGTGTTCCATTTTTATAGAAAATAAATGGACAACTTTTTTTCATGGCGGTGAATTCACCAGTGTACGGTAATAGTCCAATAAAATAGAAACAGTACTTCAAAGTGCCCTGGGAAAAGCTGAAAATCATTCTAAAACCTTAAGATAATCTTGAAAACTGGTTATCTGAGTTTGTACCCCTCCAGGGGTTAAGCTTAACTTTTGGTGCCCCAAAAACGTCAAAATTTTCGGACTTTCTTCAGTTTTTTGCTTATAACACCTGAACAACTCATCCTAGCGAGAACCATGCCAAGAGATAAATTAAGGAAACATTAAATTCTGAGTCGATTGACATCCCCAACTGTGGAATTGAACTGAGGTGTAAGGTTGTAATTACAGTTAAAATTATCAAAACACAAAATTTAATTGAAATCACATGGAAATTTATTCTACAAATAAACAAAATCAATTATAAAAACACAAATGCAAGTAAATTCGTTGTAAAGAAATATAAACGTTCAAAACTTTCTCGGCCTCTTTGATGTGGATCCTCATCGTACTCTATCCTATAATCTTCTGGGTCATCTCCTCCATCAATTCGTTGCTGAGGTCCTCCTCGAATGGATGAGGGATGGTGAATGCTTCTTCCTCAACAAGAGAGCTGGATCACGTCTGGCATTTACAATTATTCAGGCAGATTGTCGAACCTTTCGACAGGTACACCGCTCCTTGCACCCCATCCTATGTAGATGGAGTGAAGCACCTCGGTGGGGGCAGATTTCTCTGATGACTATATTGTGAACAGTGATAGAGGAAAGACCTTTCAGCAGGAGATGTTTCTCGTCTTTATTTATTTTGCTCGATCCCTTACTGAAGTACACTCCTCTACAAAGGTGTTTCACAGATGAAACAAGAGACTACCTAAACCCTGACGTCACAAGTGGGCGGAGCTTATAAAACCTTTCCAAACAAACTGGTAATACGTGTTAAAACCTCATAAGAAATTATTGATGTGATGATTTTGCATAATACCGTCGAGAATAAGGATAAACAATATTATTTTCAATAAAGACTCAATTTAGTTGAAACCTCTTGACGAAAATACCAATTTCAATATTTGGAAAGGTTTACGAAAAGTTCCACCCACTTGACGTCACGCTTAGGTAGTCTATTGTCTTTATTCATGTTGTGACCGTCAAGTACGGCATAAAGCAACTTCATTACATTAATACCTTGACACCATCGCGAATCGCGGATAGGAGTTCGAACTCGTGGATATGGCCTTTTTTTCAAGTTGATCGACACTGCACCTGCCCTGTGGCAGTGAGCAGAGCATTAATTGTGGGTAAGCTGAGAAGCTAACACAAAATGGTCTCGAAGACAGTAGAGTTCTTTACATTCAATTTCAAAATCACATGATTGAAGTGAATTGTTACTCACATTACAATCTCATCAACTTCTATTTGGGGCCCTCTTGAAGGTATCACAATGTGATGTTAAATGTTTCTCACAATAGTCTAAATGTCACATACCTACCTGCTAAGAGCTTCACAAATTCGCATATTTTTTGTGCCTCAAATCGACACTATTGTGAAGATAGGTAATTGAGATCTGTGGTAACAGTGACGTGTACAAAAGTACCTCACTTTGAAGCCCATATTAATAACGATAATACGCAAGAAAACGATATTTCAGAGATGTTTGTGTTAACTGGGAAGGTGGAGGCCGAGCCAGATGAAAAGCTGGTCTTGTATTTGGTATACGAATGATTGATACCTGAATTCCTTTTTCCATTCTCCGTCCACTAACTTATCGTCGATCGTCGATCGTCGGCCTTCGTATCCACGAAATATGTTGTAAATGCAAGTATCGCTCACGAATCAATTTACTGTTCGTAGCCGTACGCGTATTTCACGTGTCACGGCGTTACAGTCTTTACAGTCATCAGCATCACTTCATCAGTCTGTCGTCTGTCTCATAGATGTAGATACGTAGTTCAGCTGTGGGATTATGAACGCTCAATCTGATCGAGTTTAACATATGTCAGATTTGAGCCATTATGAAAGCCAACACAATTCAAAATATATTGCAACTTGAGCCGATATCAATGGTCTATAGGTAGATATAATTCCATTCTATCTCTGTTCAAAGAAATTTCGTAATTCCGATTCCGTTTTAGAATCGAAAACATACATCGTTCTAGTCTCTCTTGTCTATAATCCTTGGTTCTAGCCTACGGATCGTGACAGCTTTCGTATCGAGTGTTCATAATCCCACCCCAGATTATCGGAATACGTACGTATGGGACAGATGGAGCAGGTATTTATCGCATTACGTCCTGTTCCATAGTGGTTTCATCTCGCACCTGTGACAAAATACCTGTTCCGTAAATACCAATGTAAATACTCGACCATCCCTAATTTAGTAGCCTAGTTACTAGTCACAAGTAGAAATGAATCAATCGATTGCTTTTCATTTCAGTCAAACCTTGATCCACTCTAATGAATGAATGAATCACTCGTATATACCACTGACTGGAAAATTATGTTGCTTGGAAACTACACGAGCGCGAGTGTGGTTTCCTAAAGCAACATAATTTGTTTCGAAAAAGAGAAAGAATTTATGATAATCATCCATACCACCAGTTGTATTTGTTAAGAAAGACTATTCCATGATTGAAATCGAATGCATTTTTATTTATTTATTATTAATGTTGATATATTGAATGTACAGTTAGTGCTGATGTATATTTCAACATTATTCATATCGATTTCGTCCTTTTCTTGTACTAGTTAGTAGATACAACATGTTACAGCCTACTATTCCCGCATTAATCCCGCCATAAAGTTCTAAAATTATGCAACTAACAATACACCTGTCTTGCAGTTTCGAACTTCCCTCTATTTCAGTCACCAATCACATAGCGCGTCTTTCGTGCGTTTTTACTGTCTTATTGTTGCAGGTTATGTGAAGTTGATATGAATAGTAAGGCGTATCATGGTTTTGGTCAAAGTTCGGCATTCTGTCAAAAATTTGTCGAAAATTGTGAAGTTAATATGAATTAACAGTTAGTGCACATAATGGGTTCGGTCAAAGTTCGGTGTTGTGCCATCATAGCAGCTTGCTGGTGGAGTAAGTTTGTTTGAGTATGGTTAAAATTGGTCAAATTTTACAATTCAAGTGTTTTTTGAACTCTCCGTTAAATTCTCTACAACTTTGATAACAAGCGTGCTTTGATTAATGCCACATTTTAGCCAATATTGGAAAAATTGTCGTATTTCGCCGTCGATTTTATAGTTGGAGGAATCAATCGACTCACAATTTAATGTTCTATATTCGTCTCTTGGCATGTTTTTTGCTAGGATGCGTTTTTCAGGAGTTATAAACGAAACACTGAAGGAAATGCGAACATTTTGAAGTTTTGGTTTGGGGATCCAAAAGTTAAGCTCAACCCCTGGATGAGTACAAACTCAGATTACTCATATTCATCAAGACTATATTAAGGGTTTAGAACGAGTTCCAGCTGTCACCAGGCTACTTTGAGACACTCCTATTTTCAGGTCTAATTTTACTAATCTATAATGGCTTGTTCACTTTGCATAAAAAATATAATGTTCAATTTAAGGATAATTTTATTCTCGACGTAATTATGAAGAAAAATTATAATAATTTACTGTAAAAAATATGACAACTCATTAAAAAACAATGACTCGGTATTCTCGGGTCATTTTATTAATTGGCAGTTTTGAAACTTTGGATGAAAAATTCAAAATTGATCTCAAAAAAGGTTTTTGGATCTGAAAGCAATATATTTAATTGTGTTTTGAAAAATAAAATATATTTTTAACAAATTTATTTTAAATTACTCAAATTGTTGGCTAAAGACAAGTGACTGAAGCTGTTTTACATTCAAGGGTTTAATCATTGGCTGAAAAATTATATCTGTCAAAACCTACCAATAGTTGAATCTATAAAAAAAGCTCCGTGGTTTAACACTCCTAAATGAAAAACGCCTAAGGGGTCCGTATACAGTATCGGAAAGTTTTCATCGGGGTATAGACAAATCTATGCGAGCAACAAGGAACGCAATGATATGATAATACCATATAAATAAGAGAGACGCACTACTGAATGACTCCCCTACTACCTCGTCCGACGAATTAACAGCCACGTCGATATCCTTTGCTCGAGCGAGTCGAGAAAAAATTGTAATGCTCTCTCAACATAATAGCAAGCTATTCTTTACGCTCCTATCAAACCAGCATACCCGATAAAAACTTTACGATACTGTATGTGCAGCTGGTTGCTTGAAAACTTTGAAACCGGTACTCACCGATCTGAAATTTTGGGCGATATACCGACCATACCCAAGGTATGTTTTGTTATGTTTTTTTCTTCAAATAAGAAAGTTACAGGGCCGCGAATCGGAAAATAAAAATATTTATCCGTAATATCGGTTGATGATCTGACATATCAGTAATTACGTATACAATAGTGTTTATTCAATCTGCGGCTTAGAACAATTAGACAAATTAGGTCAACGTTCCTAGATTAGATTATTGATGATTATTGAGAGTTCTAATTAGATATCTTAATCTGGAGTGAAAAAACCTGCAGAGAGCAATTTTTTTTCTTTTCGAATAACCAGAGGTCACACAAAGCAGATTATGGCCAGCATATATAGTTCGATGATTTTATAATAGGCCTTTTCATTTAGATAATTTTTTAAGGCGCTTGCGCTCGTTTTGAGACCCAAAGTCTGATCGAATATTGGGAAAGTAAATAGCCAGTGGTTAGTTTTGAAATAACAATTTTAGATTGGCTGAGTTCAAAATTAGCAGTATTTTCACATTCTGTCAACTTCATGACATCATGCAACTGCACACATTGGCGTTCGTAACTGAGTACAATACCTACTGTTTCAGTTGATACGTCAGGAAGAGTGCTTCGACCACGCCACTGAAGATGGCTGCCGCAGTTGCAGTTGAAACGTTTGGAGATTTTAACCAAAGAAGCCCCGGCAAAATCCGGAAACCGAGGGGGAAACCGCTAGTAAATTTTGGTGGTCATGTCTTGGGTATTAGTGGTATTACACGGGTATTAGTCGGGGAATTATCGGGTATTACAGGAATTACTGGTGTATTACTCGGGCATTAGATGAACTAGTTAGGAATTATTGGGCATTACACGGGAAAGGAAGGTATTACATGGGTATTACAGAAATTATTCGGAAGTAAGAGAACAATTACTGCACAATTATCAAAATCAAGGAATTACTTGGGTATTACTCTGGGATTGCTTGGGTATTAGAGGCATTACTTACGATTTTTGGGAATTATTGTACACAATTTCCTCAGCGGTTTCCCCCTCGCTGGAAACCAACCAAAACATTGAGCTTTGTTGTTGCACAATCGGTATTTTGATTCAGCTTATTTATTTCGTCATCGGAGTAATTTTCGCAAGATAAAAATTAACTCTCCAAATGTTTCCATTTTTCTTCAAAATAGTTGAATTTTGCTCTTGCATTTAATCATACAGTGATTTACGTGTCTATAGGCTGTGCCACCAGCTGACTTCGAAACAGAATAATTATCACGTTAACATAACTTCAAGTTTTCTATATACCTTTTCTAGTTTTTTTCTATCTCGAAAAAGTGCGGCTATGTGCGGCTGATTTGAAGATGCGCATATTGTACAAAGTACTATCTCGCAATGTCAATCGAAATAATAACTGGGACGAACTCGGATATACAACAAAAAACTTTTTCTACAACTCCTATCAAAAGTATCGTATTTCTCATAGCTTTACTTACTTTCAAAACCATGTTTTGCTCATACTGTTATAAATATTATTATATTCAGTTCCAGCTACCTATGGAAAGGGATAAGGGGGGGTTTCTGTTGTTTTGGGGGGATTGTCAAATAGTGACAGAATTGTTGAAAGGTTTTTCGATATTGTAGATTTTGAAATAAAGTTTAGTTTCCTAAAAGTGTTCAGTCATATCAAACAAGTACCAGCCCAGCCAACCGACTGTACGTTGGAGGTATTTCCAACAATACTGTGAAAAATATTATTTCTCACGGCACTTTGCCCACACCACATACATTTATATGGAGAATCATCAAATATCGACAAAAACTAGTTGGATGCTGTTCAGCTTTAAATAGTTGTCACAGCTGTCAAGAACTGTCAGATTCGTGTTTTGAAAAAGAAGTAAACTTTTTTCAGAATTTCTTTCGTTTTTTTCCTCGTATTAACATAGCTTTTTATACTTGGTTGAAACATTCTATTTCAAATTCTGTTAGATACATAACTATACGAACTATTGAATAAACGAAAAGTACTAAGGGCTCCATGGTGTAATGGAATGTGAATGAGCCTGCCATGTAGGCGGTCCGGGTTCGATACCCGGGCCAGGCTATTTTTTTTTTAATTTTAATTTACATCTTGATATTTTTATTAAGTCAGTTTTGAATAAAGTATTCAACTCTTAAGAGGTAGGATACTTTATTGCTATTTTAGTTCTGCTAATAAAAATAAATATCGAGTTACAATACTTGTATTCTTTGAATTTATGCAGTTGTAGAAAAGGTACTACTTTCCCCACTTGTTGCACAATATACTATTTTATAGGTATGTAAAAGTATGTTGGAAATTTTGATTATTATTCTAAAGGACTTTTTCAAACGACGAGAAAACAATATTTTATTACAAATAACACAGCAAAATGTTTCAAAAGTATGTGTTCTTATGTGATGGATCCAAATCTATAACAAAATTTTCACAGAAATCCTTGTTAATAAAAAAAAATATTTTTAAGTAAGGCAGTTACATTAAGTTTATTCGTTTGCATCAAGGTGTATAGTGTAGTGTAGTGTAATTTACACCACATTTTGAATCTAGTGTAACTGAGTGCAGCTCAAACAAAGGAATGTGTCAAATTAATCTGCAAACGAATACCAAAATCGAGTGGAAATTACACCAGGTGTAGGAAAGTGCTACACCTCGATGCAAACGAATAAACCTATTAAGAAAGCCGAGAAAGATGCGTTCACTTGCAGCGATGGTGAAGTTCCGACTGATACTAGGGCGCGAGTGCAGTCGATGAGAGACGGGGATGAATTGCATATTGTTCTCTAGTCATTCCGCAATAATAATGTTTGTTTTTTAGTGCTTCGATTTCTTAAAAATTGATTTATTGCCGGCTAGATTGCCGAAATACCCCAATGTGCGACGGAAGGACATACAAACAGCTTAAGTTAAATAAATGTTCGTGATAAAAACAAGAAGATATTGAAGAACGGCTTTTTCAATTCGATGAAGTTTTGTTTGGTCAACTGGATGTTTTGATATGCAAACACAAAAGCGGGCTTGCAGATGAGGGGTGGCTGCATCCCCATAGCCCCCCCTGACTGTGCCACTTTCTGGAATTATTTTGTAAACATACAAAAATAAATGCATGTAGGTAACAGGTTTACTGGGATTAAACGATCATATTTTTCCTAACCTAAACAAACATTGAAAAACGAGGGTATTTTGTTGCATGGTTTGATAGTCTCTATAAAGAATGACAGGTAATTGAAATACGAATTTCTCTGCAAATCTGACACATTACTTCCTTGATAACACTGACTGGTAACTATAATTATTATAACGACCACTATTTATAATCATAGAGATAAGATTACAAAAATAATATCATAAACAACTAATTTATTGCAATCAGACCACTTCGTTGGAAGAATTGATAATATTTGTTATAAAAGTATCACTATGATAAGACACGGGTCAGGGATAATACAGATAAGTGATAGGAAGACACAAATTTCCGATAAATATGCTTCGAGAGCCTTTGAGACCAAATTCAATTCGTTCCATTAAATAATTAATTCGAGTAAAAGGAGAAGTTTTCCAATAAAAATTCAAAATATAAGTATTTTTTCTTTCATTCGTAATATCAAATTTCTCTTCAGAAAAATCCGGAGAAAAAATAATTTTGGCTCCTGCAACACAGAAGGGCCAAGGATTATTTGTTGATTTGATCTTCCATCAATAATTTCGAATTTTATCTCGAAATTTCGACTATTAACTCAAAATTCCGACATTTATCACGAATAATGAAAAAAATATATCTAACAGAAAACAACTACATATATCTTTTTGATAATTGGCGAAAAAGTATAAGAGCAACTTTGCAATGCTTTTCAATACATAGCTGAATTTATTTTTCGATTTAAATGGGTAACACCTACGTACCAGTTTTATTGTACTTACCATATCTAGGTTAGAAAAAAAAATGGTGCTGGAAACATACTTCAGTACTTATTTTAGGAATTCCAAAGAAATGATGATATTATTTTTATTTAATAGGGAACTAGCCTTCGCTGATAATTGGCAAGTACCATATATGAAACCAGTATGTAAGAAGGTATTCTCCATTCTTATTGAAAAATAAATTCAGCTGTGTATTAAAAAAGCATTGCAAAGTTGTTCTTTTAGAAAATTTTGCCAAGAATCAAACAGATATAATTCAACGGTCGTAGCGGGAAATTTCGTCCTAAAAGTCGAAATTATAGAGGAAAAAAAATCCTTGGTCCTTCTACGCTTCCGTACTGATGACGTAGTTTGTGAAAGGCTATGTTCACAGATACCGAATTCGATTTCCTGCGTTTGTACGATGTTGCCGGTAATAATTGTTAGTGGAGGGTGCTTCCGAAATTTGAGCGATAAATGAAGTGGAAAAAAGATGACAAAACAATACGAAATTAAAGAATACATTTTTGTCGAAAAAAAAAAAATAAAAATAAAAATATTTTGTTAGATATAGAATTTTAAAGTTTTCAAAAATTTTTTTTGGTAATCACTGATCAGAGGACTACAGCCTGCGCAAACCGGGCTGGAACACTGCCAGCGGGCAGATACGCTGTGGCCTGGAGAATCAAATCAGTGCCTCCCAAACAAAGCTAAGTGAAGGCGATTTCATAAAATTTCATAAATATTTTGGAAATTGTTCTACCACTAGCAGGTCGAAGGTGGCCTCTTCCCCTTCTTTAACCCTTTGCGGTGCTTTGTTGGGGCAGCCCCGATAGTAAAATTTTATCGTTCCGGTGGCACGTTCCAGTCCATCGTCGGGTTAGCCCCGACACTGGCTTTGGTCGAGGTCGCTAGATTTTTGGTTTAGGTTTGGCTGTGTTTTTTCTTCTGCATATTTTAAGTAGACTGTTTTTCATTTCCTTGGTTAGGACAATATAATTGGACCGCAAAGGGTTAAACAATACTTGAATAAGAAGCAAACATTTTCTACAAAATAATCTAATTCTATATTTTACAACGGCAATGTTCACTCAAACACCTATCGGGTTCACACTTAGGTAGCGTTCACCGTATCACAGCACTGAGTAACTGTAAATCCTTTCGTCTCGAAAGTTGTAATTTCTGTCTCTAAAAATAGTGCCCTCACTAGACTTTTTACATCTACTCAACAGCGTACCTGTCTCGTTCTTCGCCCCTCTGAGGGGCACCGCTCCTTCCTCTCTCTGCTTCGTCGGCGCCTTCGTGAATTTGAGGACGAACATCCCCAGCGATCCGAGGGTTGGCGGTATGCCGGCTAAGATCAGGGGCAGAGTGTAGCTATCGGTTTGATCTAGGATCACCCCCGCTATGTATGGACCAATCGTGAGAGGAATGGCGCAAATACCCAGGAGGAAGCCTATGGCCTGGGTAGCACCCTCACGTCCGCAGATGTCGAAAGCTATGGGTCCTGCAAAATAATAGGTTTGTTGAAAATAAAGTTGTTGGCTTCAACTTCTCCATTTTAACATTGAAAACACAAAGATATAATCTATATCAATAAACACAATTGAATCGGAAGCAGGACATTCGGCGTCGCACAGTATCCTTTCGATCATTTTGCCTCCAAATATAGCCTTGGGCAACATACTCTCCGGTTATTTGCACTCAGATAATTTCCTTTCCTTCCTTGGTGTTGGGATAAAACTCCAGTATTTTAAATATTACACCAAAGGTTCCAAACAGTGCAGTGCAATTTCCTCTCAGATTATTTGCTCTTCAATTCTTGCAGTGTGAAAAAAGTGGCTCGTTTGTGTGATTGTACACAAAAATGGCAACCAATTTGAGGATGCGAGACTCGGAGGTCTAGGTAAACGAAAGAGAGATGATAGGGCATGCGGAATTCGCAAAGTGGGAGGAGCAGGAGATGCCTATTTCCGCTCTCAGAACAACACAAGATAGACTGCGCTTCGGGTGTAGGCATCTTCCTAAAAGAAAACGGTGTACGAAAATGCTACGCTCTGGGAAGATACACAACAGTTTTCCTAGCTGAAGTGTTCGCCATTCCATCCGTAGCTATGAGGCAAGAGGTGAAAGAAGGGACCGAGCAGATAATTTATATCTGTGCGGATAGTCGGGCAGCGCTTAGAGCCGCCATCTGCCATCTTGAACCAGGCTGTCCTGGTTCAGGAATGCGGAAATGCTCTTGAGAAATTTGCCGAAACAAAGAAAGTTGAGTTGACATGGGTTCCTGGTCACAGAGGGGTGCCGGGAAACGAGGTGACAGACGAACTTTCCAGAATCGGTTCCGCGGCGCCGTTCTGTGGACCGGAGCCAGTACTAGGCACTGCAAGAAGTCAAATCTCTTCTGCCCTTGACGATTGGGCGGAAAGAGAACTGACTGGCTTTTAGGCAGAGATCGCCAAAACACTACGCCTCCTTGTAGAGATAAAAACAGGGCATAACGAATCGGGCAGACCCCTATAACTAATAGGCATAAAAGACAGCCTCACTTGCCGTATGTGTGAAGAAGACGAAGGAACTTCGTCTCACTTCCTCGGCGAATATGAGGCATATGGGAGGTTGAGATTCGAAATCTTTGTAGTTGAATAACTTCAACAAGACTTATTAAATTAGTGGTGGATCTTCATCAGAAGGTCTCAAAGTTTCGGAATGGAAGAGGCAATGTTGTTATGTGGAGAGCAGGGAATGGCGAAAAGGGCCCATTGGGGCATACTTGCCTAGATGCGACAGCGGCCTCCCCTCGACTACCACTACTGATTCTCAATTGCTTTTACCCAGGAACGGGATAGGTAAAAGAGCGCTACCACGTTTGATTGTATAATCTTGATAGAACGATGTTTTTACCAAACAGGTGATGTCTTGGGAAGGACTGTACGAAATAAACAAAGTGGTCATCGGAGTAGTTTACAGAATATAGGACTACGATACGTTCATCAGGAAAGAGAAAGTTCTATCTTGGCAAAGCGGTAGATTTTGGTTGCGACGATCAAAATAAAAAGGAGAAAGTATCACGAAATAACGTACGTCATTGCTAGTCGCTTTCCTAGAACGCAACTTGAATAACAAGAATTAATGGCTTCGTGATTCTCGGTATTGTCCATAATTGAAGCATCTTAATGGATGAGTCGACAAGAAACAATTCAATACACATATATTAGTGGGATTCCGGCGTTCTTGATAATTCTAATAGGGTATTTAACGAAGGCAACTGGAATTTGAAGTGAAGCTGAATAGAGGTCAACAATATTAAGGTGTTTCATACTTTATAAACGCACTGTATAAAGTGGAAGGACTCAGTCAGTCGGTGAGAAGGTAATAAAGCGGATACTAATTAAATTTTGAGTCGAGCTAGTTGAGATTATTTGAATAACTACTTTTAAGTTGTTGATATTTTTTACAAGGGTTATTACTTGGAAGAATCCAATTATTCATAAGATTAGTTTCATTACTGGCTACACATGTTCATTCTTACCTAAAAGTGATATGAAACATCCATCGAATAGTCCCATACCTAAGGTAATGGCCACTAACAAGCTATATTTGCCGGCGGAGAACGGAAGAAGAATCGTCAGTATTCCTATACTGAAAAAACTGAGCTGCTGAAGATATATCCTGTTCACGTTCGGCAAATCTGCTATGTATCCAAAAATCAGTCGTCCCAAACCTTGAAAAAAATTTGACTTCGAGTTAATAATGTTCTTATTATTGGATATGATGATGATCAAGCAATTGATTCCGTGAATAGCAAATATCTGAAGTCTCGTAAATCCAGAAACAGTAATAGACTGTGATGATTCTAAGACAGTAATGAACATCATATCCGCCGCCAACCGCATTCCGGTTGCGTGAGTCATCACCTATGAACTTCGATACCAATTAGTGAAGGCCCACGGAGCGACTGTTTTGAGACAAAGGTTGCAAACCAGTTGATCTTGCAACTCTTTTGTAACCTCGGCAACGTGTAGCAGTGTGAAGCCGCACACGAGTCGATTCAAATGAAACTAGTTTGCAATCAGTATCAAATCGGTTGTACACGCGACCATTTCCTGCGGTCACATTTGCGTTGCAGTTTGAAGTTGCCCCCGTTCAAAGTGTTTACCACCATAAATGGCTCATCAAGAACTGACCTTGAAATTTGTCAGAGAGAGGGTCGAATATTCGAACAGATAATGAGGATAGCATATATGATCCACGCCTCTTGCGAAGCTTATGCGTGGTGTGTCATATCTACTTTTTTATTCAATGCAGATATTGTTCTAATCATCTTGCTGTGAGGCCAGTATTTCGATGGTATCCTATCCCAGATCCAGGAGGGACAAGAGAAGGCCATTTGGCCATTGGGTATTTCAGCAAAACCTTCAGCAAAACCCTCAGCAAACCGGAGCGCAATTATTCTGTCACCAGACGGAAACTGTTGGCTGTAGAAGGGGTAGATAGAACATTTTTACAAATACGTCTACGGAAGGAAATTCCTGGTGAGAACTGACCATGCATTCCTCAAATGGCTTTTACAGTTTGAAAACCCTGAAGGACGCTGGATCGAGCGACTAAAACGCCCGTATGCATAGTCGTTCGCTAGCGCCTTCTCGGATATTCTCACAGGTCTTCCCTCTGGCGTGTGCTGAACAGATGGTTCAAGTGCCTTTCCTTTGTTTACATTAAACACGTAGGTATGCGGTAACTTGCGGATTGCATTTGATCTAATTCGAAATTTTACAAATCTTTGTTGAAAACGTGATAAGATAGAAATTAAAAATGACAATGAAACATACAGCTGGTGATAAGGAAGGGTTTTTACCGATACCAATAGCAGGTATTGAAACAAAAAGCATGGGAAAATATTTTGGTTGAATTTAATGTCGCAGGAAATGAACAGGTAATAATAGTGTCTTCTTGATCCACAAACATTGATAAGATCATATTTTTACTTCTATTAGTTCAAGAATAAAAGCTACCCAAAACACCAAAACTACGTCACTTTCCCATTGACGCTCGTTTCGTCGACAAATTGAGTATCCACATGAGCTATAAGCTTCAGTGAAGTAGTTTTGGTGTTTTAGGTAGCTTCTATTCTTGAATTGTATTTACACCAAAGGTTCCAAATATCCATTTTAGATTATTTATCAGGTTACTTAACGACAAGGTATGTTTATTTCTAAATCACCGATATCTCTATTAGCATCATATAATATGTTTAAGTCACCATCCCTGAGTGTCATACCGCAATCACTCAAATAAAAACGAATAATGTCGCAGAAATTAAAATTTGCAAATTTTCCGGAGATGCTTCCGACCGTCTCCAGCACGTCCCCAGCGTTTCGCCAAAATAAACACTGCCGCTTTTCTTCGCACTGCTGGAGAGTAGCTGGCGAACCACTATGCATTATCACGGAGACCATGCCTAGACGACTGCTCGAGGACGCAGTCGTTCGTAGGACTACGTTGGTTGACGACGACTGGAAAGATGACGAAATCCAGAAAGACCAAGAGAAAGACCAGACCTTGGTCTGGTCATAGGCTGGAAAGAGGGGAACCGAAGACCATCATAGCAGGAAGTCGCACGCTATGCTCCAGCGGTTAAATCATACTGGGCCCTTACGTTGGAAAATTGGTTTAGAAACGCGTGTTTGAGTCCGAGGATGGCGGAGAGGAAAGACGCCAGACAATGGTACCCAAGTCCAGAAGACAGGAAGTGCTCCGAGAAGTGCATGACGGAGAACACCTTGGAAGTGACGAAGACTGCAGAAAGTGAGACAACAGTTCTATTGGGCCAATTGTCAAGACGACGGCAAGGAATGGTGCACAAAGTATGCGCTGCCAGCAATACGCCTCGAACCGAACATAAGGTGTCAGTATAGCGTAGGTAGCCCATTTGAACGGATTGCAATTAATATCGCTGGCCCGTTCCCCGAATCTTATCATGAAAACTAGTACATCCTCGTGACAATGGACTATTACGGCAAATGGGCAGAAACCTACGCCCTACCCAAACAGGAAGCCGTTACCGTCGCAGTTGTCTTGGTTAAGGAGTGGATATGCCGATTCGGTGTCCCATTGGAGCTGCATTCGGACCAAGGCAGAAACTTCGAATACAACTTGTTCCAGGAAATGTGCAAAATGATGGATATTCGAAAAATAAGTACTACTTCTCTACACCCTCAGTCCGACGGGTTGGTAGAGCGAATGAATATGGTTAGGTTAGGTTAGGTTTAAATGTGAGTGAGCCCATATCAGGCCCTCCACTGCGGCCAATGGCCTATTGTGGCTCAGAATGAATATGACACTAATAGTACAGCTCCCAGAGAAAAAAATCACTAAACCCGTGAAAAAAAATTGAAACTCTTTGAAATTTGGCATGGCAGTAGTCTTTTAGACAAGAAAGAGATAACTGATGAGTTCCCCCGCCTCAGCGGTCGATGGGCCTGGAAAACGCGATCTGAAATAATTTTCCGCACTTTTCCGGCTTTATCTCGGAAAATTCGATGATTTCGAGAAAATCCCAAGAGAGAAAAATTGAAGCCCATCAAAATTTCCCCAAAAAAGGCCTCTTGAGGTTTTTTGAGAAAATGAACAGGTTCGCCGAAAATTGCGATAAAATGCAGAGTCACAGATCATTACTCGAACCCCCGGAATTTCCAACTCCGAGGAACGTTTTTGATAGTCTCAGATAGATAACTCAGGATCTACTGAACGGATTTTTAAAAATCAAAATGAGTTTTGAGGGGGAAGTTCTGAGCTTTCAAGATTTTCTATTCAGAAATAGATATGTACTACTGTATAGCCAATTAACATGATAGTTGAGAAACAAAAATCTATTTTCGAGTGTATTATAATAAAAGGCTGTAGATTATAAAGGACGCAGTATCTTATGCTCTCCTTCAAGGATGTTGAAGTTAATATCTTGTACTTTGATCCCTGCATAATCAAAATCTCACAAATTACAGTTTTTTAGGTTACAATTTTTTCAAATTCCGAGTGGCTTTTCAGTGCGAAGGAGGTTCCCGAAAATTCTAAAAAAATTTGAGAATAAGGACAATACCTCAAAGTTTTGAAAAAAAATTGAATATCAAACTTAATCGCTAAATATTCCGAGAATTTAAATATTATTTCGTAGTTTCGGGGAAATTTGGTACTTTTTCTTATTTTCAAGATTATTCTCTATATACTACTCTTTGGGGAATACTGCCAGTCGGAATTGAAAGCCTACTTGTTGCTCTTTCATTACCATATAGTGAGATGTGCCCATATTCTTTCCTCTATAAAAGGCAGGTGCTTCTTTTCAATGCCTCGCATGCCTCGCGGAACTGATTTTCAAAGAGCTTTCGGAACGCGGCTCTACGCATGCAGCAGTAGACTCTGCGTCGGTGAGTAGTATAAAGCTGTGGTGTGTCTACTCGACTCGACTCCGAAATGCATGGATAACAAACTGTGGAAAACTGCGTTAAGTTGGAGAGAATGAGGATTGGTCGTTCTAATTCAAGTGTACATTTTCAACTAAAGTTTTGTAACATAATTACACTTATCTTGAAATCAACGTGGAATCTTTAGCAAATAAGGTAAGGATATTTCATCAACTCTTGTAAGTTGGAAATGTAAAACGTCAGTTTCCATTGATCAATCGTATAAATATGTAAATGAGTTCTTTGTTTTGGTCACTGAAAATGGTGATTTTTTTTATAATAGTACAATACGTATTAACTTTGACACGTAACAAAAGATGAAGAATAATTATATAAATATGTATTTTGTTACATCATTTTTAATGTATTTAACAAATAAAATTTATTTTCATAACCCTTTTTTATTCGAAATATTATTTTATGGGCTTTTTGACATCGAACACCCCATACTCACTACCTTCTTAAATATTCAATTGTTCTTGCGGAAATTCTCACTTGATCTATCTCAAATATCTTGCAGTGGACGAATAAAATTGCTCATATCTAAAAAATTGCATCGTATGGCACCTGGGAAATTCATTATACACTCCAGTTGCACTCTTCCTTTCAATTTTCAAAATTTGACCCTTTAACCTTTAAAATATGCTCAGAGTCAATTCCAAGTAATGACATTTTATGAAAAATTAGTGGCATGACCTTAGGAACTCCTTAATGCCTGCAAATATTACTATATTTTATTAGTTCTTACACAGAAGTTGGTTTTTTGGACAACCATAAAAAATTTTTCTTCACGTTTTTGCGGCGAAACCCTTGATTTTCTTGAAAAAACTCAGAAGACCTTTTTTGTAGTAAATTTAATGTACTTCAATTTTGATTTTCCAATATTTTCTCAAAATCCTTATATTTTCCGAGATAATGCAGGAAAAGCGCAGAAAATTACTTGAGATCGCGTTTTCCAGGTCCATCGACCGCTGAGGCGGGGGAACTCATCAGTTATCTCTTTCTTGTCTAAAATACTACTTCCATGCCATCAAAGACTTTCAATTTTTTTTACAGTTTTAGTGATTTTTTTCTCTGGGAGCTGTACTATAAACCGCCACCTGTCCAAGGTAGTCTCTGCCCATGAAAAAGACTGGGACCAGTACTCCCATCTCTTCCTGATGGCTTATCGTTCGGCAGTGCACGAGTCAACCGGCCAAACTCCTTCCAGTTCCAGTATCATTATGGGACGAGAGCTACGACTCCCTTGTTACTTGATGTTTGAGACGCCACCAGGGCAACACACCGCGGGAGAAGATTATGTCAGCAAACGAACGAACCCGTTCAAATATCGAAATATCAAGAGTGCCAACAACCGAATGGAGAGGACCTACTTATGACATCAACACAGATACTGGAGCATTCAAGACTGGTTGTACAACTCCAAGCGTTGCCGTGGTTTGTCAACGAAATTGTAGAGTTCGTGGGAAGGCTCATACAAGATAATTAAAATAATAAATGACCTCGTCTACCGAATTCAAAAGCCATTCCGTGGGAAACCTAGAGTGGTCCATTTCAATAGGTTGGAAGGAAATCACGATCAAGTACGCACCATCAGACCCCCAGAGGATGGCCTTATAATCAAATGGGCAGAAATTTTCACACGGAGTAACTCGAGAGGAGTCACAAGACCTTTTCAAGGCACCTACTGACTACGCGCTAGCTCACTGCGTGGCAGAAGAGCTTCGAATGTGCAGGGGCAGAGCTGTGGTGTTCTCGAAGAAGTTTGGTCAACTTCAGGAACTGCGGAAACAGAACCCAGAATTTGAAGGAGTGTTACAGTTAAAGAAGGGCCAGAGAAACATCTTCTACCTGGTAACCAAGAAGCAATCTCCAGAAAAACCATTTTATGAAGACGTTTGTAAAAGTCTCACCAGATTGAGAGATACGATGCTGGACCAAAATCTCATAGACCTGGCAATCCCAAAGTGGTCCTGTAGACTTGATGGGCTGGATTGGAGAGTCATTAGAAGCATGTTGGAAACGATATTCAGCCCCAGCGGCATTAAGATTTTGGTGTGCTGTAACCTGTAACGACCGAACAGGAAGACTTCACGGTGCAGATATGGAGAGTCGTGCTGGCCGACACACTCCAAGGATGCTATTTCAAGACGAAATATCTTTAAAAAGGGGGCAATGTAGTGGATCTGATGCCGACTCTGGACTTGTCCAGACAGCGGTAAATTAATTCAATTCCGCTGGCTATAACTGACGAAAAATCTCGAATAGCGACTGGAGCCATCTGGAAATGAGTAGTAGTAACGAGAATGATCGCGATAGATTTCTCCCATCTATAAATAATGCCGCGGTAGCGGATTGCTGAAGAAGATATACAATAGTATAGTGAAGCGAAGCAGAATAATGCATATAAATTATAGTTGAGTAGAGTGTAAATAATTGAACTAGGTATTGTTTGTAGGTATTCTGCTGGGCATAAATATATTTCTAAGAATGTTCAAAGGTATTTTTAATTAACGGAATAGTTTTCGAGATATTTAACAAAAATATTGTAAATGACCTAAAAAAATGTAACGCACCCCAAGGTATAATATATGGTAATAGAGAACAATTGAATTCATCAGAAATTTACTTACTTTTTATAAATTTTCACCCTGTCTCATATTTCGACTAGCAAAATAGTTTTTTCTTTGTCAATCCTACCAAACTATGACGTTTTTACGAACTTCGACCTCTGATATCTCAGAAACAACACAAAAAAAATCATTCACACTCACTTATTTTTCTAACGACCTATCCCACTATAACATAATAAAATTTCTGGCTATCCGACTATAAACAATCTTTGATATTTGACTATCCAAACGTTTGAACAACACTTTAGATATCGAATATGATTACTGATTGATGATTTTCATCTTCTATATTGATATTTGATATTTTATAATATCAACACGAAAACTCTGGTATACGTTTGTTAATCAAGGACTAAAAAGATTACAAATTCAAGTGAACGTGTGTTTTATTATTATCAGTATCAAGAATACTGAACTTGACAGAAGTTGTTTGTATGTAATGTAATCAGTAAACACTTGGTCTTTATCAACGTTCAGTTGATTTAATTATCATTTTGAGGAATAGAGTAATACTTAGAACATGTTAACTATACCTCAGAAATCAAAGCGTTATCGTTTGAATTCAAAGTTGACATAATATACAGAATCGAAAACAAATATTTTATACATAGGAAACCAAACTAACAATCTGGCTGTAGCTTGTATTTATAACTTTTGGATTCTGGTACTATATACTTATATTATTTTATACTTTATATTACTTTAGTAAAACAGTTTTGTTTTAGTAAAGTTATCAATATGGTATTTAAGGTCCTGAGGATGATTTTTTTTTCCAGAGAAAAGATAAAACATCCTCAAGACAGTGATATACATTGCCTGCCACTCGCGATGGAACAACCCATTTTTGAGGTAAATCATATTAGGGGGCAAATTAGGCTTAGCATTTTCATCAGTCTGAAAATTGAGACACACTGTATGAAGTTGTTGTATCAGTGCTTCACGGAAAAGTTATAAAATTATAATTTTATTAAATATTTCTTTTTGATAATAATGCTACTGATATTCCACCCAATTGCTGCTATTAAATAAGCACGTATTGTGTACCTGGAACGAAGACTGTCGTGATAAAACGTTCAATCAATTATCCTAAAACAAAAAAGTTTTCTCTTTTTTCTTTTATTTTTTAGGCAATGAAGAGCCCATTACAACCTTTAGTCAAAAAAGTACTTGTTGAACAACTGTGCTAGGCGCTCAATATTTTTATAAAACAAAGGTATATAGATTTGGTAGGTAGATGAGACTGGGTAATGATTATTGTAATCTTGAAACTTGAATATTTTTAATGCATCTCAAGACAAATTAAAAAATGCTCTCAAAAGATCTTACCAATTGTAAATACAAAATTTCTTACTTACTTACGTAACTGCTTACTTTGTGTTTATATATATTTTATGTTATTTAATAAGTGTTCGCGAATTGACAACAATATGCGAAGTGACACTTTTTTCATTTTCCTTCGTTACCATGAAATTTTCATATTCTAACCTATATAGTCCTCAATTAAGCAAAAATCCAAGAAATCATTTCTAACTTGATGGTCCTGAATCAAGAAATCATTTATTTTTGAATGTTTAACAATAATTTAGTAACGCTTTTTAACACTTTTCAAATTGTGACAAAATTTTATAATACCCAATTTTATTTTTTGACGTTTGTAGAAAAAAATGTGTTTGCATCTCGTGCGCGAAATACTTTGGTGATCGAGAACTGATTTTTTTTTAACGAGGCGCAGCCGAGTTAAAAGCATTTCGCGCATTAGATACAAAAATAACTATTGCGTTCAAGCTAAACAGTTTTTTATTGCTCCTGAAAAGTAAACCAAATAGCAAAGAGCAAGTTTTGCAAATAATGGCGGCCTCATATCAAGAATAACGTAGAGGAAATTCTCAGAAAACAAACTAATTTGGTATGCATATTAAATAGGGTATAGCGGAATTCTCATCTCATGCGCCATCTGGACGAATGCAATCGGTACTTCAAATAGGTATACCTCAGATCAATAGGGTTTTATATTGATCTCATGAGAGGTAACAGACACCTTTTAACTGTTAAATTGAAAGGACAGAGACGGATCTGAATTGTTCAATAAGAGCCATCATCACAAGAGATGAAAATATATATATATATATATATATATGTACAGGGTGGCCCACATATCCTTGCTCGGACCATTGCTGCTGGGCTAATGAAAATTGAGGAACAAATCTGATGAACACTTGAAGTGCTACTTTTTGAAGTATGTACAACTTTCTCATACCAGAACTTGTTCTATCTGGAAGTTATTTACTCAATAAATAATAAATAATAATAAATAAATAATAACGTTTTCAATATATTCACATTTTAATTAAATTAAAAAAAATCATGGTTGAGGAAAAAACTTCAACAAAATCTTATTATGAAAGATCAATTAACGAATCTGTGTATGTGATCACCAAAACTATGTGCCCGACACATAATACTTGAAGTCACCTAGAATGCACAGGGTGTTCTGATAAAACAATAGAATTTTGCTATTTTCAAATTGCTAAAACTAATTTTTTTCAAATGGTATACCCTGTTTATAGCTTCATATTCTGAGAGCTCGTTTAATGATGATTTAATAATGCACTAGTCTCATAATACGTTTGATAGGTAAATAACGATACAATTGAAAACATGTTATTCAACTTAACATGTTTATTCATAACTACCAACAAAGAGACTATATCAATCTTATTATATGAATACATTGAATTCGAACGAGATTTCATCCTAAAAGATGTTCGAAATATCTCCCATTCTGCTGAATACATTTTTGTGCTCGTTCTTTTATTGAATTTTGAATTTCGTACTCTCGAAATTTCTGGTGTAAAGGAGGCTGAACATAGTTATCCATAAAACTTCCCCAAATATTTAGAGACCATCTTCCTTGAGAAGTAGTTATGAATATATTGGGAATCTTGTCTGAATAATAATGACAATTCACCGCTCCATTTTTATGGAATGTAGACTCATCCTGGTAGAGTAATTGTCTTGAAAAATGTCTCTCACTATTGAAATTAACCATCTACAATGTTATATTCTACGATTGAAATCCTGTGGTAGAATTTTCTGGTGTAATTGAATATGAAACGGACGAAATTTATTCTTCGTGAAAATCCGTTGCACCGCAATTCTTGAAATGCCTTGGGTTTTTAACACTGTCAAAACCATCATCTCATTATCTTCAATGAGAACAGAAGCTGGTCTCTTATGTTTTAGATAATTTACTGAACTACTATTATTGAATCTCTCTGCTAGATTTTCGAAACAGTCAACTTTGGGATGTCTTCTTAGTGAATATCGTCGGGCATACACTTGCCAAAAGACAGTTTTTCTTACACTCACCCAAAATGTACAATATTTCAATCATTTCCTACTTCGAATAATTCAGTATCAAACTTTAATTCAGTATACGAAAAATTATAACCGTTTGTAACTCATTGAAACTCTTCGTGAAATGTCATAACTCTACTATTATTGAAGGACTTGTCAAGGTGCTTTTTCGTTTCTAGTGATTTGCATTCATCTCGTATCATTTCTCTCATATCAAAAATAATTGTTGAAATGAATCTCTGATCCTGAAAATTGAGAATGAAAAATGTTCACGCCGATACTAGATATTTATAAACCAAACGCAGTAATAATGTATGAAAGTATGATTACTAATAAATAATAATGAAAAATTGAACACGAGAATATTCTCAACAGAAAAATTTTTAAAACTAAATCTCTTTCGGATCCTACTTCAGATAGTTAGATTGAGATTCATTCAATCTGTTCGTTCTTAGTTTTGAATTAAAAAGTTGAATAACGTGTTTTCAATTGTATCGTTACTTACCTATAAAAAGTATTATCACACTATAGTTCATGTGATACTATTGAATAGCTCATTAAACGAGCTCTCAGAATATACAGGGTGTTCCATTTGAAAAAAATGAGTTGTAGCCATTTGAAAATAGCAAAATTCGATCGTTTTTTGAGGACACCCTGTGTATTCTAGGTGACTCCAAATATTAGGTGTGTTTTGGCACATAGCTTGGTTACGTGCATAACCAGATTCGTTGATTGATCGCTCATAATAATGTTGTGAGAAATTTTTTTCTTATCCATGAGTTTTTGTTAAATTTGATTAAAATGTGGATATCTTGGCAACGTTGCATGAGATCTCTGAAAATAAAAATGATTTGTGAAACTATCATGAAGCAGATTCTGAAAATGAAAGAATATACAGGGTGATCCATTTAAGAAAGATACCAAATGCTGGGCCTCGGATTTATGGTTTAATTTCAAATAACTTCCTATCAGATTATTTCAGCCTAGCAGCAATGGTCCAAGTGAGGATAGGTGGGTAGGAAAAACACAAATACACTAATCATTTAAAACGATTTTTTGAATAATTCAGTTTAATATTAACGACCTATTTCATTCGGTTTTATGTTTTCTCGACAATATATTTCCTTGTTTAACAACCAATCAGTGGATTTAAAATTTTGAAATTCAGCCAATAGAATCGGAACTACAGTGAGAATATAGCTTGTCGCTGTATTTTCACGGTGATAAACCTGCTTAGTTTTTGTTTTACTATCTGTCAAGTGAAAATAATGATTTAAATTATAAACGTCAAATTTGTGTTATGACTAGTTATCTTTATTTATCAATATGAGCGATCGTTGGGGACAAATGTCCATACTCCATTGGTATCATAGATGAGGCCGTGGAAAAGAGTATTCCGTTGAATACGGCTAGAAGTAAAGCATCAATTACCAGGTAACACGATTTTTCTTATTTCAAATCGATATATTGTCGTCCTAAATATAACTCGTGGTATGATTAAAAACCTATACTTTTTTGGAATATCAATTCATTGGCAATCCCAATGCAAGAAAATATATATATATATATATATAAAAAAATATATATAAATATAATATTTTCAGCTTTGGGATTGCAATTCATTAATATTCCAAAAAATTATCGATAATAATCATACCGCTTATTATATTACCCCTGATAATAAATGCCTGGGATATTATAAATTCAATTTTGGTGAGTAATGCAGAAATACTTGTTCATACAAGTAAACAGTGTTGCTCCTAAGGTGGCGTATGGAGTTACTAACAAAACCTACCTAAAAATCAGCAGATACTTATCACAGCTATCGAGGGCACTATAAACATAAAACAATAGTGAGGACTCCTTGGAATACTCTCAGAAGCTTCTGGGGGGTTTCTCTGGGTACTCGAAGAAAAGTTTTTTTTTTTTATTGTTAAACTCCGTAACAATACGAATATATGTCTTCGACTAAGCTCACAACCTCCGAAAGTTCAAAAATTATACAAATTTTTGTCTTGTTCCCCTCCCCACGCTTGATTGCCATGATATTCTATGAATATTTATGATTTTCATTTCATGTGGACCTAAACATCAAATTCAAAAGATCCAGAACTGTTTCAAATTTTAGGTAAGGAAGTTTTAGCCATTCTACGATTTATTACCAGGATTACTGGGTGGTAAATAATAATGATTTTTGGTGGCGTATTCACCTTTCAGCTGTAGGAAAACCCGGAAAACTTACAGTACCACCTCGAGTGAAATGATAGTCAGGTCGGATTTCACATTCCCCAACCTTTTCAGCATAATCCTAGATGCTAATAATGATAACATAGACCCCATTATAATTACCTGAGGTAATGCCTAGGCACATTATAGGCAACTTGGTGTCAGAACCTTTGGCGAAATTTTTCTCCACAAACTTCAACATATACACGTAGGGCACGAAGTATCCGAATAGAGACAAGGCAATGCCGGTGGCCCAGATGACATACCTCGTGTTCTTAGTTAGGGAGGTGTTGAAGACGTCCTTAATTGACACCTTTTTACTTGGCAAATTTTGGCTCGTGGGTTTGAAAAGGAAGGCGCATCCCATGATCAGGCTCGATATGAGAGCTAAGATTCGCAGTGTCCAAACTACCTAGAACAAAAAATGTGTCACCAAACGGAATATGGATCCATCGTATTGGAATAGAGGTATAAACTCAGCTTAGCTTTCACTGAATGAAAAAGATACAGATGGTCACAAACTTTTTTCATTCCTGAATAATGACCCTATTAAGCAATAAATTAATAAAAAAAGTTTTGGAAACAGGCTCTTTTTCAAATGCATTGAAAATATAGTTATTTCTTTAGATGTGTAATGTAGGTTTTTCTGCCGCATACAGTTTTCAGTTTGAATACGAAATCAAGGTAAGGTATTTGATTATGTTACTCACAGAATAATCTACATTACACATTTAAATATATTATTCTTTACTATTTAGCGCATTTGAATAACATATTGTCTTTATCTTTGACCTCGAAAAAACCATTATACAATATTTAAATAGAATCGAACCATATTCAAGAGAACTCTCCGCCATATTGGAGGAGCTATCTTGAATTTATGACAACAAAATCGCAATCTCAGATCCAGAAAACTTTCCACATCGAATTTTTAAACGAATCGGACCGAAAGCACACAACTATTCCGCCATTTTGAATTTATGAATTTTGACAACAAATTCATAATCTACGACTCCAAGAACCCCCAAATTCTAATACATGAACTTTGAATAGAATAATAGAGCGACGAAGCGAGGAATTGGTCGATTGCTGATTGAAGGTGCCTACAGCCTGTGCATCATCAATGAGTCTTACCATCGGATTGGGATTGGACAATATCAAGAAAAATCTACGACAGAATGGTACCCAGAAAAACTTATAGGAGAGGTCCTGGAGACAACACAAAAAAACCAGATGAACCAGCACAGCCTGCCCTGTGCCTCCCTTATGTCAGAAGTCTATCGAAAGGAATAAGACGGACTGGGTGAAAATACAACATCCAAACATGCTACAGGTCGGGTAACGCCCATCCGCAGCCAACTCACGAAAACGAGACCACCTAATGCTGATAGTGACTCCAAAAACTGCATCTACCGAGTTCCTAGTGAATATGGGAGCACTAAGTGGAGCACTAAGTATTGGAATCGATGAAAACACCAGAAAAATACCCAATGAGCAGATACATCTAAATCAGGGATAGCAGATCATGTCTGGACGACTCAGCATAATATTAAATAGACTGAAGCCAAAGTTATCCATAAAAAAGAGCACTGCTATAGAAGGCAATTATTTGAAGAGTGCATACTCTATGAATACCAATGTGTTCAGTCAACCAAGCATTCGTAATGTCTGGTAATGTGTAGTAATGTATGAAATCCCTGGATCAGTCATCCAGATGAGTTGATATTTCGATAAACTAATTAATTAAGACTGGTATACCTAAGAGGCCTAGATAAGATAAATAACATATTTATATGATAACAGGCAATTTATTCTCATACTAATGACTCAGCTTTATATGAAGTATGCTTGCAAGGCTCTCGCATTCACACATTCGATAACGGCTATAAATGTAGGAACGCTACCATCTCAACTTCAGCTAACCAACAATACCCAAAGTGCGTGACTTCCAAAATCACAATAACATGTAAAATGAAACGCAAATAGTTCACAATCTTGTTATGAAAGAAACAAGGGGCCCTGCCTTACCAGCACTGATCATATCCATAATCCTATACAATAGGAATATTTGAATCAAAAATCCATCAGAAAACAACCACTTTCCTGGCAAATACCACGAAGAACGTTGAATTACATCTAATGAATTTCCGTGCAGAGTTCCTAGATGCAACTAGCAATTGCAGAGACTTTGTTTGTTTCATGTCAAGAATTGAATATTTTCATTTTTTTAGACAATGGAACATTGTCGTCAACTTTCAAAAAAATAATTTGAAGCATACCTACCCCAAACGCCTTCAGCAGAGAATCGATGACGTAAGGCATGGCGATGGTGAACACCGAACTGCCTGCGGTGACGAACCCGTTGACTTTACCCAGGTACCTCTTGAAGTAGTGGCCAAGAACGGCCAAGGAGGGGGTGTACGCCAGCGCACCCCCCAAACCGTACATGATGCCGTAAGTTATGCAGAGCGCCACGATGTTGTCCACGAAGAACGAAGACAGGAACATGCCGCTGGACGCTATGGCGCCTCCCAAGAAAGTGGTCTTCCTCAGGCCGATGTAGTCGGTCAGCAACCCCGACACTGGAGAAACGAAGAAGGTGGTGCCCATGGCGAACGAGCCAACCAGAGCTGAAAAAAAAAATTATGAAAAATGTATGTGTCAGAGGTGTCATGAAAGCGCTGAACGGGCATGATGGAAAAATACTAGAGTTGCTAGTTTAAACTGACAATTAGGTCAGTTTCAACTGGAAAATATGTATAATTGTCAGTAAAAACTGGCAATTATACATAATTTTTAGTTTGAAATGGCAATTATGTATAATTATCAGTTCAAACTGGCAAGCAATTACACATAATTGTGGCAAGTATAATATTTTTTTATCATGTTCTTTCAGCGCTTTCGTAAGGTGCACTATTTCATGATGAAAAAAATATCAAACCTGAACATACATCGGGAGAGAAGATTTTATATTAATCCCTGAGGATGATAGAAGAGTACACGCATACTCTTGGTAGAGAGTTTGGGGTAGACAAAAGTGCAACAGTTCTTCCTACATAGTCGGATAGGTATAGGGAAGTATTACATGAAAATAATAGAAAATAGAGAAGCGAAAAATGTAATAATATATATTTTGTTTAAAATATTGAAGTTTTTCCTACTATTCGATATGAGCGGCATCGCATTTAAAATGGATAGAATAAAACTAAATACTCAAGACAGCAAATTTTCAAAATAATCCTATACATTGTTCTCCGTAAATATTGCAATTTTTTTGCAACACTGGAGCCATCTGGCGGCCCTTTAACTTTCTCTTACTCATCTGGCAATTTTTTCCCTACTTGGTTAAGATACTGTTCTCGATCATTCTTTAATCGGTATTGAACAGTATCAATTTGTGTACATGAAAAAAATTACATATTTGACCCCCCCTTGCATTATTCTTCCAGAGTCACGTCTGACAACTCGGTAACAACGAAACCTATATTTATAATTCCGACTGTATAGGGTCACCCGCGTACTCCTTCGTAGTCAGGTCTCTTAAGGCCGATTCAGATACATGGGTGCCTACCCAGGGTTTACGAAGCACTTGCAATTTACAAGCACGCATAACTATTTTTGACCGTGTGTCTGAAAACTGCAAGACCATTCACATAAGTGCCTTTCATATGGTGATATTTTGCTCTGGTTCTGTATTGATTTTCTCAATACTAGAGGTACGGCATTTGAGTTTTTCAAATTATAGCATCGTATATTTCACTGAATCTTTCATTATGTGAACTAGAACGTGTTCCGTGCTCACCCCGCGTTTCTCAGGCACGCCGACAGGCACAAGTGTGAACGTCGATGGGTATGCATTTCTCGTGCAGGGTCAAAAATACAGAGTGGGCTCCCATGTATCTGAATCGGCCTTTAGCCTAACAAGAGGACACTGAGGAAGGAACTTTGGCTCGAAAACTGAAGAAACATCCTTCATAATCTTGATGCTAGAGAACGAATAATTATCAAAGGGTGGTTTTGAATTGTTTCTAATCTATCTATGCTCTAATCAACAGAAATTTTAGTGAAAAGGCTATTGCTACAAACATGATTCATATTCAGATTTTATTCAACTCATTTGAAGTGGTGGAATAATATCGCGACAATTATTCAACTTGCATTGTTCGTCGTATGTCTGTCTTTCCGGTTCAAAACTTGAAATCCATTTTCAAGCCTTTACCGGCAGCTGATTGTGCTGAAAATTTGCACATGTAGTTATCTCCTTCTTTGACCCTCTTTGCTCATATTGTATCCTATCGGACACCCGGTCAACTGAGGGAAGTATTCGTATGTCAAGATGCATATAAACAAATATTTTGTAATAAATAACCATTATTATATTGGATGACGGTGAATCATTGGTCTTCAATAAAAGACAAACCAATCAAGTTGAAGCCACCTCCTGAGAACATGAAAGATTAATTGAGCCATTGTTCTGGGAAGCAAACAACTGATAATCAGTATAAAAGTTCTTTGTAGGTTTTTTGATTCAGCGAAATTCTGCGTTCTATCACGTGTTCAGTTAACCACAATTACAAGTAAACAACGTGATGAGGCTTGGCTATTCGTTCTTTGATGACCATAAAACAAGCAATAGAATAGTCACGACCATTTTAATCTGTAATAGGTTATCACTGAAACACGAAATAAGCCAATCATTTTAGCAATAAAAATCAAAAATGGAAAAAAAGTAAAGAAAGGAAACTTTCACAAAAGTTGTATTTTAGCGCTCAATAACACTATACTTTGCCACCTCGGACAAGGCCAGCAACATTGTTAAATACGAATCATGAGCAATTCTATTATTTTATAGAAAAAATGCAAGAGTCGCAAAATGGTGAAAACAAAGAAAATTCATTTATCGTGCCCCAATTTTGCGACCATTTCCAAGAGATTAGAGAAATCAGAAGAAATCTAAAAAAGGAGCGATAAAACGTTAAGAAACGTTTCTCTCATGTCAAAAGTCTTGCCGAATACACATGCCAAGCACGAACGGTCCTTCAGACTACGAAAAATCTATTCAAAATTTTCATTCATAGGACGGTATCACAATTTCCCGAGTATGATTATGAAGGAAATAGGAAATCAAAACTACGCTATAGCAAAGGTTGGAAGCTCAATAAGTTAGCTTTGGTATAAATCCATAAACATGAACATTAGAATCTGAATGATCCATTAGATTGTTATTTTCATAAAATAAAATAAATGATTCAGTAGTAAAGTTAACGTTTCAGTTGTGAGCCATTATAGGGTAATTAGGCGATAATAATAGTGAGTTCTCGTTATAGTCGTAAAGTACCTTACTCACATTAAAGTAATAGTTTGATAATATCCATATATGGCAAAAATGCAGTAACTTTTATAAATAGGATTAAGTGGTATAAAAACATAAAGTTTTATTTCTTATCATAATTTTTGTTGGCAATCGGAAAAATGACACAAATGGCAATGATTTTAAAGTGATCTAAATCTAAAATTACTTAGATTTGCAATATTGAGCATTTTCTTCGGAGACATAAGTAGATGATGCTTTCACGATATCATTTTATAGTTAGCAATGTAGTGTTAAGATGACAAGTGCAAAGACGCATTCAAAAAAATTCAAGGAATAAAATAAGAATGAAATAAATCTGAAAAAACATGTTGGAAAATACCAATTAGTGAACACAATGCGGATGATACCAATCATGGTACACTAAAGGAATAGAAAAATTGTTATTCAGAATAGGTTCCTACCCTAATTACAAATGCCCAAAACCACTGCGCCAGAAAGAGAATCCACCGGTTAACATCGACTTTTTTATATAAGGCGCAGTTCGGGTAAAAAGTGTTTTTGCAAATATATTTGATTTTGTATCAATATATTTATTAGTTGTAGCAAATATTTTCATTTTGCTTTCCGATATATTTATTTTCGATAAAACACAATATATTTACTTTCCAAGCATTACAAATATATAAAAACATTAATTCCCATATATTTATAAATTCGATCTATTTTATGTCGTCAAGAGATGGCGCAACCGGCAGTCATTAGTACTTAAAGTGGCTAACAGATAGAAGTAGCACAGGCAGTTTTGTTATTGTCTAGTTTTCTACTTTACAATTAACCATGAGTGAATACACAAAATACAAAAAAATTATTGAAGATGGCGCTCAGCTGCCATTTTGAAACTTTTAGCTGGAATTTTCTTATGAAAAAGTAGGTTTTCATCTCCTATTTGAGTCTTACAAATTTCGTTGGGATATACCAGGTGGTTCAAAAATAAGTAGGGGGGGAACAGACTTAAGACTAGCACTGTATATTATATTGTTAAATTGGCAATTAGCTATAATTGTCAGTTCAAACTGGCAATTATAGCTAATTGTCAGTTCAAACTAGCCATTATAGCTAATTGTCAGTTTAAGCTGGCAATTATAATATTTTTTTCATCATGTCCGTTCGGTTGTTTGTGAATATTCTGCTGATAAACATTTCTTTGATGTTTTCACATCAAACTCTCAACCTCCTGCAGCTGCTCCCTCAGGCCATAGTTGGGGGGGTTATAAACATGATTGCAGTGGAAATGAAACTTTGAAGGAAACCGAAGATTCTGTTACGAAATGCACTACTAAATCAGTGAAATCGTCCCCGAGGTGCCTGCTTGTTTAAAAAAATATATAGTAGTTATTTTTGGCTGAACGGTTTGGCCACTAGAGTGGACTGAAAAAAGGCCAAAATTTACAACTTTTTGAAAAACCCAGTTTTCTCGTTAGTTTCTCCCTAGTAACTCAAAATTATGCTCGTAATTACGAAAAAGCTCGGATCATAAATAAACTACATTAAATTCCCTCAAATCCATAATCACTTATTTTGGACAAACCGTGTAAACAACAACAAGCCATAGCGTTTTGGTTTTTGTTCGAAAATATGAATATTCATAAAATCTGTTGTGGAATCATCTGAAAAAATATCACATTTTTCATTTTTCAATTTTCATGGAGAATGTTCCCCATTTCAAGCCATAGCCGTTCAACCAAAATTGAGTCGGGACCTATATTATTACTATTTACTTATTAAAAACTATTTGTTTGGTCATTTCAATCACTGCTTATCAATAATATCAACTACATTTTTGTCCAAAGTATTCAGATATAAGATTTCCATACATTTTTATATTAAGCGCTTGGCGGTTAGAGGTCCTGGTTGCTCTTCTGGAATATGAAAAGAAAATAAGTAGCAATGATACTTAGAATGAATAGTTGCATTTTTTAGTACGGTTACATTGAATTCAATATTATACAGTTTCGGAAACTTTTCCTCTGGGGTATAGACAGAAATCGATGCGAGCAACAAGGAACGCAATGATATGAATACCACATGTATAAGAGAGACGCACTACTGCGCGCCTCTCCTGTTGCCTCGCCCGACGAATTAACAGCTCAGTTGATATCCCTTCCTCGAGTGAGTAGAGGTGAAATTTTAATGCTCTTTCAACATTATAGCAAGCTATTCTTCACGCTCTCATAAAACCACCATATATATACGAAATTACGGGAACATGGTATAATTTTTAATAAAATTGGTTTCTATGAAAATAGGGGTAGAACCAGTATATTAAACCAATCGACATATTTAGTAGTAACACTACAACCATTCACTTAGCTTGGTCTTTACAAAAAAAATTAATTATTGTTTGGCCTTCTCAGGCCAACTCGAAACTGAAATTATTGTGCTACGCCTATTCGAACCTGTAGCGATATTTGCCCAGGAATTAGGTGGGATGAATCTACCAATTTTTTTTTCGTAGACTTTAGTGTGTTAAGCTTGCAATTGTCGCCTTAGTGAAGATATTCCGCAGTTTTTTATTTTCAAAACCGCAGTTCATAGGATACATTTGCCGACACTGCGCTTTCTACTTCTGTTTCGACGTCATCAAATTCTGATACTTTTTCATCTACGATATATTCTGAGCCGCTCTTCTGAAATGGTTCCGATTCCATTACGGACAAATCACTCAAATCAGACAAAACATTTATTCTCTAGCCGCCACTGTTTATCCTTCATCAACGCTGGTCTACTATTTAACAGAACGTCGCGTCGTCATCGAGCAATCGCAATTGCAATGCTTGCTGTAACCTCGGTGAAACCCCTTATTTAACGCTTCGGTGTGCATTTCATGGATCGCTATTAAGTAATATCAAGTAGTTTGATTTTACTTGATATCAACTCAAGTAGTTCACACCGGAAATCGAGTCAAGTCAAATATCAAATTTTCAAAAGCTTGAGTTTTGAAGTCAAGTATTCCAGAAAAAAATGACGCTTATTTAACTGAAAATAATATCATACTAGAGGTCTCTGATGCAGTTGAAAATAAACAAAATCCTGATGGTAGTTTTAACAAAGCTTTAGCTGATGACAATCAACAACCTTGCTGCAGTTGGCAGTCTGTAGGTGAAACTGTACAATCAAAATAAAATGAACCGCCTGCAGAAACTAATGCAAATACTCCTGTGAAATGTACCCCTAGAAAAATACTGGATGTAATCTCACCTGTTTCGGTTGTTTCTGCTGCCATTAATTCGGTTCGTGCCAGGAGCAAGCAGCTGGCAGAAATTTCAACTACAGAGGCAACATTGGCGAAAAATAAAATCAGTTTTAAAGAAATCAAAATTGCCCAAAAAGAAAACTAAGAAAGCTTCCAAACGTGACTCATCTCCAGACGAAGATCTAGAAGCACCGACATTGGATGACTCTTCAGGTGATATGAACTACTATTTCGGGATCTCGAGACCTCGACTTAGACGTCTGACCTATATTCTGGTTCACAAGTGATATTTTGTCAAAAAGCTGACAGAATACCGAAAATTATGATTTTGGTCTCATTCGATTCGAAATGGCATCTAGAAAAAATGTTCAACTGTAACAATTGAGAAACCAAAAAAAAAATGGTTGGTTTTTTTGCAGATATTTCAAAAACTATTTGAGATATCCGAAATTTGAAAAAAGATCCTCAAAGAGCAGGATTTTCCTCTCTGTACTGTAGTAGTAGTAGTAGTTATAGTTGAAACTTGAGATGAAAGCGGGTAGTGATCCTTGCACGCGCGACGACCGAATCAGAAGAATGATAAAAAAATATTTCAACCGTTTACATATGAATATTAAGAAATAAAAAAATATTGGTACTATCTAAATACGTGAATAAACAATACATCAACAGAAAATATTTATCCCAATTTTTTTAATCAAGTATGCCTTGTTGCTTGGTTAATTTTTAGTTGTTGAAAGTTGCCATTAAAACCCTGATTATTTCCAAACAGATTTGTATTAATCATTCTCATTATTGTGTTTCTTTATCGCGAAAAGCTACATTATAACAATAATTTTGAAAACATTTTAACTTCCATTGTTTAAATGATAGTTATAAACGAAAGCATTATTAATAAAATATTTGAAAATATTTCTTTCAAGAATTCAATGGTCGATGAAAATAATGATTCATAAGAAAAAAATCGTTTCTGAGAGAAAATTTGTTGTTAAAAAACGCAACATATAACAAATGGTTTGTAAAATATACAAATGAAAAGAATTTTTTTTGATATAGTATAGGAGAATGTTATAAATCATGATGAAAAAAAAAATGGTTCCCTAATATTAATATTTACCAACAAAAATTATTGTTAATTAGCAAGTGGGTTTTTTAGCAGTATTTTTTTCAAGAAAGGTTTTTTCTTATAAATCATAATGTTCATCAAAGATTAGATTGCCAAAGATTTTTTTAATCTTATTAGCAATGCATATGTCTGTAAGAGTTATTTGAACAATGGAAGTTAATTTTTTTTATCGTTAAGCACCATAATGAGGATGATTGAAAAAACCATTTTTTCTGATTGCCTAATTTACGATTCTCATTTTTCGATGACCTAGATTGGTAACAAAAAAGTGAAAAATAGAAATTTCTAGATTTTTCCAACGGAGATCTTTTCTAAATCTTTTCACGAATAGCTCTAAGGGGTAAAAAAATTTTCCAGGTTTTCAGTTTAGAAATAATCAGCGCTTTTATGTCAACTTTCAACAGGTAAAAATTAACTAATTAACAAAAGCATAGTTATAACAAAAATGGAGGTAAAAAATTATTATTGTTTATTTGTGTTTAGATAGTATAAAAATATTTGTATTCCTTAATTTTTATATTTGATGGGTAATTTTTTTTCATCATGCTTCTGAATCGGTCGATGCACGTGTGAGGACCACTACTCGTTTTGATCCCAAGTTTCACGTATGAAATGAAATTATAAATATTGTCAGTACAATACCAAGAGGGAAGACTTCTTTATAGGAAATGTCATGCTCTTTGATGACCTTTTATTGAAATCTTGGTTATCTCAAATAATTTTTAAAATATCTGCAAAAAGCCAAACCGTTCTTTTTATGTTTACTTAATAGGTGCAATTTTTGCCGACCCCAATTTTTCTACTTAGATGCCATTCCGAATCGAATTAGACCAAAATCATAATTCTCGGTGTTCTTGGTTAGCTTTTTGTCAGAGTAGCACTTGTTAACCAGACTATAAGTCAGACGTCTAAGTCAAGATCTCGAGATTCCGAGTTAGAAGTCGGGATCCCGACTTAGATGTCGGGAACTCGAGATCCCGAGTTAGAAGTCGGGATTGAAAAAAAGAAAAAACCGTGGCCCTTCTACGCATTCATACGTTAGTGTTCAGATCACCAAGAGTCGAAGAAACGAATGTGCAGGGTTATGCAGATAAACCGAGAGAACGCATGCTGAATACATTCGAAACAGCCAGGAAGAGGTTGACATCAATCATTATGCATTGTACCCTCGTTAAATACGTGATATTTAAATTTCGTAAATAGGATGTTATATCCAGTGTATCTGGACATTTGATGGACCTTCATCGGACATTTATGGACTTAACTGGACGTCCATTGGATGCCCATGAGATGTATGCTATACATCCACTGGACACACATGTGTTTATTCCGGGAACGAATGGACGTATTGAAGTTCGTTGTTCTACGTCCAATGAACGTAAAATTTGGATATATTTTCGTACATCTAATGGACGTTCTTTATGTAAATCCATTGTACATCCACTGGACGTACATAAGGCGTACATGTACTATATGTGGGATATTGTCAAGCGATAGAATGGAAGCTTGTTATGATTTGAATGCTAATTCAGGATGATTCAAAGGAGGCGACCGATTTCGGCTGTATAATCATCGTTTAGAATGTGAATGACAATAACAAAATGATATTATAGTGGTACCATTCTAACCATTAGTAAGTCCATCCGAAGTTTAAACTGAACGTATAAAACTTTCCCCTTATCCGTGTGGTTTTTTCCACTTTTTTGGTACGATTTTGCATCGGCATATTGGTTAGCCTTGTGTCTGCGAGATGCCACTATATCATTGAATGAGAGTGTTTTATCACCTCCCCGATATAATATATTCTAAATCTTGATTCTTTGATCAGTAATTCTGATTGGGAATTTTTTCACTAAGAAATCACTTAAAATGTCACTTATGATACCATCAAAACTATTTTTGAGAACTATTATGCGAATAAGGTCAGCTCATTCAGCTTCCACTAGGATTTGTGGTTCTACACCATTCGCCATCTTGAATTATCGTTTTATCTGTGGGCTATGACAAATATATCTTCAATGAAACTACTTCAACAAAAGCTTCCTACAACAAAAGAATGATGAATGATGAATATTTCCCCGTCGCACTTCGGTGCCTTCCTTTCAAACTGATTATATAACTTAATTATGGGTAGGTATAGGCTTTAGAGACGAAACCCAATAACCCATTAAACAATCCAAGGCATACAATTATGTACAACGTACCCAACTATGAGAATAAGCCCTACAATACACAAACATTAGTCAAACTCTTGATAATGCTGTCCGATATCTCCATGAAATGTTCTGTGAAAGCGACAATTATTCAATCAAAGCAGTTTATGGGATTCAAAAGGTTTTGCAAGAATAATGCAATGGATTAAAACTATTCAAAATATATTTTGCAAAATCCTTCAAGCTCTGTTAAACGACATCTGAATATATCGCAAACTAAGAGAGGAATGTGAAAAATGAAGGTTACAACAACTCATAATAATGATAACAATGATAATAATAATTAAATATTGAATCTCAAATTTATACTGGCTTGCCGTGATGCAGCAGAAATCATAGCAGGATGAATGCAGAAAGCCGCCATCCTTGGTTCACTACGTCTACTAAGATTCTCGGTCCCAGTTATCGCTCACCCCACGGACGTGGTAGTGACTATCTGGGTGAATGACACCAGCGCGCCCTCTGGATGTGTCGGAGCCCCGGAGACAGGGACCGACTGGGATTATCCTGAAGGAAAAATAAAATATATTGAAGAAAAAGTACCGGCATACAGACAAATTTTAAAATTCCAGAAAAAGTTTCTCTTCCATCAGGATTCGAACCCACAACCTCTAGATTACCGGTCAGTGCTCTACCAACTGAGCTACCGACAAGACATGCGTTCCAACTGCATATCGGGATACCGCTTTTTCTCCTCATCTCATAAACGTTCTAGTTTGTAGGTGACAGTATTGACATTAAAATTTTAAGAAAAACCGAATCGTTTCTCGAAGATAATAATATATCACAAGGTTTATGGCATATATGTATAGCAATATAACTTCGAAAATGTCAAAATAGTTCCCAGATAGTCCCCAGTTTTCCCAATTCATGCATTTTGAAAATATGAAATAAATCAAACTGAAAAATCAATATTACCTTAACAAAATTATCGACTAAACTTTCTTCTAGAATAACAGAAAAGTGGACTACTCGAAAGTAACGCAGTAGGATAATACAAAAGCAAAACGGGATTTGAAACAACAAAGAGAGCCTTTAGCGGATGGAAACGATACGCAATAATACAGATCATGTTTCGAGTTCTCCACTCCTAATGGAAGTCGTATTTAACCCAATTCGAAATAAATTTGGTTGTCCACTTCCCTACTGTTGTTTCACACGTTAATCCTAATCCCAGCAACGAAGTAGAAGAAGCTGAATGGAACTTAGTTTCAGATTACCTATAAATACCGGGTGACCCAGGAGACATGTAAGGCATGTTATATTTTTTATATGAAGAATGAGAAATACACAGGAAGTACTTAGTATCAATAATAACGCTTTTTTTAAACTAACAACAATTTTTTTTCAACCACTTGTTTGACCGAAAGTAACCCCACCCCATCTTTGTTTTCAAACGTCATTTATCTATTCAATAATGTATCACAAATTGGTGGGTATTCGTTCTCTACTCGGCTATTGAATTGCATTGAACATCTAGTTGGCTGTGACTCCTTTTCCAGACACTTTTTAGGAGATTTAGAAGTTTGAAAATTGTCTGGTTCAAGTCGAAAGTTTTTGAGATGAATTCAATGAATATATTCAGTGAGCAATTAAAGAAAAATAAGAGAAAAATCATAAAATACGGGTTGTGGTTTCCTTACCTGGAGGTGCTGAATAGTGGAGAGTTTTTCTAGAGAGTTGTTGAGCGCTATCACAAACACACCTCATGCTTTCTCGACATTCGACTTCTGCGCCCTCATGGCCGTTGAGGTATTCTTGGTTGCACCTTTCGCGCGTACGAGGGGCTTTCCATTAGTTCCGGAACAACAAAAAGGAGAGCACAGCAATATCGCGCAAAAATGTTAAAATAGTAATACTAATAATGAAAAATAATAACAAATTCAGACAAAACAAAACACAGAGAAAAGTGAAGACGGAACAGTGCGACGAGCGACTTGTGCAGCCGGAAGACAAGTAGCACGTCGCAAGCCGCGTTACCATCACACCGAAGTAGCACAGCACGACGCGTCATTATTTTTATCATCAGTCCCCAGTTGCTTTGATATCGTCGTCAGAAGAAGGCATTGTGTTAATTGCTGCTGCGGTTGCAAGAAGGAAAAAATTATCAGTAGAAGAGTATTTTCCAGCAACTTTGTTCCAAGCCTTATCTTGTTCATTCCTGTTGCTGTACCTATACCTTTAGAGTGTGATCATAATGGTACAAGTCGACTGTCTAAACAAACGATATATTTAATTCTTTATCGTCTGGTAAACCTTTGTTAAGGACGCGATGCGGCGCGTTGCTGCAAAATGCGGCTTCAAAAAGTTCTCTTGTTTTCAAATGCAGCAATTCCCACTTAGCGAAGCAGAGCAGCAGCGTAGCGACGCGTCACAAACCAACGCTTCCAAAAGCGTTGTATGCAGCTTCACGTCGCTAAGTGAGAACGGAAAAGCAGCAACGCAGCGGTAGCGCAGCGCAAAGCGCATGCGAACGCTTCTCATCAGATACTCCATGACATAGCTCTCACAAGGTGAGATCTGTGTTGTTTTGTGTTTCTTTATATTGCGAATATGGAACGCAAAATCGAAAAATTGATTACACTAGTCAACGAAAAACCCGAGTTGTATGATATGAGTAACCCGCACACTGAAAAAAATTGGGCTAAAATTACACAAAATTTACATAAATATTTCCGTTATTTTCGTACGAATGTTATGTAGTGTTTTATACTACATGCGATTTCGTGTTATTTTAGGGATTATCATAAAATTTACAATTTATTTATTAAATATACACCGAATAGTTGAAAATTATAGGTATAATTGGGAATTACTATGTATTCATAACTATCATATGTAAAACAACAGATTACCTCTCAAAATTCCGGTATACATTTTAATTTCAATAAGTAATATGTGAATTAATTTTTTGGGTTTATCACCTTCCACAATCTGAAAATGAAAAAAATTTTTAATCCAAAGAAATCTGTACAAGTGTAGAAGGGCAAATTAATTAATTTGCCCGATAAGTTACTGCGTTCACAAGACTTGTCTTGAAAGAAATTAATTTTTGTCAGTAACGTACCCTACACTGAATTTGCCTATCTGAAAAAATGAGATCGAATTAACAAAGAATACTTCTCTTTTTTTGAAAACTGTTGACGTTTCGGAGGCTGTATCTGCCTCCGTTATCAAAACTTCTTAGAAAGACGCTGAGAAAACTGAATTTGAATTGCGATTTTGGTAATAAGACCTTTCTTTGACAGAGTCAAATGAAATCTGTCATACATTCTTTTGATTGACATTTGGTATCTTGATACATAGGGTGTTCGGTATCAATCAATCACCATTCTATTAGTTCTTATTTCATCTCTGAGGAGGGGTAACCAGGTGCGGTCCATTTCGATGGAATTGGTTGAGAAGCAGTTGTTCGATAAAAGAATGCACGCAGTTTCCTTCAACTTCCTTTTTTCTTGATTTGATTCTCTCAATAAAATTTTGGTATTATTCCATTCCATCATATGATCGCCATCAGATGTTAGAATATGTTCGGATATTTTCGAACCCGTTATTTTTCGATTTCTGATGTAACTTTTATGTTCTTCCTGGCGCACAATCAATGGTCTTGATGTTTCACCTATATAACTCTTACCACACGAACAAGGTATGTTGTAAACACAATTTTTTGATCATTCACCAGCGTTTTTGGGTTTTGTATGTGTGAGTATTGATTGTTTTAAATGTTGTTCTTACATCATACCTATGGCCAATCCGTTTTATCTTTTCAGACAGTCCAGGGACATAAGGTATAATATTGTTTGTTGGATATGTATGGATATGTCGCATGTCTGTGTGTTGTGTTGTTCGATTGTAAAGTGTAGTACTATTTTCAATTTCATTAATGGTTTTTTCCACGAATTCATTTGGATAAGCATTTTCCCTGAGAACGGACTTTATAAAATTCAATTCTTCTTTCAGATTTTGTGTTGAATTGCAAACCACTTGTGCCCTGTTGTAAAGACATTTGACAATTCCCCTTTTCACGCTGGTGTGGTGATTTGAGTTATAATGGAGATATCTATTGGTATGTGTTTTCTTTCTATAAACAGTTGTGTTAACTCGAGATGTTGATTTTTTTTTATCAAAACATCTAAGAAAGGAAGTTCATCATCTTTTTCTGTTTCTAATGTGAATGTTATCGTTGGTTCTTGTTTATTAATGTAATCTAAGAACACTTTCAAGTCATCTCTACTCTGATTCCAAACAGCAAACACATCATCAACATACCTCCACCATACTCTGGGTCCATTCTGGTACGTTTCAACGAAAAATTCTTCAAAATATTCCATGAATATATTACTCAAAATGGGTGATAATGGAGAACCCATTGCCATACCAAATTCTTGTTGATAAAATTCATCTTTAAATTGGAAATACGTTTTTTCAGTACAGAGTTTTATGAGTTCAATAATAGAATCGACATTCAATTTTGTTCTATTATTCAATGATATGTCTCTTTCTAATTTAGATTTGACAATTTCTAGAGTTTTTTTAATTGGAACATTTGTGAATAAGCTTTCAACATCAAAACTAACCAGAATATCTGTCTGAAAAGATAAAACGGATTGGCCATAGGTATGATGTAAGAACAACATTTAAAACAACCAATACATTGAGATCAATACTCACACATACAAAACCCAAAAACGCTGGTGAATGTTCAAAAAATTGTGTTTACAACATACCTTGTTCGTGTGGTAAGAGTTATATAGGTGAAACATCAAGACCATTGATTGTGCGCCAGGAAGAACATAAAAGTTACATCAGAAATCGAAAAATAACGGGTTCGAAAATATCCGAACATATTCTAACATCTGATGGCGATCATATGATGGAATGGAATAATACCAAAATTTTATTGAGAGAATCAAATCAAGAAAAAAGGAAGTTGAAGGAAACTGCGTGCATTCTTTTATCGAACAACTGCTTCTCAACCAATTCCATCGAAATGGACCGCACCTGGTTACCCCTCCTCAGAGATGAAATAAGAACTAATAGAATGGTGATTGATTGATACCGAACACCCTATGTATCAAGATACCAAATGTCAATCAAAAGAATGTATGACAGATTTCATTTGACTCTGTCAAAGAAAGGTCTTATTACCAAAATCGCAATTCAAATTCAGTTTTCTCAGCGTCTTTCTAAGAAGTTTTGATAACGGAGGCAGATACAGCCTCCGAAACGTCAACAGTTTTCAAAAAAAGAGAAGTATTCTTTGTTAATTCGATCTCATTTTTTCAGATAGGCAAATTCAGTGTAGGGTACGTTACTGACAAAAATTAATTTCTTTCAAGACAACAGTCTTGTGAACGCAGTAACTTATCGGGCAAATTAATTAATTTGCCCTTCTACACTTGTACAGATTTCTTTGGATTAAAATTTTTTTTCATTTTCAGATTGTGGAAGGTGATAAACCCAAAAAATTATGTCAAGAACTGGATTTCCTCCACAAAATCAAACTTTTAATCAATAATATGTGAAATTTCGAAACGTTTAATGTAACCTTCTGCGCTAGAAAATACGTGATCACCAACCTCCATTAATGGCCCGTCATCCCTGCTGTTACATTACCTGTACGCCTCGTTGTGCGTTGTTCTACAGTCTGCAGTGTTTCGTATGTGAAAAGTTATACACATTTGTTGAAATCAGTGGAAGAACCGTAAGTTTTTATCTAACATAACATCATTTGATATGTTTATCTGCCAGATTTGCCATTTTCGTTGCATGACTACTAGAAATTATGATGAACATTTATTTATTCATAGAAATGTCCCTAAGAGATCATTTGCTTGCATTAGAGATAACTGTAAAGCTCAAATATTGACAAATGACAAATATAAAATTCATGTATTCAGAAATCATAACATTCAAATCAATGAAACTATTCAGAAAAATCAAAATCTGATAAAAATTAAATGCTGAGTTCAGGGTTGTAATTTCTTAGAAAAAAATCATAAACCAAACTTCAGTCTTTTTTCAAGTCACATGGGAGTAGAAAGTCGAGTGAAAATGACGTAGTTTTGGTGTTTTGGGTGGCTTCTCTCCTATTTCTTGAACAGTATTTCTTGTAGAAGAAATTTTTCTTTCTGCCAATATTTTATTATTTTCGTGATAAATTCATTGATTTTAAAAATTGTTTCAGGAAGCAATTACCACGTTTTCTATGAGAAAACGAATATCAAGGACTCGCTCAACGTTCATAGATGCCTTTGATTTGAAGTATCCCACTCCACTGGCTCTCACCACGGACTTCGTTCAAAGGTATTTCCTCAAAATACACCAAGATACTGGATCGAAATCGAAGAGAACTGGAACGAAACGTGTGATAAACCTACTTAATAAATGGAGGAATTTATATGTTGAAAAGTTTTGAGCATTTTTATTTATTTATGTGTAAGAATGATATTTATTTTTATCTCTGAAGTTATATTTTCATTTTGTTACATTACGTTTTTTATAGATAAACGAGTATATTTATTTTGCATTTGTTTATTGTTTTACATACAGGGTGTAATCTAACGTCTCGCACTCCCGTGACTGACCCGTGTAGAATATCATTTTACAACGAATTTCAGGGGAAAAAATAAAAAAAAAACTGGAAAAAAAATTTTGGTTTTTAATCTCAGCTGCCTGGATCGGAGCCGTGAGTTAACACTAGCTTCTCACTGCGCTGATCTATTTAGCACGAGGTTCGGAGGATAGCGGTTTCCAAAAATCAGCGAATTTAAAAACCAAAATTGATTTTTCCAGAATATTTTTTCGAATTTTTAGCCATTACAATTCGTTTTAAAATTGTATTGTACACCTGTCATTCACGGGAGTGCAAAAGGTTAGATTACACTCCGTATATTGATCAAATATTGAATAGAATAAACGATGATGCAGCCTATCAAAAACAAATGGAAATTGTTCAACTATTGCTTTCACACCTAACTGTAATGCCCAAGACTGAATATTTTTGGAATTCTTCATTTAAATTGTTATTTTTTTTAGGTTCAACTTTCATCCTTTTCAGAAATATGGTGTATATCAGCAGTACATTTGCTGAAGCCTATATCAAGTAATTTTAACGGGAATTTTGTTGAAAGCTCAACAATAAAATTCAGGAAGATAATGGATCAATACAAGTACAATCCATTTTTCAAATGGAAGTTTAGATGAATTGTGTGAATTTGATCAGTAAATCAACATAGGCTATGTAGATCTCATGAGGAAATATTCATAAATATTTCATCAGTAAATTGGCATAAACAGTTTAAATTTCATCGCGAAATTTACACACACTAGCTAAATGCCATCACAAAATTTACTCGGGTCGTTATGTGTTTTTACATCTCACATTTAGTTCATAATTAAATATTAGATTTGATATTTACATTAATTGTTGTGTATTATTAGCCAAAACGTTCGAATCTTATTCGAATATAAGTAGTATATTTACATGAAATACTATGTGTATTTCTATAGTAAATTTAAAACATTACATAACATTACGTTGGCAACTTGATGCCAACGTAATGTTATGTAATTTTACATTTTCCTTTTTTCAGTGCACTACAGTAACCATGCGAGGAAGGAAAATCTTTGGCGGGAGACAGACAACGAATTAGAAGAATCGCGTATGTATTCTGTCTATATTTTATATAATTAGGTACTTTCTAAACTAAATGTACAGATCATAAAAGTACCAAAACATAAATAAATATACTTTCGACTTTCGAGTAACATACAAGGTGTTTCACGGTGAATGGAACATTAGAAGTATCTGGAGAACGCAAAGTTTGTAGGCGTGGACTTGTATCAGAAAGTAGTAGCTACTTTGATTATCCAAATGGAACATGTGCATGTGAAAAATCGAGATTTTTCAACTTATGGAATTTTTTGTGTCGAAACTATGCATAATTGGTCGAAACGGTTCACATGTCCCTATATTTACTTCCAATTCACTCTCAATTGATATTTAATTCAAATAGATACAAGGTGGTCAGAAATCTAAATTCTGAATCTTCTTCTTTCTTCTTCGTTCTCCATCAGATACTTCTAATATTCCATTCACCATGAAATATCACCTTTCACATTACACCCTCGTTTATTTTATCAAGTTGCCAGCTTCATCACAAAAGTATTTGATAAATTTGTCACGAATATCCAAAGCATCATCCGAATATCTCCCTCCTACGTGCTGGAAACTCATTGCAACTGCCGGACAGTCGTGGAGAACTGACTGAATTGCCGAACGAAATTTAGCCACGTTTCGTTGACGCGACGCGTCGCAATGTTAAGTGAGAATCGGCCTTTAGACATCGCGAAATAACGTACCTCATGAAATACCTAGTCGACGTGTGCACGGCTTGGATTCTCGTCGCAAGTGACAAAATTAGGCTTCTCGCACATTGGATACAGGTACGCGCGAATAATAAAAACGCGCGGAAAAGTCCGAAGTTGTGATCTTGCATATACATGCGTTATGTTCGCACCGTGACTACGATAAAAAGGGCGAACAGCTCGATGCATAGGAATAGTGAAAAACGTCCGGTCGTGATTTATATTGGTTAGAAAATACTTTCCTAAGAAGGAGAATCATTAACAATACAAATTAGCAATGTACATACCAGTTGAATTCTTTTCTTCGGAAACTTTTTTCCACAAGTCATTTGTAAATTCCGTTGGTAATAATTTGGTTCTCGCTGATCCCAGAGATATTTCCGCTCTCGTACTAAAAACTGCGACCAAACGCACATATCCCAACCAAACGGGACCTGTTCGCAAGTCGCAAATATACGCACATTTAAGGTGGGCACCGAACGAGCGAACGCTCGGACAGTGTGGACGCTGATTTGAGCACGAACAGAATGCGCGTGCGGTGCGTTTTTTGTCGAGTTTTTCGTGCTCAGTGTGAACGGTGAAAGTGTGCTTGACGTTCTGTTTGTGGTTATCAAGGCGCGTATTCATCTGAGCACGAACGGGAACGAGGCACGGCGAATGCGAAGTCAACATAACTTTGTTTGTTTACAAGCGAGGGCCTTATACATGTCAAGTCCGTATTCATTCATTCAGGTAGTTTCGTGTATGCCCGCTCATTTCATTCGGATCAAGTTGTCATCCTTCGTTTCTATTAGGTATAGGCAGGACATCTCTATGTATTTTATTACTCTGAGGGCAGTTCCAACGCCATCCGAGAAGATTAGATGTGGACGGCATTTGTGCGTTTCAACTGCCTCGCTCCGCCTCCAAACGGTTTAGTCAAGTCTAGGGCATACTAGGTTTGTTCTAGTTCGAAGATCCAGAACTGTTGAAAATTGCGCAGGATATGATGCGTTGAAGCAAAAAATCCTAGACAGTCCGGGACAGTCTCCGACAGTCTCGGACAGTCTCGGACAGTCTCGGACAGTCTCGGACACTTGATTAAACCAGAACGCTATTTTGGAGAGACCAACTTTCGTATACACGAAGAGTTTTTATTTAACAAGCAGGCAGACAGCTTTTCGTTATCATTAAACAAGGCTAAACAAGGCTAAACAAGGCTAAACAAGGCATTGAACAAGGAAATGGAAAATTAGAACAAAAAAAATATTGTTCGTGGGTCTCAGTAGGACTCCCTCATCGAAGAAGTTGCGAGAGTTCCAAATAAAAAAAATCTGTAAAAATAGCGAAAAATATCTGACAGTCGAATAATCAAGTATTTTACCCCCTTACCTCCCCTCGAAGGCTAAATAGAGGACGTAGGAATTCGAAAAAAATCCCGAAAGTTTCGAGCATGTAAAATTGCGACGAAAAAAAAATGTTGGTCGGGCCACGGTACCCCCTTCTTCTCGAGAAGAAAAAAGTCGCGAAAAATCATGAAAATTTAATTGGAAAAATCCTTTAAAAACTATTATATTACATTTTTAATCTCTTCGAATAGAAAAACTTCAGGCTGCTATGGGCGAATCAAAAATATGCTTTCAAAATTAAATTGAATTCAGTAGTAACCTGATATTCTTCATATGCCGGTTGTTGATTCGGAAACTTCCCAACCCTAATATCTAGAAATAACAATAATGCCATTAATTCCCGGGGGCATTGTACTTTTGAAATAAGGCTTGATTCATTCCTTGACAGTGTCAGATTGTATCATCGGGATAAGCGAGTGGAAATTTCCCGGTAGGCCCTCGCGATAGAGGACCTTGAAGTGGCCCCCAATTTCTTCTCAATGATCTTTGTTGTCAATATTTAGAAAATAAGAAAATTAAATTTTACTTTTTTTTATGTTCTGGTTCTCACGAAAAGGAAAATCCTGCAATTTTCAGTAAACAGTAGAAGAAAGTAGGAATTGGTTTGCCACAGGGAACCCCTACCGAGGCAGCGAGTTCTAGAGGTTTGCCGTTCGTTGAAAGAACGGGTCTTTTGAAAGTGATATTCGACGTGTCTCCAAAGTGACGGCATATGGATGTGAGGACTGAGTTCAACGGTTCAGTCCTGATGGGAAACCTAACGGTGGAACGATTTATGATATTTCCCCAGACAGCACGGATTATTCCTAGAATATTCTCTAAATATCCGAAAAGAGAAGAGTATATTCCAAATATTCATGGTATATTCCTAGAATATACACATGTCTCTAGTATATTCCAGGAATGTTCCAGTGTGAATATTCATTGACTGTACTCGAGAGAATATGCCACGAATATTCTTGGGAGAATAATCCCTTGTGAATATTCATAGAACATTCCTGTGTGAATATTCATGGAATTATCATGTATGAATATTCATGGAATAATCAAAATTGTAATGTATTCCTAACCTATGTCTATGGATGAACAATTAAAAAAAACTAAACTGCAAACAGAGTTTTTGCTCAGACAAATCAATTCAAATACACTATTTTGTACTGACCAATTTATAAATGGTGGAAATATCGAGGTGCTCCCTTTTCAATTAAAATCATATCGTGTTCTACTACTCTCCTTCGAATAAGTTTTGTTTTCCATCGAATAAGTGAGGTGACGTTATGGTTGGATTCATTGGAAAGACAGAGACAACTATCGACTATACACGGCTATTGAACACGGAACACCACCCCAGTCGTAAGGCAATGCTATAAATTTGAAATTGACATTTGACATCTTTTGTTTTTGAGATAGAGAACAGAGAACTCTAGGTGTTACTGCCGTGCCGTTATAAGTTACGCCTGTTACCGGTTTCTCTTTGGTTTAAGTGTTTCAAGAAACAAGAAACGTAAGTACACATTTAAAATTAAATAACTTTAAATAACTAATATTTCATTCCATGAAAATTTCGTTTGGTAATATTCTCATATTTATTATTTGTTCAATTTCCAGGGCGTTTTTTACAAAATGCCTAAACGAAAAAGAAGCACTGCTTGGTACAGGGAAGTACACCAGAAAACTGAACATATTATTAATACAATTTATACACAAACTCCGTCCCAGTATGAAAAAGGACAGATAAGTGATGAAGTTGAAACTATTAACGATAGAATGGATTCAAGTTTTTCTGATTTTGATAGTAGTAGTAGCAGTAGCTCGAGCTCGAGTTGTAGTAACACTAACCTAGAAATTTTAGATGAAAATTCATCAGATCACTTCTTGAGTTCTCAACAGTCTTCATTACCCAATGATTCGCTTAAAGAAATTCCTACTCTTAATGGTCGCAATTCGTTAAATACTGTGGAGAAGCTTAAGAAGTGGGCTGTTGAAAATAAAGTGACATTAAGTGCCATAAATGAACTTTTGGCAATTTTAGTAGAAAGTAAACCTGATGATTTTAAGAGATTACCTAGAGATGCCAGAACTTTTTTAGCTACTCCAAAATTAACAATTACCAGAAAAGTAGATCCGGGGGAATATTATCACTTTGGGATGCTGAAATCAAATTGGTGGGTTGATTAAACGGCATATTTTTTAAAATTTCATTCCCCTATAACTTTTTTATTGATTGACGCATTTCGTTCCTTCCAAACGGTTGAAAACTGTAAGTTTTATAAATGGGTCACACTGTATAACGATGATGCTAATGGTTATACCTAATGAAATCATTTCATGCATACCTCACAATATTTTTTTCAAGTGACTATTACTTTTTCAGAAGCAATACAGCGTTGTAACAGAGATGTTACCCTGAAAGAAATTGAAATGGTTGTAAGTGCCTATCTGGCCAAGTCTAACGATAGACTGAAACGACAACAGTAAGTAATTTTTGTATCACCTAACTATTAATATTTTTGGTAATTGAATCGAATAAAAATTTCAAAATAAAATCATATACTGAAAAAAAGTATTGATTTAAGTTAGTTCCAAAGTTATAGCCTAAAACTTGATACTCTTCAAGGGTCAGTTCTAGTAATTTCAATAAATAACAATTAATACAGTTCGGTTTCTTTGACATATATTCAAGTTAGCATGCTTCATTTTGAAAGCAGTTTAAGGATATAACCAATCTTGCAACTTTTTTTTTTTTTCAGAGATATCCCAATACCTGTATTAGCCACAGAAGAAACTGTTTGAAATGGTAGGCACTGCATATACTTTTTTTTTATTACCAGTTTTATGTAAAAATAGACCTTCCCAAATTGATGTTTTTTTATTTCATTGTAAGGAAGGAGGTGTTTGTCTGGAAATAAAAAGAAAATTATCAACACATATTTTCTTGAATTGTCAGGCATATTTTACTTAATTGTAGAAGTTCATAATAACACATTATATAAAAGATTTTATTTGAAGTTACTCATATGGGATTGTTAATTTCTGAAATTTCAAGTAATGTTTTTGTTCTGAAAACTCAATAGGATATTTATATCATATTCCTAATGTCCTTTAAATATTCTGGGAATATTCAGAATATACAAAGAATATATTCCAGGATAATATTCTACTAATATTATTTCCAGAATATGCTTGGAATATTCTGGGTATATTCTGGATATTCCAGAAATATTCCCCCTGGAACATTCTTGGATTATCTAAATAGAATATGCTTGGAATATTCTGGGTATATTCTGGATATTCCAAAAATATTCCCCCTGGAACATTCTTGGAATATCTAAAATTTTCCCCACTAGCACATTCTAGGAATATTCCAAAAAAAGATATGCATATACCTGACATTTTTAAGTATATTCCAATATCTCAAAACTAATATTCTAAGAATATTCATAGAATATCTGGTGCTGTCTGGGTCGGAGTCCATGAAAATATCTATAAAACACAGGCAGATCGCCAATCTTTCTGCGGTGTTCCAGTAAGTCAGCGAGCTTTGAGCGAAGTATCACCGACGAGATAAATGGCTCCTTTTTGGACAGAATCTTGAAGTTTCAATATGTGTTTGCGTGCTGCACTGCATATATGGAAACGGTATTCCAGGTCAGGTAGAATTTGCGCCTTATACATCATAATCAGTTGACGAGAAGTGAAATACTTCTTGGCACGAAACAGAAGGCCATGTTTTTGAGAGGCACTTTTGGCAATGGACCTCACATGGTATTCCGATGAAGGGGTGCTTCTGATGCTAATACCGAGAATTGAGAAGAAAGTTTTCTTTAGTATGGATAGTTATGCTGGCTACTGTGAGATCAGCCTTTCAGAGTGAAGACATGCTTGGGTTTATTTCTATTGATTTCTAGTAAGTTGTTGAACTTTTGGAATTTTCTCAACGAGTATACAGCAAAATTCAAGTAAATTGCCATTTTGACAATGTTGCGTACTTCCGAAGAGGTTGCAAACTGAGATTCATTGCTTTCTCGATGTAGGTACCATTCACTTGAACAAAGTTTGAAAACTTTTGGAATTAATGGGAATTGATTGTCTATTTCTACTGGCCTAAATGTTCAGAGAACAACGTGAGAAAATATGTAGAAATTGGTGTTCTTTTTGAATTTCTGTAGACTCTAACACCTCCCGATGCAGTGAGACCCAAAGCTTTGCCGTTCGTTGGAAGAATAAGCCCTGGAAAAGAGATGTTCAGCACGTCTCCAAAATGATGGCATATGGATGTGAGGACTGAGCTCGATAGGTTAGTTTCCATGGCTAACGGTGAAACTATTGATGATATTTCAGAAGAGCATCGTCCGTAACAGTATCTATAAAGATCGCCAACCTTTCTCCGGTGTTCCAGAGATGTGGGCGAACTTGTAAGCGAAGCATCATCGACGAAACGAATGGCTCTTTTTTGTATAGAATCTGAAAGTTTCAGTGTGTGTTTAGGGGCTGCACTCCATATATGGAAATAGTATTCCAGGACATTTCGGGACATAGGCAAGCAGGTCACCAATTCATTTCTGATGACGAATCCCCATATTGTCGATCATTCACAATTTCTGATATATTTCATTATTGCGATTTTGATGGCTTTCTCCATGACCTTCGAGTGCGATAGGTCTGCAGTTGCTAGGTAGGGTTTTTCTTTCGTTTTCCATCATATGAGAGGTTGATTAAAATGCAAAAAACTGGTGTTAGTTCGATTGCAATATTATAATTCATAAACTGAAGAGATGTGAACCTGTTCGTTCACTGCACGAAACAGAAAATTCAATATTTGAGAGATACGGTGTTTTTTTCAAGTATTGTAGATGATACTGAGCATCGAGTAGAATAACATCCATAGAAAATTTTGTATCCTCATAAATTCCAATAAGTTCTATTCTAGAATTTTACCAGAAACATATTCCTGTCCCGAAGTGATCCGCCAACAATGAAGGAAAAAGCTGTAGAAAGGGTTCAGTCATATGTTCAGTATAGGTACTGTACCACCATCAAATTGTTCATTTGAAGTAGTAGAAAACTGTTGGTGATACAAATTATTTGGCTATATCCAATTCCTTGTCATACATTTCAATATATGGTTTACTACTATATATTAAACTAAATTGTCAGTCGTTTACAGTTCCAGAACGTTCTACTATTTCATAAGCTCGATGTTGATGGAGTTCTCATGACCTTTGTTATACCACAAAGTAAATCGAGTTGCTAAGATGTTTGCCAGAAGCAAGCGGGTCATCAGACCTTTGGTGATGAAAACCAAACGGTCAGTCGTTTACAATTATTTATCCAACGGAGGCGATCCATTACATACAGTGGAAGTAAGATATAACTGGGTAGGTGAAAAACTTTCAGTCTAACTCCACCAAAATAATCTTTTTTGTAGTCCAGAGATACACATAGACATATGTTTCGAGGGATTAATCCTTCATCTTCAGTAAATAAGAGGGGTTGGTTACATAGAGATCTGAGGAAAAAGAGTTACAACAGAATCGAGAGTAACCCCGACTCCGACTTACAGGTTTCGCACGTGTCTGATAAGGCGATTAGGCGTTAGGATTTTCAATGTATAAATGAACAGACTCAGTTTGCCAACCTGAAACTTTTCAACTCTTTACTTTTTTGATTTCTTGTTCCATGGAAACATGAGACACCCATATTTCTTCGTTCACTTTCATTCAATAACATCCATTTGACAGTTGGCAAATTCATAAATGAAAAATTCACAGATCCCTAATATTTGTAATCCCGCACTTGTAAGTGAAATTTGTGTAGGACTCAAAATATCCCATAGACTCGAGAATCAAAATCATGACTGAATGAACCCGAAAACTAATTCCAATTATTATTTCATTGTGCATTGATGCACTTGCATCGTTTAATAACTTCTTGAGAATTATAAGCGAAGTTCCGTCCGCTCTACTGGCTTTGCCGGTATCAAGACTAGCAATAACCATCTGCAGTTAGTAGTTCATATGAGGCTTATAACTGTGTCAATGGAAGTGGTGATTGTATTGGCAGATATTTTATTTTTCCTAGGAGTTGGCAGTTAGTGCCTTATCTTTCTTGGTTGTATTGTATCAATCAAAGAATAGCGCCATGGTAAATGTAGTAAGAGGCAACTGAAAAAATAACTATATGGGGTAGACAATGGATTATTGCATGTTTCAGTGTTTGGTCAGTGACTTCCGAATACATTTTTCCTTTCCTCTTTCATTCCAGTTCCTAATCCAGATGATGAATGATGAACTTTACACTTTCAGCAGGTAAACTACACTTTTGTAGGTTACATCCACGCCATCATGAAGAACATCAATGATGTCCACCATCACTTCTGGTCGAGTTACCCACATTCCTGATATCAACAACCACTTATCAATATATTTGGTCTTCATCATATACTACCAATTCTGATCCACACACTACAGAAGTTGATGCAGGAAGCATATAATCAATGATATGAAAATCCAGGACCCGAGACCAGATCAGACTTACAAACGCCAAGATTCGATCAAAACTCATTGAGTGTCCTATGGGCACAAATAGACTGGCAAGAAAGCGCACGAGCACTTCTGATCACTTCTGACAGTCTTTTCCGCGAGTTTTTTGCCAGTCTATTTGCACCCTAAGGGATGTCTCATATAGTATAACCACGTGGTGGTTGAAGAAGTTTCCTCCGACACGCTACCTATTAATGCTGGTGTTTTGCAGGGAACCACTCTGGAACAAACACTGTTTATTAATCACATCAATGATTTGGTGGAAGCTACCTCATGCCCAGTGTACAGCTTTGCGGACGATAGTGTCCTTCACACCGCTTTCTCTTCCAAACCTTCGACATCAGCCATTGAAACAAAAAATGAAGAGAAAAACACGAACGATTTAAATTGGAAAAATTCTAGAATTGAAATCCAATAACTTGGTAGAATTGATTTCGAACAAAACTCAAGCTTCTCTAGAAATGCCGATCACACAGTGGCCTGAGTTACTATGTCGGAGTAGGTATCTATACCCATAAAGTTTTCCATTTCGATTCTCATTATTACCATCAGCAGTATACTCTTTCATGGAAAAACCATGTGGGATCTATTACAAAAAAATCATTTCAAAAACTAGGTTTTCTGTTTCGTACCAAGAGCTGTTTCACTCGAATTTTGGTGCCTGCGACGTTATGTTGCTTATTTGTAGGCTACTTCACTTCAGTTAGATATTTTCACACGTGTCTCTTTCGGAAATCATGTTACCTATCAATGAAAGACAAAGTTTTGGAACTCCTTATCTGGTTTTCCTAGAAGCTTACAACCGAAACAAATTCAAATATTTACAGCACTAATTTTCACTTAGTATGTACCTACTTTTCTCAGTGTGCATGTTATTCTAAATTCTGAAGATGAGACTTCTGTTGAACGCACGGTACAACAATGATACTAGGTATCCTTTGATGATAATCTTGAAGAAAAATAAATCCACTGATCGCAGCGCACATACACTATTATAAACACAAGTTTGTTTAGCATAATTGTTAGATTATACTACAATACTGTGGTTAGTTGTAAAACGACTAAAAATAGAATACATTCATTTGTACTGTACTGCGACTCTTGCTTTGAGATGTTCAATAAAATGTTCGCATAATAAAAATATAAACAGCAAATTACCTGCTTTTCCCGACGCGTTCGTGACATTTCTCCTTAGAAGATCGTCGTGGAGTTCAGAATAAATCACACCGTACGAATTAATCACACCGAATAGAATCCCATTGCAGAAAAACGATCCCAACATTACTACCCATGCTCTAGAACCACCGTCGGCTGGCGGTATATAGTTCCCATTTTCTTTCGCTTCAATAACAGTCCCATTTTGCTGATGTTTCTGTCCGATTTCGATTTTTTGTGTGACTACCAAATTCTTTTCGACGTCTTCGAACATTTCTTAACCACACTTATAGCGCTCGTTTCATCACACGTTTTTTAACAGTGGAATGTCGAGACCACGTGCACGATCAGCTGGAGCAGCTTCGATCAAACTGCCATTCATTCGTATTCGATCTGCTGTAAAACTAACGACTAGCGAGGACTGGCGCTAGTTCCTGTGTTGTTCTGAAGGGTGCGTAGATCGGTAAATCGTAATATCGCATCAGCGAGCGGTGGGTGGTCCGTATTGTGTTACTGCACGGTGTTGCCAAGTGAGAGAAGTATTGGGCAGTCTAGGGAGACATTTCTGCCCATGTTGCATAAAAAATCAATATACCTAGCTCTGTGGTGGCCTCTGTGTGAAACAACAACGTAATGTACCGAGTCTTTCATACCGAGCGTTCGTTAGGAATATATGGGGAACCATTAAAAAAAAAAAAATTTTTTGTAGTAGGTTTTACAATATGCCTTCTCATATAAAATATTTTAAACTTCAGGACTCTTTCCGTTATACCGGAAGTAGTGGGCAACTTCCTTATTTCGAATGGAACACTATATTTAATTACAATTTTTAATTTCCCCAGTAGATTAGGCCTACTTTGTGAAACAATGCCTATACCCAAATTTGTTAATTTTCGAGATATTATTTTTTTTCTGAAAAATTTTACAATTACAGCACTATTCAGAAAAAATCATAACTCAGACAGTAACAGTGGCGCAGCCAGGATTTCAGTTTGGGGAACATACAATTCATCAGTTACCATCAGAGTTTTTTTTCGTCATCCTATTGAATAACAGTAGTAATTTAGCTGTGGGGGGGGCTGCAGCCCCAAAGTCCCTCTCCTGGCTGTGCCAATGGACAGTAATGTGAATTTTCACAGAATCACACCTCAAGAAATCTCTGATGAAACACGAGTTTTGCAAAGGGAAATCTATTATTTTTGGATACTATAGAAAAAATATATCCCAAGTTCATGAAGAATACCCTATACCTGAAATACACCCCTGCCAAGATGTATGTCATTTTGGGTAATATTTGAAATGTAAATCATTCGTAGCAATAACAAACCAAGAAAGCATTGAAAACAAATTAACTAATATTAACTCTAGACTCTGACAATTCCACTGTCATTGGTAAAGGTAACTCGAAATGAAAATGAATGGATTGAAATAAAATACTACCAGAGAGGTGAATTATATCTTTGTTTATTGATAATGAATATAGTCATTCTTCGTTCTACTCGAGTTCATTTTAACAGATGTTCGAACACAATGCCGGTTTGTTCTCAACAGGAATTGATCCTTGTTTGCAAACCACTATTTGTAGATTTCTGTATGGAGTCAGGAATCAAATTATTGAAGGCTCTCAGATCCCTTCGTTTCATGTTATCTTTATCACTCACAGGATCCGTATGAATATTTTCTTTGATATACCCCCAAACAGAGAAGTCCAGTGGCGTCAGGTCTGGAGAGCAAGGAGGAAATCTAAATGGTCCATTGTAACAAAGCCATTCAACAACCAACCAACGGCAGCACTACTATGTGCAAGGGCTCCTTCCATCTGATACCATGACTTGGAACAGTATTGTTCGGAAACATGCCTCATATATTCACCAACCTCATTCCTATTTATATGCGAATATCTATCGCTATTCAAATTGTCATAAAAAAAAAACATTTATCCATTATAGCATAAAAAACATTAAAACTCCATAAATCCTGGAAGTTGCGCTGGCGAACGAGCTTTGGGTTGTTTGCTGTATTATGGCAAGTTTTGCGTCAACCGTCCATATCACGTTTTTCATGAACTCATAGGGTTCTCCTGTGTCTTGGTGAGAAACTATTCACAGAATTCCCGTGCATGTAAGTCTTGATGTTTCAGATTTTGAATCTGGTGATATTCAATGGGACGCCACTTCGATTGAATCCTGTTTATTGATCTAAAAGTGAATTTTCTGCGTCTTTCAACGAATTTTCTGGATAAGCTGTGAAGTGAAGTTCTTTAAGCGTGTTTTTTTCTGTTGATGACAGACGAAAAAACACGAAAAAAATAAACGAATTTTCTGGATAAGCTGTGAAGTGAAGTTGTTCACGAGTGTTTTTTTTTCTGTTGATGACAAACAAAAAAGATTTGAAATCAGGTCTGTGTAGATTTGGGAATATTTCTGCGAAAACACGACAAATTCTGCGATATATAATTGTTAAATTCAGGAAATCTTCATTAAAATACCTCAAACGAGACATTTTGTACGCAAATAGAGAACTAGGAAATATACGTCAATTACAACTTGGCAAATCTAGCAAGGAATATGAAATCGGCACGCTTATCGATGCGCGGTAGCAGAACAGCTCAGTATATATACGGAATGTACAATTCATACTACCCTTTTTATCGTCCGAATACTTTCTCATTCTATTCTAATTCGCGCATCTCATACGTTTATCGACATTCCTTGCTAGATTTGACAAGCTGTGCAACGCATACAATTTTGACATATTTGTTATAACTTCGTTTGTTCTCAAAACTTTCTTTGGGTATTGCTTCGAATTATTTACATTTCAAATATGTCCTAAAATCGTTATATATCTTGCCAGGGTATTCTTTATGAATTTGTTATCTTTTTTTTTCGTATCATCCAAATAAAATAGAAGATTGTATAGTTTTCATTTGAAAAAATCGTGTTTCATCAGTTTTCTCGATGTTATGTTTTAGATGGCAATTTTGACAACGCTGTGAATTATTTTTGAAAATTTGAAGCTTCAGATGTGATTCTGTTAGTTTATGAGTTATGATTTGTTCGAAGCTGTAACTGTAAAAAAAAAACGAGTGAATTTTCATACAACCCGTAACTCTCCAACACCTTACAAACGCTATAGTTTCTAGGTGATTTACTAACATGAAAATTCTAGGAAAAAGCAGTCTCCCGATATGCAGTGGAACGCATGTCGCATATCCTCTCGGTAGCTCAGTTGGTAGAGCACTGTACCGGCAATCCAGTCGTGGGTTCAAATCCTGCTCGAAGAGAATCTTTTTTCTAGAATTTTAAAATTTGTCTGTAATATTCCACTAATTTTTCTTAATCTAAAATTTCAATTCACCTGAGATCTACGTAAAACTGTACACAGGGGAGCCGCGTGGGTGATAATTAGGGTGGCACTCAAAGAAAAAGGGGGTCACTCAAAGAGATATTCAAATTTACTTTCTCTTATTGAAGGCAAGAGCGTAACAAAACATATTTTATGGAAGAAATAGCCCCACTAACGCACCGCCCCTGATCACATCACAGGTTTCGATATATTCATATACTCAGAGAACGATAGCTTAAGATGAATAATGAAAAATTACAAAATCAGTTCTGTAATAGTAATTTTTCGGCAACCGTCCGGGAAGTAGGTACTTCCCCGGATTAGTCCGGGAAATGCTCGAATTTCAATATAAATATTTATATAAATAAGAATTAGAATGTTTCTGTTAGTACCTATCTTCTGTTCACATTTCGATATTTAATACAAATAAGAATTTAAATGTTCGAAATTTTCTTCTACAAAGAAATATAAAAAATAAATGTGTCTAGATTTGTTATTCTACACGGTTGCCGAAAAAATTGTGTACGCAACACGTCTGAAAACAGTTTTTTTGGACTCGCAGACTTCCAGGACTCGCTACGCTCGTCCGGAAAATACTGTTTTTTGGACGAATGGACAAAATTCTAGGACCAGTCGTAGGCGAGTCCTGTAAACCTGCGAGTCCAAAAAAAACTGCTCTCGGACGTGTTTTGTACACTATTTTTTCGGCAACCGTATAGAATGACAAATCAATGAGACACATTTAGTCAAGGAGACGAAGAGAGATCGACCTTCACCCATATGTTAACCGGATGAAACATACTTTTATGAAGTTTCATAAATATACGAATACACCTTTAATGGCTTGCCTATCAAAATGTGGTCCAGACTATTTACAGTGAGTTTAAGAAATTTGCACTATATGAAAAAAAAAATTTATTATCGATTTGTCAGAAAATTTTATTAAATTTTTGTGAAGAATCAAATATTCTGACAAATCGATAATGAAAAAGTTTTCCATATGGTGCAAATTTTAAAACTCACTGCATATAGTCTGGACCACATTTTGATAGGCAAGCCATTATAGGTGTATTCGTCTATTTATGAATTTCCATAAAAAGTACGTTACATCTGGTTAACAGATGGGTAACGATCGACCTCTATTCCGTCTCCTAGTCCGGGAAGTACGTACTTCCCGGACTAGGCCGGGACGTGCTACTTTCTCAAAGAAAAAGCGTCGGTTCATTGCACCTTACAAGAATGTCCCAAACCTGCCTTGCCTGTCTAATGCGACTTTACAATTCAACCGCCATATTAACTCCTGGTACGTACACCATTATTTATATAAGCCTTCAAAAATAAAAAGCAATAAGGTTGCGGTCGGGAGGCCATTCATTCAGGTGCACCGTCTCGGCCTATCCACCTACTGGAAAACAAATTTTCCATTTATTCAATCATTGGATCAATCAGTATCGTCATTAACGATAGTCATTCGCGGCCGATATTTTACCCTGTTTATTTTCATACAAACATACGAAGCAGGCCTAATATGGTAAATACCTGTCAGAAAATAACTACTCCCCTGTGTAATACTGCGACGGGTATTGAACTATACCTTACAGATATTTGGATCAATGTTCCTCATTGCTAAGGACACAATTGAATGTGCTTCTTGTAACTAGCAGATTTTTTTTTATTCGGACAGGGATATGCCACCTGCAGACAGGGTGTTTCTGAAATTTGGTCATTTAAGAAAATGTGTTTTTATAATATGGGACATAACTTATCAATAAATGGCAAAAATTTGTGTTTTCCAAGTAATCAAAAATGTTCGAAATATTTTATGAAATTTTATGGAATCTCTTCCAGTTATCTTTGTTTGGGAGACACTGTTTTGATTCTTCAGACCATAGCGTGTCTGTCCGCTGGCAGTGTTAGTTTTGTTTTGTCATCTTCTACTTTCCATTTCATTTATTGCTTCAATTTCTGAAACTCTGCCTCAGGAAGGACTGGTTTTCAGAAAGATAAGTGATTTTCAGAAAGATTAGGAAACACGACATGAAACTAAAAAAGAGGCCAAAGTTTATGCTGTCCTATTCGCACAAGCTGCACTCAGTAGAGATCTCAAACATCCAGACCAGTTTTTGTTTTAAAGACAAAAAGCTGGATAGCCTCAGTTGGAGAAAAAAATAAGTCAACTGCGCTCAGGCAATTGCAGCTTCTAGAAAAGTTTTTCTGTTCCCCCTATAATAAATGACAAAATTCGTACAACTCTCTCACTACGTGAGTATATTTAAACACTGTGTGACGTAATACTGTATCATTAAAATTTACTGTAAACAGAACACACCCGATCAACAATCAATATTGTAGACTCTGTAGGCAATTAATAGGCCAATCAATAAAGGACTTTCTCGGGCAAAAGTTCTAGAAGAAAACCGACTATAACACGTCATGGAAGACACTAAAACAGCCCTTAGTTATATTCTGTTATCTGTTATGTTTGGGACTCGCAACTATCTTTTATTGATTTCTATAAAGAATCAAATACAAATAACATCTTATAAATCGATGAACGCCGGCTGCACACACGAAAAAGTATAACTCATTGTCACGTTCCGCCTGGTAATAGGCCAAGCTGTAGATAAAAATAAGAGCCTCTTTTCACGCAAAATAAAAGACAGAAATGGCCTCTATCTTTATAAGATAGTTCTTAAATGAAAACCACGGTTTTCGCCCCAGAAATATTGCTTTGTGGAATTTTTTATACAAGAAATAGTGAAAAAATTTACAACTTTTTTGGTTTCTTTCAAATATCCCAAAAAGTATTAAATAAATCGTTTTACAGTCAATGGAACTTTTGTAGAGAATTATAAAACCTACAAAACAGTTTTTTGAGCGACAGGATCGGTGCATTTTCCACTGAAAAAATCCGGGAAAACCTGGAAAAAGAGACCATTTTTCAAAAATTCCTAATTTGTACAAATCTGAAGATGAACAACTAATATTCTGGAAACTGATAGATAATAACATGTCGTTCAACTGTGCGCAAGATGTTTTCTGTCCAATGTGTAGGTTTGTACAATCGCGTTATAAAAAATGTAAGGGAACTTCTTGCAGGATGTGCCGATTTAAGAGAAATCGTCATATTTAAATTGTGTTGAAGGCATGTGGAAGAAGATATCAATATCTATAATTTGTATATTTTGGATTTTCACCTGAGAGGTTGAAAATGTGTTGAAAATGTCACTGAAAGTTGCTCCAAATGCTTGGAAGTGTGTTTCTGGCAGAATCGAGGAGCGGTAGTGGGAGAATCAAATCGCCGCGCGGTTATATTCTTCTCTCCTCGATAGTTCCCCACTACTGCATGAACACACTTTCAAGCGTTTAGAGCAACTTTCAGTGGAATTTTCAAACATTTCCCACCTCTCAGATGAAAATCCAAAATATACAAATTGTAGTGTTTTATCTTTACTTCCAGATGCCGTTCACAGAATTTGAATATGATGATTTCCCTTGCAAAAACTACATATCGGACAGAAAACATCTTGCGCAGAGTTGAACCACATGTTATTATTCATCAGTTTCTGAAATATTGTTTGTCCAGTTTCAGATTTATAAAAATTGTGAATTTTTGGAAAATGGTTTCTTTTTTGAAGTTTTCCCAGATTTTCTTAGTCAAAAGATCATTTTGTAGTTTTAATAATTCCCTACAAAAGTTCTATTGACTGTAAAACGATTCCTTGAATAGTTTTGGGAATATTTGCAAAACACTTTCTTGTTTGAAAAATTCCACGAAGTGATTTTGCTGGGTCGAAAACCGGTGTTGTCCCATTTTGACCATGAAGCAGTATGTTTTGACAAAGACCATTCCATAAATTTTCAAACGACTATAATAAGTCACTATGATATGGGACAATAATAGGCTTGATAGTTACCAAGATACAGCTTTTCAAAGTTTGGTAAATTTTCCAAATTCGAAAATTTTAAGCCAATTTCCATGTTTATGTCTTAACATGTCTTATATTACGAGTCAGTGATGAAAATCTTTATTTCTTTTAATATTTTAAGGGGGTGATAGATAGATAGGAATGACGATGCATATAATGGGAGATTGACACTTTATGAGGATTTCTGCGAACCTAATATTACAAGTGAGTTGATGAAATAACTGAGCAAGGATGCCCTTGGACTGTTTTGATATCTGTTACAGTAAAACACATTGAGGTTTTTTAGGCTGAAGAAGATGCGGACAAGCTAATCATCACAGCAGCTCTCAGCAAGGCCTTTCATGTCGCGTTTATTGCAGGAGAGAACGTAGACTTGTTGGTCATCCTCACCAGTTTCAAGGGTCCCAACACCAGGTACTATATAACGTCAAAAGTATGGGAGATGCAAAACGCCAGATGTGTTCTAATCCACCACCTCAATATCTGCAGACAGTCAACTCATTCCTTCAGTGCTTCTTCGACCAAGGGAAAATTAAGTTGCTTCAAATACTATAGAAACATGTAGACCTTGAAGAGAAAGCTTCAGTTTCTTCTAATCCAGCTGCGACACCTGCCCAAGTAGCTGAAGCCCGGGAGAAAATCCTCATTGAGCTGTACGGAGGGAAAACGTCCAGTTCAACCCTTACCGACCTGCGCTACCAGCTTTTCACAAAGGCTACAACCAAGACCAAACTTCCTCACACGCAATATGCTGCGAAGCGTTCAAGAGCTCAAGAAAACTTTCAAGCACCTCACGCTTTTTTTACATTTGAGAAATTACCCCCACTTACTAATTTTTAATCGAATTGGACCATAGTCACAAAACTCGTCCATCATCTTGGGCCGCCATCTGCAATAATTAAATTTTGATGAAAAATTCATAATCTCTGATTTTGAATCGAATTTAATTTATGAATTTTGTCAGAAAATTCAAAATCTTAAAAAAAACCCACATACCAATTTTGAACTGAATCTGAACATATTCACAAATCTCGTTCGCCATTTTGGAGCCGCCATATTGTTTTTTCTAATGTCATATTGCATTGTCACCGGAATTATGATCACTTGCCAAATTTATAATCATTCGGACTTTGGAAGTAGGTGAAGATCACGTTCAAAAATTCCGTTACATAAATAGATAGATACATACAGGTAATAATAATAATAATTATAATAATAATAAATAATATTTATTCAGCTCTGAGATCGTTACATTAACATCACAAAAAGTGTGTAAACATAAGACCTATTAGCCTTGTCAAAAGCAACAAAAAAATAATGAAAAACAAAAAATGTATATAAACAAGTGTACATATTGGTTTTTATATTGGGATACCAACACGAGTCATTCACTGTTTTTGAAAAATTCGTCATATGAGTAGTACGCTTTCGAAGACAAATATGCATACTGAAACTAATAAAAGTGTGTTAAAAAAAATAATAGATTCTTGCCAATAAGATTGTGGTGCTACTTTGGCTGGCTAGGATTTTATAGAAGTTTGGCAACACAGCAATTCAGTATCAATAACGAATCAACGACGCGGCGCCTACTATAAAATTTCTCCGAAACTACCATTTACTATGAAAGAATGAGTTAACAAATGAACGGGATGGAATGTTTAATGATAGAAATTAAAGTCAATCTATATTCTTGCTTCTACTCTTTTATTTGGTCCACAGTTAACTGAATTTGAATTTCATCCACTAGACTAGGTAGCTTACTTAGTACCTAGGTACAGGGCCGTCTTTCACCTATTAGAGGCCCTGGGAACATTAGGATAACGGGGCCCCTATGACCATAATAAAGCACTATTTTGTTAGATTAGACAAATAACGTAGATATGCAAAGTTTCATCTTTATTTTTATTTCTTGAAAGTTATTAGATATGATGGATTTTTTCAAAGTAAATTATCATTGCGAAAGTCAGTTGAAATGAAAAATTCTTCTTATGTACTTCAAGAAAAGCGCTTCAATCGCTATTGCCATCTTGTAGCAAATGCGCAATGGGCGTGTTTCCTAAATATCTAAGTGTTTATAATATATATTACCCCAGTGGAGGCACGCGACCCCCTAGACCATGGTCGTCTTTTTACTCTTTTTCAAAAAGACGGTGTCAAATAAAAAATTATGGAAATTCAACAAATAACATGAAAATATTGATTGGAATGAAATTTAATGAGATAAGAATTAATATAAGACTATTTGAATTGAGTGAATTTTTCATGATAATGCATTATTAACACGAAAAATAGCAATAAATTAATTCAAGCTTCACGCTTTGTTTTTTTGCTTTATTTGAATGACGTGATTCATACCGTAACTGTTGATCAAAGACACAAAATGAAAATAAATCACGTTTGATTCTTTTAAAACAGTTACATTTGAATGAATATAATTATATTATATAGGTAAAATTTTATATATTGAAATTTATTAAATATGCTGCATTTGGTAAGCCTGATTATGTTCAGTCGAGAGTATAGTAGCTATCGGTTATCGTTTGGTACTGCAGTAGGGACTAGGGGTCCCCAATCCATCGCAAGGCCCTGGGCACATGCCCAGTGTGCCCAGTGGAGAAGAGTGGCCTGTCTAGGTACATAATTTGAGTAGGAATTTTTAAGAGGAGCAAAAAGTGAATTATAGTGTGTTTGAAGATCAACATCTGGTAAAATATGCATGAATAAAAAAAAATTCTGAACTACCTAGGTATTCAATCTTATTACAGTTAATGTCTTAATTATTATTGCATGTGGGTACCAGTGACGTAGCCAGGATTTTAGTGTTGGAGGAGCTAAACGGCCGAACATAGTGTCAGGAATATTCAGACCTTAGAGCGGCTGACGCCATCTATTGGAGGATAGCAGTAGTAATAGCGGTCCCTAGACTCGAAGGAAATGGAAATTGGGGAATGCTAGTGCTATCCTCCACTAGATGGCGTCAGCCGTTCTAAGGTCTGAATATTCGTGACATTGCCCCCTTCTTACAGAGAAAGTTCATTAAAATAGTTACCTATGCGACCTTTTTTCTTCTTGTCAACGTAAGCCCAATGTTACAAATAACAGGAGGAAAATCGTGAAACTGGGGAAGGTTACAACCCCATAGCTGGCTGCGCCTATGTTTCACATCTCATAAGCCGGGGATCAGATTTTAATTAGATTTGCTTCATACATTACTTACCCTCGAGAGTAAAATACTGTTGGGATAAGATCACCCTCATCTTTGTAGGGCTAGGGAGCAAAAAGACAAACCCTGTTTTTCCAGCATAATTTTCAAATGCCTGCAGTGATATTTCCCGAATACCTCTAAGAGAGAACTCTAAAATGTTCTCGAAGGTTCCAGAAACTTCGGGAACATTGGAATGAACCAGAACAGACGATCTGAACTGTTTTTAGAAATGACTGAATAGGCACTAAAGTTCGAAAGTTCGTTATCAGTATTAATCCAGTAGAGTTAGTTTTCGATACAAGGATCGTTGGTAGCACCACCAAACTTGGTATGCTAGTAGTTGGAACCATACCAAACAAGAAAAAAAAATGTTTACGAAAATTCCAGAGGGATGGAAACTTTTTTTTTTCGTTAAAAAATAAATAGATTTTTTCTGTAATCTTGGAAAGTATATGGTTGTTCAGAACAATTTACAGACAACATTGATGAAAACTTGCATATTTTTATGAATCGAATTGAATCATTATCACTGAATTATCATTATTTTGTATAATACTTCGATTAATTACGATGAAATTGAAATCATAAATCAAATTCATGAAACTGATGCTTTTGAAAAGCCCGTCAAAACCTGCTTGATATAATGATATATTCCCTTGCACTACGTTAACTTTTCATTAAAACATAAATATTTTTAAAACTCTGGTTGAAAACATTGATTTTTAATTTTCAAATATTATTTACAGTTTTTGCAAATTTAATTTTAATAATTTGTTTAAATTTAATCACGAACAATTAGTTATAAAAATAAACTGAAATCAATTCAATTTCAACAAATTGTTGATTGGAAATGAAGAAATTGGAAAAACAAATCAATTTTTTTTTAAATTGCTGTTTTTAAAATGTCCGCCTGAACCTGTCTGATATTATAGATTTTCTCGCACGGTGGTTGGCCGGTTCAACTTGTCGTTTTAGACACATGTTATAACATGTTAAATATTAATTTTTAATCTTACATTAATAGCTACGCACGATAATTTTTTTCATTGAATACTAAATAAAAGCATTTGACTTTTTATACGATCGTTTAAATGAGTCATAAAACATTTTCAGTCATAATTGTAACATAACCGAGTATGGTAATAATTTACTGCACTCGCCGACCGATGCTCCTTTTTTTTAACAATAAAAGAACAAATATATGAGATTATATCGCTAATCAAATTCTTAAAATGCAGGAATTAATTACCTTTTTTGCTGCAATTGTTGTTGTAATAAACAATGGAAACCATATTAACTTTTCACTTCATAGTTGATAAAACAGTTCACGTGTAGGTTCTGTGCTGCCGCTGTCTCTCTTCTACTTGGACGCACCGGCCGATGGAGTGGAAAAGGTATAGATGCGTCACAAGACGAAAGCTTAGGCCCGATCGAGCCAGTAGTGTAACAGGTCCCACTTATACAGGCCAAAAAAAATGTACTTCTGCTTCATTTCCAACTTACCCATAAAATCGGCATTTTCTTCAGTAAATGTTGAAAATAATCGCTTATTCATATCCAGCATGTATGTTTAATAATAGTATAGTGCAAACCTCGAGCTTGAAACTACATATTTCATATTGTTCATTATCATTTTCGACATTTATTGAAGAAAATACCAGGATTATGGGTGAATTGAAAACTGAGGCAGGAGTAAAACCAATTTTTTTCCTTGACATGTATAAGAGAGACTTGTCTCACTAGTCTAAAAATCTTTGCATATGGTCCAAAGAGGGCACTTGTTCCTACTTGAGTATAATAATAATTCCATTTGAACTAAAAAGAAGGGTTATGTGAAGTGGAAAAAACACATTTTTTGGTACTCAGATACTCACATGTTATAGTTGCATGAGAAGGTAGAAGTCTTCAGGAATGATATACACTTTGCCTTTTCCTTCTACGATGATATTTTGCAAAGTTATGACAAATCTAATTTTTCTACGACCGTGCATTTTTACCCACTTTCCTACACACATTTTAGTTTTGAAAGTGTCATTTTTCCGCACTAGTGCGGGAAAGTTAAATATGGCAATTCAACGTTATTATATGTACATTTCATTGATTTTACCCGTATATTACTATTCAAACTAATATAGGTTTAAATATTTTTTCTAACTCAGATTATTTTTCTTGTTTTCGCAAATATTTCATTCATTGGAATGAAATAGAAATTGCGATACTTTTATATATCTACCCTACACATTTCTCAAAATCAATCCACATAACAATCAAACTAAAACCCCCTACACACAAGCTCATCATGATGAGCGGGCCAATCCGCGGGCAAACTTTCCAACCGTGTGTAGCGTTTTTAAGGGCCGACCGGCGCTCTGTGGAGAGATCCGCGATCTTTCAACTAGTTTGATATTTCGGACCGACCAGCGCACTTCGGAAGAAAATTTATTGCCATTTCACGCCACCGCTGCAGGATATTTTTGCGATCACTATGGAGGGAAAGGTACGTAGCCTTGTGTAAATGTATTTATTATTGTTACAGCTAGTTGATCATCCACTGATACTGCTTCTCTCATAACAGAGTGACTTCTTTTAATCAAAGGCCTAACTTTATTCAACAGTACTAAGAACAGATTTTCGTCATCCTCAGAAAGGTTCTGTACGTGACAGTCTCATTTCTTTTAGGAGATTCATATGAGACCACTCACTTCGTTTCAATAACCACTTTTTAGTCCATACTGCTCGTTTTTTGCGTTTCGAAATTTCTGAAATGACAATGTTTGTTGCAGCAATTTGGCGTTTTCTTTGGGAATCCATGGTGGCCATGGACCGCCAACAATAGATTGTTCGTGTGTAGGGGAATTTTATGGCGGGCAAGTTCGCGGATAATATCTGCGTACCGGCCCGCTCATCATGATAAGCTCGTGTGTAGGGGGTTTAAGCTGAGTCAAGTGGTTAGGTGTAACCAAAGATTTGTTATGACAACCAAGTTGTCATTAACAGGACCAGCAATTCGGACTCATTCGCAGAATGCAACAAATGGTGTTTTTAACATTAATATTGAAAATAATTTGTGGATCTTCATTGAAATTTTTGTATGTTGAAATAAAATATTCATTTTCAATGTGCTTTTTGAATCTTTATGCGGCAATAAAAAAAAAATGTTCCTCGTTCATGAGTAGTGTCTTTCCCGCCCTTGTCTGCTTGCCCGAACTCCGCTTCGCGTCGTTCGGGTCAACGGCAGTCGCGTGCGGGAAAGTATCACTTTCCGCACTTGTTAGGAAAATAACTATTGCACAAATTGCGATGGCGGATGAACGTGAACCTGAAAATTGATGTCGGGATTCAATCACGTTTTCCGAAAAAACGGGTCATTTTGTAAGAAGTTACTAGATATATTTCTTTTGGAGAATTGAATTCAAAAGTTAACAGGGGTGGGGTTACTCAGTAAAAGTTCTAATATTATGTACCGCCATTTTGTTTCGGATGAATATTTTTGTTTGAAATTTTCCGGACAGGTATTAGTCGACACCCCATAATATGTAAAAATATCTTTCAATATGGCGGCCTGACGTCTTTTTGATAGATACAGTGTGACTCAGAATAATTTATTTTTTTTCAGTAGGTAAACATTAAGAAAGTTTACTAGGACACCAAATTACATGAGTAAATCTCCATTTTCGGGGCCAACTAATTTGATTTCCCAACGTCAAAAATCTAAAAAAATTACAAGCGATTTTCATTGAAAATTCTAACTACACCACTGGATTCGCGACAATTTCAAATGGTTCATATGTAAATTAGGTTAAAATGCATCAATCAATGAAAAAGTTAGAATGGAATGGAATTTGAAATTTATGCCATTTATCAAAATTATTATTATTAAAAAAAAATTATATTTGCCAGTTTAAACTCACAATTATGTATAATTGTCAGTTCCAACTGATGTTATAAATAATTGTCAGTTCCAACTGATGTTATAAATAATTGCCAGTTCAAAAGTTAACAGGGGGGGTTCTTTATGTACAGTATATTTGTTCCCTTTCTAATCTCAATATTTTATTTTCTCTCGGTTGATTTGAAGTCCCATTATTTTTTCCCTTTTTCCCTTAATTTTTTTCTGTATATCTACATTACTTTTCTGGTCTCGGTAATTATGGCTATATCTGAACTTCCGGTGGTTTTCGGGTTTGTTGGTGATTTCGGGAATGTTGGTCAAATTACCGCTTGTGAAAGCTACCTTCTATGGGTTGTTCATAGAGAACACAAAAACGGTAATATGGAAGCATATCAGCGGTTTCAATTTATCAAGGAACGTTGTTAAAATTCACGAGACGAATCCCTTAGTGCCGTTTCAGATGAGGCGTAGGATGCGCCTTACCCCCTACGCCTCGCGTTATATGAAACGACAAAATTGAGACTTCTCATGAAGTATATGTGAAAATGGGACATAGTTTAATGCATACCAATGCCGTAAGATTATTTTTTTGGGCGACCGAACGATTGTCTTGTATCGGCATGTGTGATAGTCTACAACACATTTGGCTACGCAGAATGTTCTCCCACTCAAACGTTCGGGCGCATCATGAAAAAGTTATGATTTAACACCTTGCCGTCACGCGTGGCGTAGCTACGTCAGGGGCATCCGACGCCTCATCTGAAACGGCACTTAAATGTAACATTTCAAATACGAGCGTGTTTAATCGACGTACGCGGAGCGCGAAATTCACAGCTCGGGCATTAAGCTGTGCCTACGCTAGGCACTTGCGCCTGACGTAGCTACGTCACGCCGTTCACGCGTGACGGCATGGTGTTAAATCATTGCTTTCATATGATGCGCCCGTGCGTTTGAGCGGTAGAACATGCTGCTTAGCCAAATGTGTTGTAGACTATCACACATGCCAATATATACAGCGATGGAAGCCACTGATACAGAGACACACACATAATCGTTCAGTCTCATAATCTTACAGCATTGGTATGAATAAAACTATGTTCCAGTTTTATATATAATTCATGGAAAGTCGATGTGAACATTCTGAAATAATTTGAAAAGGATTATCCAATAAGCAGCAATGGCAACAACGCTTAATATATCTCATACGCGTTCGTGTTGTTATTGCTTTATAACGCGAAGCGTTGGGCGTAAGACGCATCCTACGCCCACTTTACTTCTGGAAGTTTATTTGCCATAAGACAAAGTCACACATTGTTTCATCTCGTATGGTGTTCAACAATAACTCTAGGGGGAAAGCCGCGTTGAAATGGACAGACTCACAATACTTTTACATAGTTTACGACAAAAAATTATTAATAAAATTCCACACTATAATTTTGATAACATTGTTGACGACATTGACGTTTGCACTTGAAATATAAACATTAAAGAGGTTAATGATAAAGTATTATCTTTCTGACAATTGAGCCAGTAGATAACAAGATGTATTTACGCCCTAGTAAACCATTGAACTCATAGATTTTTTTTTAATTCAGCCTAGAATATCTAGAATGGATAACTCGTTGATAATATTGACAATAACAAAAGCATAAATAATCAGAGATAACAAAAATGTTAGAGTTTGATAACTAAAAACTACCATGAGAATTCAAAATTATGTCCAACCAACGACATGGTTTCTGTCAACAAGCCTGTTCCTCGAGCTGTTCCTTCATCAAATTCAAAATATTCATTCTTTAAAAAACAAACTGCAAGATGACTTTATATACAGGGTGAATTTGACAACTTACAGAAAATTATACAGTATGCTCTTCAAACCAAAACAACGAAACGAAGTAACATTTGGAAATCTTGACGAAAAATATTTACCTATTGTAAGAAAGAAAGCGATGCGCCTTGATGAACTCGTATGGAGAAGCAGAATCATTGTTCCTCCTTTCCTCCTGCTTATAGGCCAATAGAAATAGACAATAAAATCAAAATAATTCCAAAAGTTTTCAAACTTTAATACCAGGTCGGAGAGATTTAAAAATAAACTATAAAATTTTGCAACCTGTTCCAAGGAAGTCCGCAACATTGTTAAAATTACAAATAACTTGAATTTTGCTGCATATCTACTCGTTGAAAAATTTCCAAAATTTCTGCAAAGTCGTCAGATACATCGGAAAAATATTCCAAACAGTGCAATTTGGAAAAAACTAATTATTTTAAAATTAGATTTTTGCAAATTGCATGAGGTTCCAGATCGAATACGAGGTTGCAGATTTGTGAATGAATCAGAATAGATGTTTTTGAAAATTAGCAACAAAGTTTTAGAATTTTTGTAATTATTTCGTGACCATCTTGATCAAAAAAATTACCACGAATTAAAAAAAATATATGTTCCGGTCAACGTAAAAGGTTGCAAATCTGTACAACTGTTCGGAATATTTTTCCTATGTAAGGTTTGTAGAACTTTTGGAATTTTTTCTTGTGGTATATCAAAGAAAAACATTAGTTTTTGATAAAAGAATATTCCGTACACTTAAATTGTGGCTCAAATGTGATTGTGATATGAAATAATATATTTAATATTACTCCAAGTTTGCAGAACTTTTGGAATTTTTTCAACGATATACAGCCGAATTCAACTTAATTGCAATTCTGACAATGTTGCGGAATTATTGTTAAATTTTCGATTTTTAATGTCTACCTCGACTGGCCTATTAATCAAACGTGGAAATAAAGTTGGTGATTTGAAATGAAATTTTATTCATCGTGATTTCCAATAGGAGGTTGCAAAATTAATGATTTTTGTGGAACACAAGCACAACACATCGCTACCATGAATATTGAGGTAAATGATATTGCTGTCGAATGAATTTTCCGTATTCGCAAGCACAATGTTCTTTTGATCACAAATCACATTCGATCCAAGCTATTGATGCCTTTTGAACGATCGCTTACCGAAAATACGTCGAAATAAATGTCTCAGTCGACACGGTGAGTAATGAACTGAAATTGACAGACTGTGCGCGTTCAGTTGTTAATTCGCGTGGAACCATAGAAATGACAGATCGAGCGATCGTACCTAAACCGAGAGACACAATAAAGGTGGTTTATCATTGGCGGGCCTCGGAGGTTGCCGAACAAAGAAATCATGTAAATGATCTCGGATGTCTCTAAAATTTCACAGGTGTGTTTCTACATGATAGACGAGTACCCTATTTTATCATGATCATTGGTCGTATTTCACACTGTATGTACTAAAGCATGTGATGGAATCAACCAAGTTTCACTACTTGCAACGCTTTCGGCATAGAAGAAAACATTTCCGAATATGACAAAAGCTACCTACCTCACTAGGAGTTCAATCAGAATCAGAAAACCAACTGATATGCCCTCAGGTGTGCCTCAGGGATATTATATGTTTTATTCAATATATTTCCTCTGTTACAAATGTTCCCTAATGTTCGGTGATGACTCGAAATTGTTTAGAATTAATTATCCAAGGCGAATCTGATACTGAGACTGCAGATTGAAATAGAATTCAACTAATGTCAGGAAATAACCTTCTTTTATGAAATTGTTCTTGTATTTCTTTGTTCTGTATTTCTTTATTTAATAATCAGTGGCAAAGATTCTCATGAAAATGGTGGATTGATTTTAACAAATTATACAGAAGGAATATAAAAGCAGTATTCTCAAGAAACCAGTTTGTAAAACTAATATTGGATAAAATGGGCTCCTCAATATCAAATGAAATCTGCAAACAATCACATTTATGGAATTGAGTTAATCAGTTCATCTGCACCCTCTGTTTATACACCCTGTATTCATTTTTACTTTTCTAGTAAGTAAATTCCATAATTAGCTTGACCTTTGATAAAAAAAAAACCTTTGATAAAAAAATAATAATAGAATACTGAAATAAATACCTTTCGAAAAAGAGTTACACGACTGTTGTTTCTATTTGATAAATCATCGATTATGTAATGACTTCAACATCGGTTGTGTAGTTTCAATAGAATTTCAAGGAATAGTTGGGTCTCTTTTCATACGTCGACCATTTCAGTAATGATAAATTTATTCCATACATTTGCATCAAATTGTAGATTCTTTCATTGATGAGTAAACTTGTTTTGGTCACCCTATCAGGTTCATTAATATACAACGTGATGAGTTCGTTTGCAGCATGACAAATTTTCCTATACAGGGTGTTTCATAAGTGCAAGCTTATACTTGAGGGTATCAATAATTCAATGATTTGAGAAGAAAATATCGTAACTAAGTAGGTTTACATTATTCGACTTGGAGCTACATTGAGTAAAAAATAAAATAAAATCGAACAGTTTTTCTTCAACATGCTTTAGATGCCTTTATTAATTCAATTGATGATCTTCTAGACAAAACATTTTTTTTATTGTGAATAATTTGTCTACTTCTTTCATTGTTGTCCGTGATAGTAAGTCTTTAATATTTTTTTTCCAAAATAAATACTTTATATCTTCAAGCGAGCAGTTCTTGCATATATACAGGGTGAAACCACCTCCCAAGTGCGTCGCCAAGGAAGGGCAGGGGGGCAGTTGCCCCTCCCTAGAGATCAAATGTAGCTAGCCGCAAAGCGACCAAAGTCCTAAGGCCGTGCGAGCAATTGACTTCCTTACCTATTAATAAATTCCGCATCGCATGACAAAACGACTTCCAAAGTGTAACGCTTCATGCTCACGACTGTACCAGGCGTAATATTGCCCCATTGCCCCCCCCCCCCTTAGTCATAAGCTGGCGACCACCACCTACCAAAAATTAAATGGGATAATGGCCTGTCATGTACGAAATCAACTGTAAAATTTGAAGGGTATCCGTGATGATTTAAACACTTTTTTATGACAGCCTTCATATATACGCCACTGGATCAGTGAAATAGTCATATGCTCCAGCAGAAGGTAATCATGAGTCACCGCAGGCAAGCTCGGTCGCCCAAGTACTTACTAATTTATAAAGTGCAGACCTAAATAGCCCCCCGCCCTTTTTTTTTGTGAACGGTTCAATATTTTCGAACCAATTTTGGCGCACTTGTATGAGACCATAAATACTACTTTTTACAAGCGTTACGTCATTTGACGAAACAAACTTAAATTGGGAGATAGGGAGAATTTTTCATTTTTTCCGACCATTAGGGGAGATATGAGCATTTATATTATGAATAATGTATATTCTTATTTCACCTATGCAAAGTTAAAATGGACGTATCGAATGATTTTTGTTCGAAAATATGAATAGGATATTCATAAAATCTGTTGTGGAATCATCTGCGGCTGAAAGACAGTATCTATCAGATGTAGTTCAATGTAGTTTCTGTTAGATATTATAGAACAGGAGCCGAAGAGAGGTCGACCTTCACCGTTCTGTTTAACGGATGAAACAAACTTCTTGTGAAGTTTCATAAATATGAAAACGCATAAAATTGGTTACCTATCAAAATGTTGTCTAGACTATATACAGCGAGTTTAAAAAATTTACACCATATAGAAAACATTTTCATTATCGATTTGCCAGAAAATTTTATTCTTCATATAAATTAGTTCTTTACAGAATACTCGTATCTGAGTCAAAATTTCAAATTTCCAAACGGTGTACAGGAGGGAACAAAAAATAGAATTTTGATCAAGAGAAAATTACGCTAGCTGTGATTCCAAATTTGAATATTGTTTTCAATTCTGAACAAACTCCTGAAATGAACTTTTTGATGATGTCAATAATAAGGGGAATTTTACACTTGACCAAAATTTTTTGTTCCCCCTGTACACCGTTTGGAAATTTTAAATTTTCAATTGATAATAAAAGAGTTTTCCATATGGTGCAAATATTTGAAACTCACTGTATATAGTCATGACCACTTTTTGATAGGCAACCCATTTTAGGCGTATTCGTCTATTTATGAAACTTCATAAGAAGTTTATTTCATCAGTTAAACAGAACGGTGAAGGTCGACCTCTGTTCGGATCTTAGACTATTACAAATAAATCACATTTTTCATTTTTAATTTTCATGGAGAATGTTTCCCTTTTCAAGACGTATCGTATCTTTAACCACATTCAAAATCGAGTATTCCATAGCTTCCTTCATATTTTTCATATTTGTTTCTGAATAATTGATTTAATGAAACATTTGCAGCTGAAACAATACAATGCTTTTTTCAATAGAGTATGGTTATGCCATTACGAATTACGGTATGTGTTGATTATAAACAATTTCTAATCACAAACGAAAGTTTCATAATTTTTCAATTATTAGATGGATATTCACTGCATTTTCAGAATAATTTTAAACTAATTTGTCTACGTATTTGCATAGGATAGAATATTAATTTTAAAATATAAATGCCCCTATCTCCCCTAATGGTAAGCAAAAATTGAAAATTTTTACACCGTTGGATACAGAATTGAAATACCATTCAAATAAGGTGCCATGTGACCTATCTCCCCATTTAAATTTTTCCCCTAAGTGACAGATATCGTAAAAAGTAGCAGTTATGGTATCATTGAAGTATGCCAAATTTGGTTGAAAAATATTGAATTGTTCAAAAAATAAAAGGGAGGGGGCTCAAACTCGTACTAAAGGCTCACTTGTAGACGACCTAGTATCATAATTGATTATTAAAACCATGCAAATGGCGACTCAGTGATTCAAGGAGGTCCTCTATTTAAAAATTCATTATAAAGTTACGTAAGCACTTTATTATTGTTTTCTTCGAATTGTAATTGAGAAGATAGTACGATATGAAATAAAAAATAGCTCTGGTATACTTAATGAGACATGCCCATCATATACGATATAGTTGAAATGGAAAAAAATTCAAACTAAAATGTTTGGGAGACAAAATTTCATATTTTACTAGATATTGAAATTCGTTCCTTACGTATAACTATAAAATATATAATGAAACATACATTAATTATTTCATGATCTATAAAATACTGTGCTATGTGATAATGATATGTAAAAATAAGGGGTGCCAAGTATATTTCAAAATTCTTATCAATTAATTCCAACGTCTCATGGAATACGTTGTCTCTCGAGTAAATCAATTGAGGAATATCATAATTAATTGAAATATGTTCCATCGGAGATTTATATCTATTTGAATCTTATTTGTTAGTATGAGTTGACATTGAATCAATTTCTCGTTCAATGTCAGACATGATGGACCGTCAGCCTTCTGCCAAAAAAAAGTGTAAAGATTTTATAACGTATGCTCTCTAGGGTTTTGGAAATTATCAATATAATGATCAATAAACAAGCAAAATCAGCGCTCCCCCGCGAGTCAAACACATTTGAGGGCATACGGGACTCTTAAAACCCACGTGACACGAGGTTTCCGTCGAATTTTTATTCGATGAAATGTTGTTTGGAATGCTTGGCATACGCTAAACACCACTTCGTAACACCAATCCCCCCTATCGGACTCGTGGTGTTATCAAGCCATTAGCCAACAACTCGAAAAAAATTGTTAATTTTTTCCGTTAGTTAACCAGCTGTCGTCCCCTCAAAGCCCTCAAATTTGAACATACACGACCAGCAGCAGGAATGGCTGGACACAACGGTCATAACCACCCGGCTATCTGACCCAGGCATTCTTGGAAGACATCAATAATAGGGATGATGACAGTAACTAAGAATCATTAGAATTATATGTATTTATCTAATGAAATAGGATTCATTGATTATAAAAAACGTATTAATTGTTATATTATGAGCGAAAGTTATGAGTTTTTTTATAAAATTAAACTAAAAAATACACCAATCCGCCATATAAGTTTGAACACAAACAGAGCGAATAACGTCACATCTTTGAAAATCTAACTAAAATCTAAAAGAGTTGAATTTATATTTGAATTCAGTCCTCAAACAATATCATTATGCACACAAAATTTTAGAATTTACGAAATAAAGTACAAACTCACGTTAAAGTAATCTTAACAAAAAACATTGTGGAATTCGGAGATATAGCTATTGGATCTTGCCGTGCAAGATTAAGCCATTCATTTCGCATTGTTTTCATGTGTGCAACGTAAACTTATAACATGTTAGTAGATTTTTTTGTACGCACTGAGGGACCGCACAGCACTTTTACAATTTGCAATTCATATCTAACTTACAAAATAACTGAATTATTGCACATTAGCCTTTGATGTTCACATTTGACATAGACTGAATAGTTTTTCAAAATCGGTCACCATGCGTATTCACCATGAAAAAGAAGACAACTTCGTTCTTCCTATCCTAGTCAAACTCGAGAGAATTGGGAACTCCATTCAAACATCGGTCTCCAAAAAGAAAACCCAAACCGGACAGTACCTGAGCTTCGATTCAAACCACGCAACATCAACCAAAAAAGGTATCGTGGAAACTTTCGTAGAATGGGCAAGAGCCATAAGCAGTGGGTGCCGAAAACAAGGCACCGAATACAATTCACCGAATACAATTCATCGAAAACAATCACCGAAAAACAATTCACCGAACATACACTTCACCGAAATAAAATAATTCTTTTTCCCACACGCTTTTTGACTTCTTCCTAATAAAAAGTAAGGTCAGTTCGTTCTGGTAAGATTAGACTAAATGATTACTCCTCGCAAAATACATGTACTAAATTTCCACGCACTCAAATGTATATGTAATGTTAGTTCTTTTTGGTTAGATTAGACTTTTCGTAAAATGCATGTATTGAATTTCCACGCACTCAAATGTTTTCGTAAGGTTCGTTCGTTCTGGTTAGAATAGACTAAATAATTGCTCCTAGCAAAGGAATATTTATTTATTTTATTCATTTCGGTGAACTGTTTGTTCGGTGAATTGTTTTTCGGTGAATTGTATTAGGTGAATTGGTTTCGGTAAACTTTCCTAGACCCATAAACATCAACATAAGGAGAGATATAAAACGGAATGGGTACCTAGATACACTCCTGGTTATGAAAACCAAGGATCAACAACCACGCCATGTTGTCCTTCTACCATACATTATAGGCTAATCGAAAAGACTAAGAATAATCAAGAATAAGTAGAACGTGAGAAGCCTTCTAACCAAAAGCAAGCCTGAGAATTCAAACGAAAATTCAAAAAATTGCGTTTACCAAATACCATGCGAATGCGGACGCCTCTACATCGGTAAGACCAAAGGACCGCTCAGCATTAGGATAGACACAAACGCTAGACTCAGCGGGGAGAGATATGTCAAAGTCGGGAGTCGCAGAGCACGTTTGGACGGAACACCAATGGAACCGTTTCAGATAAGGAAGAACACTGGTTCAAAACGAAAATGTCAAGAGTCCCTGAACATCTAAGTCAAAACGCGTTCAGTCAATCGAGCGTAGAAGTTAAGAATGTGAGGAAAACAACAATTGATAATCAATTCTAGAAGAATACAAATGATGAGGGCCCCCACCCATAGCCACGCTTAATTATGACCAATTGAGAAAACAGGTATTCCTGTTAATTACCTCAAGACATACAAATTTCCTCTCGTTACTCTGACGGTACACAAATGATAACAATCGGAGATATTGAACCAATTGAAACATCGTGCTCATAGAAACTATCCCCTTTAAAAATAACCAATTTAAATCATTGTCTGAAACTTTCAAAAAGGAAGGTATTGCATTGGCTCTGTTGTATCTAGATTATATCAATGATGGACACATCCATGACTACTTGGTCTTCCATCTCTTCAACTTGTTAAATTTATAGGACTTCAAAGAGTACCTAAAAATGTAACTCCTTTTAGGAATTTCAGCTTCTAGCTGATGGGGACTACGTATAGTGTACAATTTGAAATAATTATGCATCCTAGACGTGACAATGCAGAGCGCACTAGATGTGTAAGGATGGGCCTCATTTACTAAGTAATTCTTGTAATTCACTTTCATTTTCCGCCTTCTCTTTCACTAGTGCTTGTGTCTATTCACGAAAAAAATGAGGTATAAAAAGTAGGTATCAACTCTGAACTAAGCTTAGCGTCTTTTGTGTGAAGGAAGTTGGAACTTTTCTCCCCACAGTGACCTATACCTGAACGAATTGAGTTATTATTTTTAAGGAATGAAAATACCGATAAAACATTTTTCCCAGAGAGAAAAACGTAATAGACTGGGAGATGATGACAGATGCTTTTGAGAGGACTGAAAAATATAAAACTGCTGACAAAAATGATGGAAAATTTGAGCGGTCCCCGCGAGGCTTTCTTTGTGAAAATTTTCATTTTCACAAAAACCTAATCTCACTTCGGCATTCGCAGAACTTTTTTCATGAACATTTCACGATGAAAACTTTCATATATTCAATTGGCATAGGGATTACAAGTGGCAATAGGGTTGAAATGATGGGGTGAAATTCCAATTGAAAATATGAAAGTTTGCATCATGAAATGTTCAAAAAAATTGGCATAAGGTCTGCGAATGCCGAAGTGAGGTAAGGCTTTTTATAAAAATGAAAATTGAATGTTCTATAGGAAAGCCACGCGGGGACCTCTCAAATTTTCCATAATTTCCATCAACACTTTTATATCTTTCGATCCTCTCAAAGGAATGATCGAGAAAATCGTCTCCTAAAATCTTTCATCATCTCCCAGTCTATTTTTTTGAATTTTCAATATAAAAAAAATCCTGGCTTCCGGTTATTTTTGTACGGCAGTCTATTCTAGGACATTATTATTTCATAGTCTACCCAACAGAACAAGAATGTTTTGTCCGAAAAGCAAATCTTCAGATTAAAATTATTATTATTATAGTCAAATGCACCACCCAGAATTGGCAGCATAGTGCTTAAAGTTATTTTTTCATATAGCAGCATCGTTCTGTACAAGTTTCATGCTGGGTCAAATGACCCCCCCAAATTGTTATGCGGGCCTTCAGATCTGGTTGTTCACAATTGGAGAGTTTAGCATTAGGTCACGACCACTGTCGGGAAATAATCGAATCTGTCGAGCAAGTGCTAGCACGTGCTAATCGGCTGTTTTTTGTTTGTGTATATCTTAACCTATAAATATCACAGTTATTGTTTTACTTGGATATTTTGATAACACTTCAATTTCACACCTGAGGGATATGAAAAACCACTCGATGGGATTTCAATAATAAGACATACACGATAAAATTGAACGAATCTACAAATGACGATGATTTCATATTCTCATATACAAATGTAAACAAACAAAGACTGCCTAAGTCGCCATTTTCCTAGCGATAGTAGCGACACCATCGGTCGATTTACTCTCCTATACCAGAGCTCCCTTTTCAAGTTCCGGTTCTACTGCTAGCCAATTGAATGTAATTGCCTTTTTTTTATATGAAGAAATATCTTTATAAAGAATTCACAGTATTATTTGTAGATAAGAAACCCTTCACACTGTATAAGGAGAGTATCTCACATGAAACTTCGGTAAAATTGATAAGAACTCTGAACTTCGCTTTCAATAACACATCTACCTTAAAAATAGAGAATTTCTAAAAATGGTGTTGCAATAAGCGATTTCACAATATATTTCATCAGTTATTTACTGCCTTTCATGCTCACATACTCATAAGAATTTACATAATAATTACACAAAATATGGTGGGTCATACAATTTTTTCACCATAGGAGTCTATCAGACAGGCCAGGCCATTTTTCGTTTATGAGACATACAAAATCGATAAAAGCGTGCCATCAGGAGAATCTTCAATGACTTCGAGAACATTTGCCAAACTACATTTCAGTTTACATCGCTCATCCCTTCAGTTAAAAACGTTTCAGTACCAATCCACGTGTAAGCTGGAAAGATGGGTGCCATCTGCTATATAAAATTCAAATGACATGGCAGGCAGTGTGATACCTCGTTTTAGTGAATCTCAGGAAAATTATGGAAATCTTCTCCCATCTGCAGTCATAAGGTTTGTTCGCGTTTTGAGAATTATTCGTTCTAGGACGCTAGGATCATGCACAGTTGATGAGAAGTCTTCATATCACTTCAGGTTCACATTCGTTCACCTTTCACTTCCAACTGACGTCTCAAGACTGCCAATTTTCGAAACCTGAACAAACCTATAGTCTCCGCGAGGTCAACGTTTAAAAAAAAATTTAATAATTTTCAGGATTAATATCAAGAGTGATTGAATTTTCGCGATAAGTGTCTGTCGATTTATTTCTGAACGAAACTGAATTGTTTCGTGAAAACAATTCAGTTGAGTTCAGAAATGAAAGACAGACTTATCAGATAAATTCAATCACGAGTTGAATTTTATTAGACTATTTCACGAATAAAGTTTCTTCATTAATGTAAATACGAACAATGTATGACAGTCATAAACAAATTATTAAAATCGTCAATATTATAATGTTTCGTTTTATCATTTCATTTGCAGTGAAGAGACTCCTTCTGACATATCCAGCTATATTCATTATTGATCGAACTGTCAAACGTATTCATTTTGTCATGGTTACGTCGCCGAAAATACCGAAGCTGATCCTCCAATCAGAATTGAAAGGCAGCTGGTGTTGTCTTTGGCTTCCGATTGGTCAGATTAGGTGAGAATTTTAAGATGAGTGAAATAGTCTAATTAATTTGAACATATTCAGATAAGGCAAATATACTCTATGATACGTTACTGACAAAATAAATGGACCAAGCACTTTTCTTTTCTTATGGAAAATGGCGTTTCGTCAAATGTTCCAATTTTTTGTTATATTGTAGTACTCGATCTACTGATCAAAATTGTTTGTGGCCCCAACTCAATTCTATGACTAGTTTTTGAGAAACAGGGTGTTGAAGTTGAGCTTCACGCGTATTTCGAGACATAATCAAACGAACAGTTTTTCCCAAGAAACATTTTATTTCAATCTCAGGTTTCAACCACGTGGAAAAATCTGATCAAAAATAGTTACTAATTCAGGGTTATCCACAATTATTGTAAGCTTGCCCAATTTTGAAACTGTAAAATATGAGGGTTCCTGATCAAAAACGTTCACAAAATGAGCTATTTCACTACATACGTTGTTGTTACATCGAAAAAATCTAAAATACCTATAATTTATACAGTATGATCCATAATTATATAAACCATCCACAATGCAATTTAAGAGGACACCCTGTATTTTTGGGTTCATTTAAGATGTTTGATTTTCCGAGAATATATCATGAAACCTTTTTTTTATTACCCTCTGTTCCGAAACTCCGTTGAGGTAGTAGTTTTCTTTCACCAATCTACTTGATATGGAAACATCAATACGACTCAAGAGTTTCTATCGCTTTCTATGACCAGATTTTTTTCATGTAGCTCTAGTGGAAAACTGTTTGCGTAAGTTCTGAAACTGTGGCCAAGATAGGATTGAACAGCATGGGTGTTTTGGTATTTTTTAAATGATATTTCGGAAATCGTTTTTTGGAGATGGGAGACGTGGTGAAGTATTCGTATATTTTTGATAATTTTCGGAATAACGTCAAAAATAAAGGAAAGTAAATAAATATCGTAAGAATTAATTTTGTTCAAATGTCTGGAAAACAAAATAAGATAATTAACTCCTAGTATATGTATATTCATGATTATAATTTTCGAACTGGTCGAGGCGATGTTATTTTTCGGATCATGCCTAATTTTTTTTTTCTCGTATAGTCTCTCAATATTAGATACCAGTTTTCCAAAAAGCCACTGATAGCTGGTTCAGAGGAGTTTGTGGAAAGAGGACTTTTGATTTCGTATCGAAACGAACCGGTGACTATCTCGAAGATATGAATGGTGACGTTTTCGAAGAATGGTTTGAACAAATGATCGATTTTATTCTGCAGGGGTCTACTATGGTTATGGACAACGCGAGTTACCATTCTAGATTACAAGAACATTTATCCACAATAAGGAATTACACTAGTAATTTTTTTTTCAAATGCTTAAATGTCAAACTGCGTGAAAAAGAATTTTAATTTTTTTTTTATTGTTTTTGATCCAGCAAAACAAAAATAATTGGAGGACAATTCAAACACTAGCTATTTTCGTACGAACTATTACCGGTATTTCATTGGACGAATATAGATGACGTCAAAGTCTCTCCATATATTGCACGTCCGCAATAGCCATATTTTTTCGATACATGGTTTTGAAATATTTCAAAAGTTTACAGTTGCACATTACAATGAATTCACATAGTATTCCCAAATATGAACATATTTTGGCTGGCTCACTGTAAACTTATGAAATTATTTCAAAACTATGTATCGAGAAAATATGACAAAAAAAAGAGTGCCTTTCCATTATGATCAACTGAATAGTTTCGAAAGAAGTTTAATCGGGTCTACCTTCACTGTGATTCAAACTGGAAAAAACTCTTTCTCGTGCAGAAAACATTCTCAGAGGACTCACGGACAAACGTTTGCAGAACAGTACTGATGACGTCATCAGCGAAAATATTGCGTTTTAATCTATATCAATTTGAAATAGTTTTGAAGTGAACTGGTGTGACTTTATATGGCATCGTATATACAGATAAGATCATTTGTTACAAATAAAACGTCATTTTTTATTACAGTATAATTCCCTATTAGACTAAAACCACACTATTTGAGTGGTTTAGCTCAAAAAACATTGTTTTTTTTTCAATAAAAAGTCTATCGTACTTCCCCGGTATCTCTGCTAGCTGAATCTAATATGGTGAATAAGTGAAAAATAATGTAGCCAGGAAAAATAAGATCTTCAAAATGAAATATGTTCAGTTATTAACGATGTGCGGTTAGTCAAGGTACCAGCGACAATTGAACAAAATGCATTGACCATGTTATTACTGTAGAACATGTCATGTGGAGATATTGATAATTTTTTTGAAGACTTGATTGATCCAATAATTGTTATTGACCTCAATGAAGATGGCTTCCGACTTTGATATAATATAGTTATTGTAAATGCTGTATTTATATACTTGTATTTTTTTTTAATAAAAATTAAAAAAAAATCAGTTAATTGTGACTACGATATACCAAAAAATTTAAACATTTGACAGAACGTCATTTTCTATAAGAAAAGTGTGGGATCCTTGATGACTGAGGGAGATCTTGGAAAATGATGCCACTTTTCCTACTCTTCTCCCTAGTCTATCCAGAAAACTGAATGAGGTTGAGTTGTAAATTTGTCTCCATTGATTTCAAATGGCCACATTATTGAGGATTAATACATCGTTAATCTGTTAACTTTCAATCAACAATTTCCACAATTATCAATAACTCCATTTATTCAACATTAAGGAAAAGGCAACCTAGGGAAACCCTTTTGGCCCAGGATCTTCTGGGCTGGGACTGTCGTTGTGTCTCGATCTAACCCTCACCACCTGACGATGAATGTTTTCTTCGTTGTTAGGGCTGAAACCTGCGCCGTACTGCAAACCGTGTCCGGCACTAGCTAACCTCACTTTTTCTGAGTCTTCACTTGTTGTGAAGAGTAGGCCCAAGTTCAGTTGGGGTATGTCGTAGAATACTGTAAGCGTCAACATCATTGTCGTAATGCCTAGGAAAAGGTAACCTAAAATACAAAAAACGAATGAAACTACTGAAAACAACTACAAACTATAACAATAAACTATTACAAAAACCTTAACTTTGCCTGTTTAGCAGGAAGGCAAGTAAATTCTCAATGTGAAGTGGAACCATAACCTTCTTTTTGTCAACAGTAAAACCGTAAAGGATACTGATCCGAAAGTGTAGCTATTGGTTGATTATTTAAAATCACAATTTCCCGAGATAACACTTTCGGATCATCGGCATCATAACGACGGATATCGAGACTGTGAACCGGATATCAGACCTTGTTTGTATTGGATAAAGAACTATGCACGGTGTTAAGAACGACCAAGATGTATAGAAACCCTGGTGGATTGACTGATTCGCTTTTGTTTCACCCAAAGTTGTTAATGCTGTAATAAGATGGGATTAGCTTTCCCGTTGTCAGTAGATGGCGCATTATCAAAAAATAGCCGAGTTTACATTCCGAAGTACTGAGTCATATTTTTTTTTGGAATATTTGAAATTTGACTGTTTATGACTATGTTTATAATTTTTGATTAACTATGATTTACATTTCATCGGGATATTTATCGTTTTTTTCTGTTCTTTTACTACTTTTCGTTCAGTTCGCAATTAGTTATTTGTTTATTGTTGAGTTTTCTGTAATTCTTGTATTTGTAGTGCAGAATGTTTTTTCAAGTTTGTACTTGGACATGGCTGCGTTTGTATGAAAGATCTAAGGTTAGTATCATTGTTTAAATATCCCGTACATATCACATATCCAACTAGTTAATTTAAAATTACTGTTCTGATTTTTGATGAAATAAGCACGTTAAACATGTTATGTCGTATTTTTTAACAAAATTGAATAAATACGAAATGTAAACATGTCATGACAATGACAATTGTCCAACGTCATCATGACAAGTGACAAGTATTCATTTATCAATCTGTAATGACTTTACCGCCATCTACGAACGATCGTGAAGCTAATCCGATCTAATAAAATATGAAGAATCACGTAGGCCGTACCTTAACAGTTTTGGTAGGTCGATTTCACAGGTATAAATGAACGCACCAGGGTTTCTATCCATCTTGAGAACGACACAGCTCCTGTCCTGATATATCTACCAGTGGACTATCGTCAGTCACCAAGGAGAAGGAAAAAGAATTGAATGTCATCATTTGAAACAAATTGTAATTTAAACTTCAAATAAAACTTTTTCTATCGTTTTTTGATCAAGAAAATACAATTCGATAGTATATTGAGTATCAAGAACGGTAAGTACATTTTACTGATGAGAGATGTATACTTTTTGCGTCGGTAAGTGAATTACTTACCGACGCCGTTGGCCCAGCAACCAGTAAACAAGACCTACCGTTTTGACAACAGATACCGTAAGTAATCAAGAAAACTTAAAATTAATCCATGGTCATCTTCACGCGAAGATAAGGAGGTTTCTAGTCATCGAGTATTAGTGAATACTTACCATGATATGAATTGCATTGATTGATATACAGGATGTAATAGAATATATAATGAAGTTTCTAGGCATCGACACAATTTGTGAAATTTTAGTATGTTACACCTAAGAGTAATAATTACATTCTGAACTTGTTCATGAAACGTTATAAAGATAGTGTAATTAATCAATCCGGAATATTATCGTACAGCCGACTTGTAGTGTAAAAATGTTGATTAGATTGAGGATGTAAAGTGACTGCTATAGAAATTTAAATGATTTTGATATTCATGAGCATGTAGTATAAATAACACCGTGACCAATATTGAACCTTGCGGAAATCCATTTACCACGAACAGAAAGTCAGTTTCGTTTTGCTAAAAATAATAATAATAATAATACTCCCTCATAAACACTCGTAGAGTGTACCCAAAGGCATAGGCTGTGCGGATAGAGCACGGCTATTATTATTTGCCGTGGCGCTCCGGGGCGACTTACTGATTTTCAGCTGCAGCAAAACCCGGAAAACCTACGGCACCACCTCTGGTGGTCGGTGTGCACTCCAAGCTAGCACTAGACGAGATTGGCATCTAGACAACACACAATACACTTGCTTCCAACGAGGCCTCTTGGTCGTCTATCGATTCCGTTATTGAGTATTCCTACCTACATCGGGCTCGGACCGACTATACCGCTATACTGAAGGTTCGAACGGCCTGTGCCTTAGACCGCCAAGCTACCGACCACCCATGCAGCAACAAAATAGCCAATGCTGAAATGCCTAATCGTGAAGACTAAGCCTCTTTGGCTTATTAGCATTCTGCGTACCGCGTTTAAAGTCTTCAAAAATAGTATATCAAAGTATAAGTGGATATAAAGGTCTTTCAAACACGCGCGAATTTTCGTGATGTGACATCAGTATACCTTTCGTTAATGTTTGAATAAAAGTTTTGCATTTGTTTGTTATATTTCATTTGACGTTACAAGGTACTCCTGTCAGATCAATAATCATAACTTGATCATAACATTGTCACTCAGACTTCACTGTTCTCGAGTTGTTGATGTATCCATGGTAACTTTAAAAAACGCGCGTTTTTGAAAGTTCGATTTGCACACGCTGTGGCGTGCTTTAAATAGGTAAAAGGTGCACCAATTATTCTTTTTCAAATGCTGTTTGACCCAGAGTCGAACAGCGTTATTCCTTCTAAACAGTCAGGATTCCGACCTCAACATACCTGCATTACCATACGTCCTTTTAGCTCACAGAAGACATAATACGACTGGCCGCCCTCTGGTCATGCTACGACTTGCTGTATGGAATCTAACCTAAACAACCGTATGCAAGCTGTCTTAGCAGAACACGACTGCTCTGACTTTCTCTCAGTCGGTAATGGAGTTGGTTACAGTTCCAGGCATAAACCGTGCGAAGAAAATATTTCAATTGATGTATTTATCAGCTATTATAGACAACATGAGCTTTCAAAAAAATGTATTGAAATTGCTTATCACATGAGAAAAATAGGAAGTTTTTATCATATCCTTTATATTTAACTAATACAATAGGTAGGTAGGTAACAATCATGATCGCGTATAACGCAATTATAACTCCAATATACCTTAGGTGCGACATATTAAAACACATCATAAAATACCCTCGTATATTTTCTATTACATCCTGTGTATTAACTAATGCATTCCTTAGCGCAGAAGGTTATTTTGATGCCTAGAAACCCCCTTATATTATTATTGTCTGTGTCATCCTGTATATCATCGAATGCAATACCCGAGGAGAAAACAGCTGAGAATATTGTTTGCAGTAATTCCCAAAAATCGTAAGTAATACCCAAGTAATTCCCAAGTAATACCCAGTAATTCCCTAGTAATACCCCCTAAGTAATGCCAGTAATGCCCGTCAGAAAAGTAATAAAAATATAAATAATGTTAGTCAAGTACAAGTCGGATGCTTTTTTTTTTCATTGCACAATTGGCATTTCCGCTACTCCTCTCTAATTTTTCAAACAATTTCAATTCCCATGTTTTGATGACCTTTTTTGCTCTTCACCTCTTCACCGATTATTATGGTGCAGTGATTGATTGTTTCGATACCCGACTAATGCCAATAACAATACCTGTAATGCCCAATAATTTTCTAATACCTGTCATACCTGAGTAATGCCCCTAATTCCCGATTAATGCCACTAATACCCAAGACCCCCCCTCGGCCGATATAACCATCACTCTAAAATACATTAAGTGTAACATACTAAAATTTCAGTGAATTCTGTCGATTCCTAGAAACCCCCTTATAACTCAGATATCATCTTTGAATGGATTTTTTTCAACAGGAGTTCATTTATCATTAAAAAACTAAGATATCTGATACCCAATTTCAAGTTTAATTTCGCTCAGTGAAGTATTTTGAAATAATGTAGGTTCTTTTCTTTGTGTAATACATTAGTTACAAAATAATACATTAGTTGCTTTATAATACCCTAGATACCAAATGGCACGCTAAAATGACAATAAAGTGACATTACCAAAGTTGTTGATTTTATTTTCACATCATCGTTGTCAATGATACGATGAAGCTTTGAATGTAACTTGATTATTATGCAATTTAAATAAATTTCGGTAGTTGAACAGGCTATACTCGGCGCAGAGCGCCTCGTCACCTGGCAACATCCTCGGTTATAATAAATCGCATAATAATCTCGTTACATTAATAGCTATTAAAACAAAAAGAATATCAGTTCCAGAAATCATTTATGTGACACGAAACATTGAGACATAGTGTCATTGTAAATATTAAATACAAGGAACTTCACTCATATGCCAAAATAATTTGTTATAAGTTCTACCAGTTATTATTTTAAGAGCCAAATATTTGTTTTTCCATAAAAATAAAGAGAAATTCTGGTTAATTACCACATATACATATTTCCACTATTCAATAAATATTCTAATTTATCGGTAAATTATTGATAACCTTCCAAATTAAGTTATTATTGACGCTACGAATTCAATTAAATAAACCAAAACGGTACGTTGGTGTTCCCTCATTCAAATCGAAAAATGATTCTACTCATGATATTTAAAGAGCATTACAAATATTATGAAGTAGCTTTTGTAGGAAACTTCACCAGGAATCTAACAGATATAATTAACTGGTCGTAAGCAGCAGCAGTTGTTTTCTGTTGGATAGTTGCCGACGAATATATACCTAATATAAACGTTGAAGCGGTAGACTGGATTATTCAATCCATTTTTGATTATAAGGTCTTCCGCCAGGTAATATCAACAAGTTTTTCTCTTGAGGATCGTAGGACGTTGACGGGGAGAAAAAAACTGGACTCAAGGCCCAGTCCGCATACTGAACTATGCCTAACATAATTACTAGGAAGCCGTGACAAGCCTGTTTTGTTGCAGTGTCTCCGGAATATTTTTGTAGAATAAAAATACATTCTCAATAGGAGAAATTCTGGTAGCAGAGAATAATTATAAAAGATTTTCCAGTCAAGCTTCACCCCCACATTCGATACCCGTTCTCTTTTTTTTTTACTTACATGTAGTCGCTATTTTGTATAAAGGACGGAAAGGCTGGTGGACAGAATCTCCAGGTATATAATCTCCTAATCCTATTGTTGTAAGTGATATCAAGCAATAGTACAACGAATCCAAATAATCCCATTCAGGTTCTATTGCTGCAAAAATAGCAGCCGGTAGGAGTAAGAAGAATCCTACTAGTACCGTCACTGTAAAATAAAGGAGGTTCATTTTTAGAGGAGTGAGAAACGTTAAAACTACTTTGCTTAGTATGAATCGAAAAAATTCCTTCCGATTTCAAATCGATTTCAGAAAATAGCCAAAATTAGAAATCAGAGTCTTTGATTTATTGCATGTTATTTACCAGTTGTTGAAACAGCTGTCGAAGGCTAGTTTGTTCTACAGTATCGGAAAGTTTTTATCGGGGTATGCTGGTTTCATGGGAGCGTAAAGAATAGCTTGTTATTATGTTGAGAGAGCATTACAATTTCTCCTCGACTCGCTCGAGCAAGGGATATCGACGTGGCTGTTAATTCGTCGGACGAGGTAGTTGGGGAGTCATGCAGTAGTGCGTCTCTCTTATTTATGTGGTATAAATATGATAGCATTGCGTTCCTTGTTGCTCGCATAGATTTGTCTATACCCCGATGACAACTTTCCGATACTGTATATGATAAACATTGGCTCCTTCGCCGTAAATTACGTGCCAGAGCAGTTTCGTCATTTTATCCAACACATGACAGTTATGACTGTCATTATTAATGTCATTTTAGAGAAGTAAACTATCAAATAACACACTAGTGAGTTGTAATCCATAAGTCACTAGTGAGTTATCAAATAACACACTAGTGAGTTATAATCCATAAGTCACTAGTGAGTTATGGATTATAACTCACTAGTGTGTTATTTGATAGTTTACTTGTCTAAAATGAAATTAATAATGGGTCATAACTGTCATGTGTTGGATAAAACATTGTATGCCACTCATGTGTTATGTTTCCTTAGTCACTTTAGAATTTATATATTTATTTATACCACGGCCTCGTGGTATAAATCTTTCTGGCGTGACTTATTTTCAACATAACACACTAGTACCATAAATAACTATAGTTTAATTACTTAATATAAATCAGTTACGAAATTGCAGAAACAGATTCGAGAAATAACTAATACCTTTCAAAGAACAGTCATCAGAAAAAAATGACATTGTTCACACCATCCATCGTGTTCCGCCGAAAATATCAATGTCATTTACGGAAAAACCGGAAGTGGTAAATTATCAATAGTGGCGTCAAAATATACATATTCAAATACTATAACAACACACCAAATTTTAAATCTTCAAAACTATGGAAAAATTAGGGGGCGTACCTCACCTCGTGGTCACCCGGTATATGTCAAGAAACTAACTCCCTTCACAACATCAAACTTTCAATCAGTAGTTTTGTTATTTACGAAATACTCTTCAACTCACCTATAATTGCCAGATGGACAATCCGTATTCGGAATGGCTGGTAGAGGTGCCCAAGCTTCGAGTTGAGCCATTGCAAGAGCCAAACTGTGGGAATCAGTAGTCGTTCCACTAGAGCCGAGAGTAGCACCAGTGTCAATGGAATTCCAATCACGGCATAGAACATGCAGAAGAGTTTACCGTTTCTGCTAAGCGGGGTAACATGACCGTATCCTGAAACAAAAAGAAAGATTCTTCAAATGTGTTGTAAAGCTCTTTATTCCCTGACTGGATAAAGGCGGTCGTTATATTATGGCACCTCGGTTATTGAGTCTATATTGACTGTGTTCTCTCTAACAAGGACAATCCACAAACTCAATAAGCGGCTCGGGTGCCAGTTATTTTAAGTGGTATATGCTCCATTCTACCAAAACTCAGTTTGGTGGGAGGCCCAGGGCAGCTTCAGATGGACATATGGTATCCCAGGGGTGAAATAGGGTGACACAGTTACGACAGTAGTCAAGGTGTTACAGGCTTTAATTAATGTTTGTGGAATACCGGCTGTAGCAAGTTGATGTATAAATGAAAGGAGAACTGAGGTGACAATTTGTGAATTTATTGTAATTATTTTCAGAGGGGAATTCAATATACAACAGGATCTGACTGAATATCAAAATAGTAGATATTACATCTACAATAAACTGAAGCAAACTTAAGGTCGGGGAAACAAGTTCTGCACGTTAAGCGGGGTTCCCGGTACTTTAGACTCTATAAAGGGTGAGGTCTTTCGGGCATGTTGTATATGTGTTCTAATCAGGTTGATTCGAACCCGGACTGATTAAACCAATTTCTTTGTAAAACACACGCTATATATTTAGGTTCGGCGTATCTGTAACTTCAACGGATATCCTTTGATTTCCTGAAATCTACGTGATTTATATTTTTGCCTCCAGCACAGCTTTGTTCACGGTACACGGCAAGTGAGGCACTTCGGCTAGTCCCAGATAAACTGGCAAAAGGCAGTTTCTCGGGGTATAAACGGGGTATATACTAAACCTCGCGCAATCGAAATTCGAATAAATAAAAGTAAAATATAGGGACTTCCAATTCCAACAAGTTTACTAGTGTTCAGCCAGTAGCCACTTTGACAACACTTTATGAACACTATATGCAAGGCCGTATTACTTCAAGCGAAACTTGATCCCACCGGTGACAGATTACTCTGTGCCTTCGGGATTCAGCAAGTTTCACTATCGGTGGAATATCCCACGAGAAAAATTCCGAACAGAAAGATTTTTCCACTGTTATATCAATTTTGCGGTCAGGTCCCGCCAGCGGCTACTTTGTCAACACCTTGGGGACACTGAATAAAGCAAGACACGTTTTATATCTCTTCCCGCCAGCAGGAACTTTGAGGAAGAGATCACGAGTGTTTGACTGAAAACGGCGGATGGATAAATCTATTCTGATGTATTATACAGATTCGATACTTGATCGCCTTATTTGAATCCAACTGATATCAAATCAAATGATATCAAGCTTGTTGTTTGCCAATTTCAACTTCTTCTGTCTCATTCCCTTCCTTCCATTCCCTTCCTTGCCGGGGTGACCTTGGTTGAATCATAAACTACTAACTGTTCTGTATGCCATCAGACATATCGGAAGGTGTTTGTCCCAGTCTGAAATCTCTCTAGGAGAGTGTACTATCTCAATTATTTTTCCAATGAAGACAGTCCTTGATGTTGAAGTTGGTTTCTATATCCTGCCTCACATGTGCGGTAATGTCTATTTAGTTGTAGATGATAGTGTCGTCCGTCTGTTTCATCGGAGACCTTCAGATTTTTTCAACTTGCTGACGGCAGGCGCTTACTAATACAAAGCGGATACTATCGGTTCTTCATTTTCAAATTCTAATTGGTGAGAAATCGTGACATCTGATTGGTAATCGGCAACTCAGCAATTATCCGCCGTTGAGCTGGTGATATTGCGTATAGCCTCCAATTATAGCATCGGTTGCCGCCAGCTCGCGGCACTACCCCCTTTATAAGCTTTTTTTCCTTTCACTTTATAGTTTTTTCTGATGAATATTGCATTTTGTTTGACGAGATTTCAAACTAGCCCATGGAGTGCCTCAATCACCCACGTTGCACCAAACTTTTCAGCATTGGTATTGTGTACACCAGCTGCAGCAGCTTCGAAATTAAAGCCACACATTTGCAGGCATCTGATATCTGACATAAGCCAAGGAATCCATATTCAGTCCAGACAGACCACAAATCTCGACATCATCGACAACCACACTCCAGTCCATTATTTTGTACGTTCTCTTGACTATCTCTGTACATGCTCCATTCATTGAAGTTTACAGATTTTTGTTTGTTATTATATAACGAATTGAGCTTCTCTCTTGACCTTCTGCTCCTATAAAAATCCTGTAACCGGAACTGTTCTTCTTGTGTTTCTTAGCATCTTGAAATATGGTTAATTGAGCGATTTCGAACTCAAGAGAGATTTATTGGATTGTTTGCAAAAACCCGTAAAGTTTACTATTCCACTAGAAGAATGAGTCTGGTTATATTGTGCTGTTGAATTGATCATCCTAAATTGTTGAATAGGTCATATATACCTACTCTGATTCTGATAATTATCAATTATAATATCCCAAGGCTATTGATAATTTCGCTAATTTTCGAAAGCGAGTTGCTTAGTAACAGCCCGACGCCGAAGGAAGAGGGCTGTTACCTTAAAGCAAATCGCTTGGGAAAATTTAAGATAAATTATGAGAATTTAAGACATTTTTTTTCAGTTAAAAAACCAGTACTTATACATACCTAACACATTATTTTCGAAAACACAAAGTATTTTTCTTAAGAGAGTTTACTAGTCACATTCCAACTAGTTTTGATGGTTGGCTTTTCAAACTCTGATTCGTCACGACCCATGATACTTGTAGTACCTATCATGTTCTCGGCCCAATCTTCAACTATACGCGGCAGCTCTTCAACGCGGCAACTCTTCAACGCTACACCTCTCGTTTTCTCACCTCACTAAACCCTTTAAACATTTTCCACGTGTACTTTTAACCAAATGTAGTATTTTTGATGTATGTTCACTTCTACTTAAGTATATCTATTAAGTCATTTTTGATATTTCCATTTCTGCTCGAAGTAACTAACATTTTATAAATGTAATTGTGTAAACGTCAAACTATATGTCATTTACGTAGTGATACGATTGTTCAGCAGTGATAATTTCCCGGAGTACCTATCCCTCGGATAATAGAGACACGTTCGTCGCTTGTGACGTCATTGAATTATATTTGCGCGGGAAATTTAAATAAACTACCAAACTTTAGTAAACTACTACTAATGCGGTGTTCAAATCAGATAAGAAATGAAACTGAAAGGCGTTTAATCAATACAGTGTTCATTAGTTGATCATACTCCCTTCTATCTCTTATTCTCTTTAGACCAGAACAAAGGGTTGTTAAATTCGGCCCTTTTGAATATTAAGGGTGTACTTTTCAATATTTTTACTCTTAAACGAACAATAACAAAACGTGAAGCAAAAAAGAGTTGATTCTTGGTTGCTAAAGACACTAGGAACAAAATATGAGACGTATGTTTACAAAAATTATAATTCATTGACGTCTCAAACATGGCGAATGCGACGACCGTGTCTCTATTATCCGTGTACTTATCCGGGACACTTATCAGTGTAATGTTTGTCTGATTGGCTAATTCTGGTCACATGATCGCAAATACGTATATATGATAGGTTCAGATTGAATGAAAAAAATTTTCATCAAAAGTACATTTGTTTTTTTTTAAATTGTTTTTTCCGCTAACCAGCTGTCGTCCCCTTACGAACGGCAGCCCTCAAAAGTCGAAACTTCTGCGAGCCGAGGATTAACGAGGTCTTACCTTTTAACATGCGATTCCTAGAACTTTCTTGGGTCATCAGATAAAAATCTGTACTCGCTAAGGATTCGAACCTAGCCGACCAGCAGTCAATGGTTTCGAACGAAGTCTCAACCACTGAGCTACATGGACCTTGAGTATTATGATCTTCGATTTATTCACAAAAGAGTTTGCTGCCCATTTATGAGAAATTTGTACATTTTTAGATGCTTATTTTCAGATATCAATCTATGTTATCGCACTATTTGATATTTTGCCCTGTCACGCGAAAATTAATGTTTATCAACCATCATGATGTTTGATCTGTGATCAGGAAATGTTTATAAATGAAAATGAAATGCGCTTCAATTGATCGAAACATCAATCATTATTGGTTGAGAGTAATTATGAATATTGTTTTTTGCATATGATGAATTAACTGGTTTTGCATATGTACTTTCGTGGGTTGTTGTGACGAATTTTTCTGTATGAATTCTATGCTTACCTATACATATACAAATTATACTTATATTTCCATAGCTTTGTTACGTTTTTTTTTTTTTTTTATATATATATAATGGCATATATAATTATAAGGATATTCAATGACTGGGTTATATATGGGGTGCGTACGATATAATTACGGCCAGGGTTAAGTGCTCACAGCTAGCTTTTATACAGCGAGAGGGGGTGTGAGTTTGATAATTCAAAGTAGTTAATTTTCCAGGGGGCGCCAACAGATTTAATAGTAACCCTATACCTAAGTGTAATGCCAAGCAGATGAAAACCTATAAATTATCCACTATACAGTATTACCCCAATAAAACTCAAAAATTCAGCAAATGGGTATATTAACCTATGTTCACAGGGGGTAGGGCCATGTTTGAAAGAAGAAATCTTAACTATTATAGTTATACTAACGGAGAGAGGGTCGTGCACGACAGAGAAAACTGGACGGGGTGTTTGGGAAAAGAAAACTACCCTTCCAATCTCCTGCACAACAAGAAACGACTTATTCTATGGTTAGAAATTTATGCATTGGGCTTGAAAGACATGATATTGCTAACGTAACGATATTGGGGTTTCAAAAAAAAGTTTTTCTTTAATATTCAAAGAAAGTTCTAGATGCCGCTATGCGGTACTTATCCGTGATTCCAGGGCACAAATTACTAAGGGCTGCTACCTGCACCACCTCTTCAAGTCAAAGGGATGAAAACTAAGGAAAACTTCGTACTTATTAGTTTCTTGTCCCAAACGACGAATATCGGTGGATTATACCGATATTCATTCCGGTAGTGGTTTTTGTGTGAAGCAAAAACAAAACGCCTGAAATCAAAGTATGGTTGAATTTTTCATACTATGAGAGATATGATGGCCTTGTTGAGATACCAGGGAAAAAATTGCTTGAAAACTCACCTCCGATTATCGATCCCTAATAATTCGAAGACGTTTTCACATACAATGGAAAAAAGCTGATATCAAAATCCTCCGGAGAGATAAGAAAACGGAATTTCCAGACTCCTCTACGAGCACTATAATGAATCCGATTTCTGGAACAAGTGGATTTCAACCGCCTCAAGCGTTTACAAAAATTCCTGAATTAAATCCACAGTTCATCTATCACTGCCAATTTCCAACTCTAATAAAATAAAATATCTTGAACAAGGACCAACGAAAGTTTTTACAAATTTTCCACTAGCGGCAGCACCTCTCGGGTGAACATTTACGTTATCGATACAAGCTGTTAGTATATGGGCAAGGTATAATAAATAGATAGAAAATGTAGATTTTACGGGTAACGTAACAGCTTCTGCTTTAATGTTCTAATCCAAATTTCCCCTTGGTAGGCCATACTCCTTTCAGGATCGATATTATATGCCCGGGAGCGGTTTAGTTTAATTGTATTTGTTAGGGAGCGTTTCTGGACAATCCTTCATCTTCAGACTAACATGTGAAGGCGGCCTAACGCAAAGGTGGAGTTACATATAACAGATATGTCGGTACTTCACCGATCGATTGTTGGAACCATCTACCACCTATGGTTATCCATTTTGTCACCTCTTACTACATGCAGGATTCACCATGACGATTTTAGCAGTATACGATACCGTCGGTGTTATTGAAAGCAATACTTCCTCATCATTCGATACATGAAGATCGGACTATTCTAGCCGGTCTAGAAGCCTCTTAGGATATATTAGCGTTCAAGCCTTGAAAAAGAACGGTTGAACCTGTTGATTTTTTTCACATTCACTGTCATTAATATTATAAAGATTTGTAATAATATTCTACATTTGTAGAACCAGATATTGCATGATTAATCCAAGAACATTATTTTTAGAATATTGGTATATTGTAGGAATATGCTAGGATTTTTTAAATTATTGTGTGAACATATTGCTCTCCGCTCGGAATAGTAAGAGTAAACTTTCTATTCAATATCAGTCTATTTTGTGCGCTTTTGAATCTGAAGACGGGAATAGGCATTTCCTGTTCTGCCCACTTTGTTATTTCTGTAAGGCAATATTATATTTTCTTCGTTTACTAGACTTCTGAGTCTCGCATCTTCCAACGGGCTATAGCCTCAACAGTACCTCCAACACTGCGCTTGGGGTCATACGAAATAGAGATTAGGTCCATTTTTGAAGCATCTGCGCGAATGACATGGCAACATGTTCACGACAATTTATAGTATTTTGTCTCATTAGTACGTGACCGGAATATGTTACGATATGTTTAGGCTAGAATTAGGTGTAAAAAATTCTTTGAATGTTCCATGAGTAGCTCTCCATTGAAAAAATAGCAAATCCTTAGTTCATTCCTAAAATATTTCCTATACAAAAGACTTTCTGTGAGGATAACATTTGTATTCTCACCTATAGTTGTTACGACTGTGCTAGCGAAGAAAACTGATTGACCAAAACTCCAATTCGGTTCTGAGGTGGCATTCTGTATGGCCGAAACTCCACGATTGCTTGCTTTAACTATTTCTACTATTAGTTCTTCCAAATCCTCATCTGAAACAAAAATAAAATTGTTATAGTACCGTTAAAAAATCTACAACTTTGATTTGAACAAATTTTGCACATAACCTCAAAATTGCCGAGTAAAATACGAAAAACCAATATTATTTTTAATTTTTTTTTTATTACTTTCCGATAACAGAAATTGTCATGAATGTAGTAGGTATTTTTCATGCCAAGCAAGCAGATATTTTATTTTTGTCAAAAAGTTCAGTGGTCTTTAAGAACTTGATGATTTTCGCGAAAAACTCGTTTTTTTCAAGTTTTTTTTTTCTATTCTTCTATTCATCTAATTGAAATGAAGTAATGATTCAATAAAGAAAATGCAGAATAACTTATAAATGCAGTGATTATTTCTGTTTTCAACATGACTTCTGTGATAGGACTATGAAGATAATAATTATAATCTTTTACAATTAGATTAAACAAATTTATTTTTAAAAAAATTTATGAAAAGAACCCTAACAATTCTATTTATATTCCAGATTAATTCTCTAATTACTTAATAATTCTTAATTAAGAGGAACTCCTGGAAACAGTTTGTCTCCACAATTAACTTGTTCGACTCCTATGACCGACACATGGTACAAAATAAAGAAGATCAAAGGTATCGACACACACTATAACACATCTTCTCTCATTCACGAAGGACACGAAATAACGTAACAAGATATCTCGTAGCGGAAAAACTGCTTCAGACCACAATAAGAATAGTATATTAAAGTATAAGTGGATAAAAAGGCCTTTCAAATACGCGCTATTAGCTGGAGTGCTCGAAATAGAGCTAGTGTTTGAAAGATCAGTTAGGTATCCTCGAATACTTTACGATATTTTTTTCAATTGAAATCATAAATACTGGTTTCATTCTTACAAATAATGGAAATAAGAACTTACAATGTAAAATAGTTGAATTCGTGATGTGACATCAGTACCTTTCGTTAGTGTTTGAATAAAAGTTTTTCATTTGTTTGTAATATTTCATTTGACGTTACAAGGTACTGCTGCCAGATAAGAAACATAACATTGCCATTCTGTCTTCACTGTTCTCGAATTGTTAACTGGTAACTTTCAAAAACGCGCGTTTTTGAAAGTTCGATTTGCACACTCTGAGGCGTGCTTTAAATGCTTTAAATTGAAAAAAATTATAAACCTGGTGCCTTGAAACTGGCTTTCAGTTTTCATTTTTGAAAACGAAATACATGCTCTTTCAAAGACTTCAACATAACCCAATTTGGAATTATACGGAAAACTATTTGTGAAGGAATATAAATTCTTGGGATTCTTGGGTTTTTGACGAAAAACTGGAATGAAATACTCATATTCGGCAGCTCAAAAAACATTGTAATAATGGTCTCGATTTGATGAAAACGCTATCAAGCCAACCTGGGGGAGCTGATGCTACCCCCCTATTGAGGATATACAGATCACTCATTCGTACCAAAATGTATTATGGGGCAAAAACGTATTCAACAGGTAGAAGATCCTTACTGAAAGAGCTGGACACTGTTTACAATACGGTTATTAGACTTGCAATAGTGCTTACCGAACCAGTCCTGTTAAAAGTCTATATGTCGAAGCAAATGAGCCCCCGATGGAAATCAGAAGACAATTATTGAGTCTAACGTATGCAGCGAAAATCTCTTCAGACCAAGACAAACCCAACTCACCTTTTCTACTAACATTGAACGAATATTTTGGGAAAACACCAGCGTCAAATTTTTTCCATTGAGATAGTATATTTTTTTCTTTTATATGAAGCTTTTTCAGGGACTTGAAAAAAACGAGTTTTTCGCGAAAATCATTAATTTCTTAAAAACCACTGAACTTTTTGAAAAAAATAAAATATCTTCTTGCTTGGCATGAAAAATACTACAATTCCACCAATTTCTGTTAACGCAAAATAATTAAAAAAAATAAAAAATAAAAACGAAAATATCGGTTTTCTGTATTTCACTCGGCAATTTTGAGGTTTTGTGAAAAATTTGATGAAATCAAAGTTGTAGATTTTTTAATTATCTACAACTTTTGCCATCAAATTTTTTGATAAATTACGTATTATTATTTCACCCCCTTTCATCCCCCACCCCTCCTTGACTGCATGCATTTAGATGTTGAATTTTTGTCCCATTAGTTATGCCCTTCTCTAAACCTTTCCTACCAAGTTTACCCTGTACGGAATTTTTCCGTGACTTGTAGGTATGATGAGCTATTATTTTGCCTGTCCTATCAGTACTGTTGTCCCGTTTTTCTTGTATAATTTTGATATAGTGTAGCTTCTACAAGCTGCTTGTCAGGTGAGGAGCTCACACCGTGTACACTAGCCTTAATCTACGCAGTGCGATTAGAACAAGGGAGTAAACAGCTAGCTCATTAGCGAGTGGACAGTAGCACTACTGAACAATGTCCTTCGCGTGTACCTATACGATGCGAGTGACATATGAACTGTTGAGGTGTAACTTATGGGGAGAGGCGAGAGGGTGAGCGGGTGAGTAAAAACAAATGTTGTTGTAGTAAGTGTACTGCGGGCTATGTACTGACCCGTACAATGAGTAAACGCCATGAGGCTCATTTATAGTAGCTGATCGTCCAACTTGCGAGTACCTCGCACAGTGTAAACAAGGCATTAGTAGGACCAATGAAAACACTCGCACACTGACATAACATAGTTCGCTGTTATTTATTATTGTTTGAATTTGCTGGTTTATTTTGACGCTTTCAATAATTTTTAATTCCATAAATCGTTTGAAAAGAAATTTAAAAATTAAATACATGGTAGTTCAGAGTCATGTGTTTTGAAATATATAATAAATATATATCTTTTGAATGACTCAAATATCACAATTGTTTTTGATTCATAATTGAAAATTGTCGTTCACCATGTTGATTTTCTATAAATATTTCTCAATGAGCTGGGGTCGAGCTGTCTAATGTTTATGGTGTATCATGAACTAGTACACTCGCTGAAGTAAACTAAATATTATATATATCCAATAAATCAGCATGGAAATTTTTATTCACAAACTGTTAGTAGAGGTCCCATATCTCATAAAACAAGAATAATTCTCCTCCCTCCCACTAAATCAAACACCTCTATGACCAAAAAGCCTGTTTTCGCCTATAACTCGTCAATCGTTGAGAAGTATCTTTCACACAAAAGAAATCTTGGTAAATATCCCAGCAGAAAGTTTTCACTTATAATCTCCCTAGTGCTTGAATTATTGCCGGAAATTTTTCGAGTACATGAATTTTTTCGCGCAGCGACGAGGGTAAAATTACATTGCACATCACGCAGAACTAAAATAGTTTTGACTGGTCCATGCGGATTGTCTAATTGCAAATTTCAGCCCAGTAGTCACGAAAAGATAAGTTGAATAAAATTGTTTCAAATATTAAGTTCATCAAGTCAAGCATAGATAGATTTGATTGATATACATTTTTTACCGATGGACCTATTCATCGTTGAAATGCAAGTTCTCAAAATATTTTCAGACACATTCGAAATATTTAGTGAATATATAATTATTATGAAATATTATCTCCTTTCATATGAAAAATAACATTCCATTTGTATATAAAAGCAAAATGTTAACTATCACATGTCAAATATTTGACAGAAAAATTTCCACTTATTAATTTCGCCTAGGGTACCCAGGAGGATACAAATTTTCGGAAATTTTTTGGGTTGCCATGGCAACTAAATAAAAACCAATTTTTTGATTGGCTGAAAGAGTGAGGTGTGAAATTTTCAGCAAATTTTTCTATATAAGTATAGTTCACGATAAAATCAGTGTAGAAATTTTATCAAGATTTCCAATACAGATTTGCGTAAGAATTTATTAATTTAAATTGCTTCACGTGCGGCTTATCGAGAAAATAATTACTCGAAAACTACGCAAGCTGGAATGAAAAATCAAATTGGGTTTTGAAAGTGATAAAATAGTATATTACAAATTTTTCAGACGAGTGGGAAATATTGTAGCACGATTTTAAAATCGTGCGGAGAAGTTACTTTTCCGCACTATAGTGCGGTAAATAAATAAATAAGGAGTTTATTATAAAATTAAAACATTCTTCAATTCATGAATGTTAATATGTCACATATAATAATAATAATAATAATAATAAGTTTATTCACCAATATAAATATAAATTCTATAAACAACTATCTAAATAATATACATGCATAGCATCTACATTGTATTGACTCCATTTTGAATAAACTCAATAGCTCCCATGAAGTTTCCTTGTTATGGGAGTATTAAATCAACATCTCCATCTCATAGTCACACTCGACGTTAGTACTTCAGTCACACACACACACACACACCCACCTACACACCCATCCACGCACCCACCCACACTCGCCCACTCGCGCACGCCCACACCACTCAACCATATATATATAACTCAACGTATAATAATAGCACTTTGATTGATTTTTATAAATAACAAAATATATATAAATATATAATAAAATCAGAGAAGAATAAATTCAGCGTCTGATAGATACTTTTCATTCTAAATTATCTTTTTTTTGATAAATCATTTGTACATCTAACACCAAAAAAAAAACAAAATTCTCAACATTTAGGGTTTCGAAACCTAACAATTTGTATTAATAACTTTGCATAAATTTTTGAAATCATTTATTGATAGACTACCTAACCAATACTTGATTTTTTTTCTATATAATTCATAATTATTTATGTTTCTGATGTTTTGCGGTACTTGGGAGAATATTCGGGGAGCTGTGTAAAGGAATGATCGCTGCCCAATTGATTTTGCAACTTTCAGGTTTCGGTTTTCTGCAGCTTTTTTGTATCTCGTATTATATTCGTGTGAGATAGCAACTAAGTTATTCTTGCTTTTTTGTTGGAGACATAGTATTTTATAGAAATATAGTTTTGTTATGCTGAATATGGGAATTTCACTGAAAAGGCTCTCGGTAGGGTGAGTTCTGCTTTTGTTATAAAGTATTTTGAGGAAATATTTTTGGATAATTTCCAAGTTTTTCAGGTGACACTCATATGCTCTTCCCCATCCTGATATACCATACTGTATGTGTGACTCCACGAGTGAATGGTATATTATTTTCAGCATCTTAGTATCCAGGATTTTTTTCAACTGTTTGAAGGTGAACATAATTGATCTCAGTTTTTTTACTAATTTATTCACATGAATATCCCACTTCAGGTATTTGTCCACTTCTATTCCGAGATACGTTATGGAATCTACCACTTTTATCAACTGAGTGTTATCGGGAATTATATATATCATATCCGCGCTTATAACGGGTCAGGGAAGGACGGGATGATAGGTGCAGTAGTAGCTACTCTTCCGCTCTGTATCAGGAGAGCAGAAGAGCGCCCTGCCAAAGCGAACCTAGTTCCCCAGCGAGAGGGCACTGATGTCCGCCCGCGCTGGTGTAAACGCTGGACCGGACGTTTCAACATGACACGGTTATCTTATAGATAAAATACACGCCTCCTGCGAAGCTAATGCGTGTTGTTCATTGGTATTTCATGTAGATAATACACTTATTGGATACTCTTCCAACGTTCCAACTGAGCTAATTTAGATTTGAATTATCGTTATCAGAGATATGTATATCTCGTAAGTCGATTTACATTAATCTAATTATGATATTTCTTGTATTTTCATTTTATTAAAACAAAATTTTACTGTTTTTAAAGTTCAAGTAATTAAGGGATAAACACGAAAGCTTAAAGCTGTTAATTTATAATTATGTCAGTAGTTGGTTGGTTTGTGTTAATACGAACTACCTGTATCTAAGGTAGGCTACCAGAGAACCAGGCCCACATTATTTATTTCACTATAAAAATAATAAAATAAAAAATAGTAAACTAATGTGCACTTTTTATAGGAACCATACTCAAACATAGACAGTCACAAATTAAAAGTAAGATTAGTCAGTAAACTCAATATACACGATCTGTTTAATTGTTTAATAAAATAGGTGGTCGTAGGAAAAATAGTGTACATTGGGAGTGGGGAAAGTCACATTTCACTGGTTGAATGGGAAAAAAGTTGCGTAACAGAGGGGCCATCTATATGGAAGTATGTAATTTACAAAAATATTTTTAATTTTCAAGTTATTTTGGTAAAACTGAATTTTTGAATTTCTTATTTTATTTTTTTTGCTGTTATCGTCAAAGTTGGAACAGAATAAAAAATACTCCTTCACAGAAACGTTTCACAAGCTTTCTTGGGACAATATCAATTTTCCTCTCCGACGTTTCTTCATCGAACAACCACCATCAATTTCATTATTTTAAATATGGCCCTGTTTGGAAAAATACAATGTTTTATAGTATTTTTTTCCTAAATTCAATGATGTGTCACATATGACGATTACATTACGTTTCAGGTCCTTTTCGGTCATCACGAATTTTTTAATAAACTTTCGAGTACGGAAAGACAATCAAACACGTTGACTTTTTATAATTAATGCTAAAATAAACACACCTAGGGCAACCATAAATTAATTACACACCTACGCTGGCTACAATGAAGTAAACAAATGCACAATTTTGAGAAATTATAAAATAAGTTTCAACAAAATATGTATTGGTATCTTCTAATTATTGTTGAATGTAATAGTTCTCCCAAATGTCATTCAGTAAACATTACGACTTCTGATTGATGAATTGAATGTTATCTATAACTGAAAATCTAGAAATATCACTTCGGAAAATTGAGTGTACCAGTGGAACTCCAAAATAGACTGCTCATTTCATTTTAAGGAAACATAAATTCCATCCATACAAATTAAGAATTTGCCAAGGTCTCAGACCAGGCGCTGAGGATAGCCGAAGAACGCTCTACGAATGGCATACGAGGAAATGCCAAGATGATGAAGACTTTCCTCATAAAATTATTTGGTTTGACAAGAGTATGGTAACTAATAATGGTATTTTCAACCGGCGAAATACTCATTATTGGTCAAGAGAGAACCCCAGGGTTCACCGAATGGGTAGACATCAACACCGTTTTGGCTTCAATATGTGGACTGGAATTTTTGGCACACGATTGATTGGCCTTTATTTTTACCACAACTCACCAAGGAGCGTTATCGCACATTATTTCAACGCGATTTAGAAGGAGCCCTAGATAACTTTGCCATTGGTCAAAATTGACAACTGTTGGTTTCAACAAGATGGTGCGCCTGCATATAATGCCAAAATAGTAAAGGAATACTCATTGTGTAGATTTCCGGACAAATGGATAGGTGCATATCCAGCAGTTTCCTGGCCACCACGTTCGCCGGACATCACTCCGCTAGACGTTTTCCTCTGGGGATACATCCAGAACAACGTTCACCAGCATATTTTCGAAACAGAAGAGGAACTAAGAAGACTAGTTCTTGAAGCTTTCGAAAGCATTACACCCGATATGTTGAATAAAGTTTTAAGTTCAACAGTTAAAAGATGTTATCTATGTTTGGAGAATAATGGACATTTGTTTCTATAATTGCTGCCGATAGCAGGTATTTTTTATTTAAGTAATTTTATGAGTGAGTGACTTATTGTTATTTCATGTTTTTCTTTTGTTTTACCATTAACTAAAAAAAAGTCAACTTATACTTTTGATTTCTTTGATGTTCTACGATACCCAATTTCAGTAAATTTTCTTCAAATAAGGCCCGCACTCGAATATTTTTTCAAAAATTCGTGATGATGGCCGAAAAAGATCTGAAATACATCATTGAATTCAGATAAAAAATTACTTCAAAAAACGGTATTCTTCGAAATAAGGCCGTATTTAAAAAAATAAGTTAATGGTTGTTCGATAATGATACGATGGAAATTAAATCTGATATAATCACAATAAAGCTTATGAAAAGTTTCTGTGAAGAATTATTTTTATTTCGTTCCAACTCAGACGATAACACCAGAAAAAATAAAATAGGATATAAAAAAATTTAGTTTCTCCAAAATTATAAATATATTTGTATATTTTATACTTCCATATAGATGACCCCTCTGTTACGCAACTTTTTTTCCATTTAACCAAAACTGTATCTATTACAATCCTGTATTAATTATAGGCGAAAACAGGCTTTTTTGACCGAAAGGGTGATTTTTTTAGGGGTGAAGCCATGTACCTCTAGAATGGATTATTTTGGTTTCATGATATATGGGACCTACTAACAGTTTATGAAAACATTTCTATGTCGGCTAATTATTTAGGAAATTTCTACACCGAATGTACTAAAAGTGCTTTATCAATATAAGTATTTTGAGATCAGTTGACGTTACGCTATGTATTGATAACTCTTGACACTATCGTTTGAATTCAGGATGAGATAAGGGGTTTTTGTACTTTCTAGCGATGTTGTCGGTTGCCTGTTTGTCTAGATATTAGAATTACCCCTAAACAAAAATCTACCGACCGCGAATGGAGAAATATTTGTAATTTGTGAAATCATCGTTAACAGTATGTTTACGAATTGATTTTTTTTATATAAAAAATGGCAATTCATTTGATATTTCGACTGGATTTCGGAACAGACAAAAATAATATTTCTTTCTGGTTTTGTCAATCTACAAACTGAAATATCAAATAAAAATAGCTACCTATCTGATTATCATACGTTATCATGGAAAGAAAATAAAGCATTTCCAACTTGAGTGCTGTTTAACGCTGGACGCAAAGCGGGGGGTAGTGGTAATGATAAACAAGGAGAGGATATGCTTTTTCTCCTGACTTGAACACGTAGTTTTTTCTTCAATGTATTTTGCTTTCAAATCGGATACCGGTATTCACTTTTAAATTCAAATATAGTTAATTGTTCTTGAGGCATGTCGAATATGAAAACGTAACAATCTTCAGAGCTGTTGCCACGGAAGTCTCGTGAGCAGAGGGAAAAATAATAATAATTATTATTAAGAAAATAGACTTTTTACTTTTAAAAATATTGATTTGTAATTTAATTAAAGGACGAAGTTGAGCGCACGCAAAAAAATTGATGACGATAGTACAATTAATACCTATCCTACATATCTGTAGGCTAGAACGATGTATGTTCTCGATTCAAAACGAAATCGAAACTATGAAATTTCTTTGAACAGAGATAGAATGGAATTATATCTACCATATACACCATTCATATCAACTCAAGTTGCAATAGATTTTGAATTGTATTGGTTTTAATAATGGCTCAAATCTGTCATATATGTGAAACTCGGTCAGATTGAGTGATTCCACAGGTGGTTCGATCTCGATAGGAGGTCCTCTTTTTAAAAGCAATCTGTTGATTATTTTGAGCACAAATTCTATCATTAACGCGCGATAACTCTATTTGTTGATACACAAATGGCTGTGTAGATGGGGATCATGACCACTATTACTATTTTCAGTCGATTTTAAAGGACATTGTTTTTTTAAATTGTTTCCTAACGTTTCGTTAGCGTGAATGGCCAACTTCAGAAGTTTGTTCATCTTTGATATTTCACCGATGACTCAAGGTTCTCTATTCCACAAGTTGGATTTATGCTGCCTCGGGTAGCCTTGCTCATTGATTATAATTTCTTGGTTCGTACCTATACTTGTCATTGTGTTGTTATTTGCTATGTTTCAACCTACTATTATTAAAGTCTTTTCTTCTTCTTCTAATGAAATTCTCCATGTGCTTGCAGATCTCTATCGCCTCCCGTACAAGTCGACTATGATACCCCTGGTCTGGGGCAAGGAGTTTTACATCTTCCGAAGGTATCCTATTGTCCCCTTCACTATTGCCAATTTGCCCGTGTGGCCTAATCTAGTTTCTTCCTATTTTCCTTCAACCTTGTTTACACGAATCTTTTCGTGTTCTGATAGTTTTCCTCAAGAGTATGCGATATATACCTGACGGTGGATTTCTTTTGACGACCTCTAAACTCGAATAAAAATAGTGATAGTGATAACTTCGGCCGCCAAAAGCCTTACCGATGGATAATGTTTCTCATATTTTATTATATTTATCAAGTAGGTAACGGGCATCTAATGTCCCGTTTTGTTTTGACATGGAAGTTCATTTGATATTACATATAATAAAACCAACGGCGCTGTTATTTAGCAAAAACCTCGTTGACACACAACTAAAACTTCCTATTTTCCATGTGAGAATAACATCAGTTTCAAAAGTCTTCAAATTGAATTTTTTTTTCGTAATAGAGTGTGAAAAGTATTCGAATGGAGGAAAATAATTTTTATTGTTGAAATTTGTTAAAAATTGTTCTTCAGGGAAAAAATTAACCCTTTTCAAAATTTGAAGACTTTATTTCCGTTCGTCAGAAGTAGGGAGAACCAATAAGTAAGAAATATGAAGAAGAAACTTTCGCATTGACTTTTCAATTTTCCTTGGAAAATAATCATTGAATTAATTCACTTTAAATTCAAGTGTGTGTGTGTTTTTTTTTTGTCTAGTAGAACTGACCTGTAACGTTGGGATTGGATACTAAAAACTTCTGCACAGCCGTGTCCACTCGAGCTTTCAAGGCCTGTTCTTCAGGTGTTTCAAAAAAACTGAAAATAGCTGCTCCGCTACATAAAAACATCAGATAAGCAAACAGGTACAAAGAAAACCGAAAAGAAGTTTTCTCTAAACCGATAATTTTCGGTTCGCCTCCTCCAACGATTTTTGGTAGCAAGTGAATTCTTTCGTCATCTTCTCCAACAGATGAAGAATAATTATTGACTGTACCGTACTTGATATAGTCCATATTTTCTTTAATTATTGTCTTTGCTTGTGTATCTAACTAAATTGTTGATTCACTGTTATAAATATCCACTCAAATACGAGGAAAGGTCATCGCAACAAAAAGTGGAATGAGAGCAAAACAGAGGTAATGTCCGTACTTTCATGTTCAATTTTTGAAATGACACAGTCACCAGGTCACACTCGTAGTCTTCACTCTATCAGCAAGCAACTCCATGCACTCACCGTAGAAGTTTGAATCGTACTGATCGTTTCATGTTATTCTTATCTTATGTAAACTATGAACCGACGATAGTCTGTTTTGGGTTGTTTGGCCTGCTGGCGAGAATACCTGTTAACAATTGGACATTCTGATAAAATAAATTGGAAATGATTTTGAAGTATGTTGATAATGGAAGTTTATATTCTGGATGTGGAACTGACGAATTTGTTTCTGTGTATGACATCCAGTCCACTGATTCCATTTGTTTGCTTTGATTGTTACATCTGAAAATGCTTTATCTTTGTCAAGATTTGTTTGCAGTTAAATTCATTTCAGGATTCATGAAGCTTCCGAGGTTTAACTCATCCTGTTTGAAAGTGTTTTCCTGTTTTCAGATATTTCGTAGAATTTTATGTCAATAAAATTTTAGTTGGGCGATTGTAGAGGTCGTATCCAGGTTATCGGAGCACTGTTATCTCCTTTCCAAAATCCGTTTTCATTTTTGTGCCATCTGCCTAGCAGGCCAGGGTTATTTTAACTATAAAGTACTGACAGAAACTCAAATTATAAACAATAAAAACATATTCAGCAAACTAGGACACGAAAGCCTTCATGGTGGAAACTCAGTAAAGTGAATGAAAACCAAGTCATATACTGATCATCGATGATGAGCCAATCTCACAGAATATCTGCTGGGTTTGATCATTTATTTTTGTCATGATGACAGCACGTTGAAGTTGGATGACAGATGAGTGCAATAAAGAACTTCTTTTTCCACTAAATATAGTTCTATAAAGTTTTGCTTTTTACATGAATGTAGAAAAAATATGTTAGTGACGTAGGCAAAATGAAAATGCAACAACAATCTAATGCATGCGCTCCACGTTTTCAGAACAATGTGTAGAAATCAATTTGTTCTTGATAGTCCGTTTTGAAAACGTAGTGAGTATGTTGAAAACAACCATGTATTTTCTGCTTTTTAGTCTTATGTTAACTGAAATGCCTTACTGGGAAGATAATTTAAAACTGATAGCAAACTTTGTACCGAACAAACAAACATCATTAATATTTATACTGGGTGCGAGAATCATGTGCTCTGAGTAGACGTAGTGAACCAAGTATGACGGCCTTCTGCATCCGCCCGGCTTGAATTTTTGGCGAATCACGGCAAGCCATAGCCGGTATGATTTTCAAATAGACCTCTTCATTCAAGAAACGATTAGCATTCGTTTCGAATTTTGCGGAAGCAACTACATGGAATCCAAATTAATTAGGAGTACACATTATTCAAAGCTAAATTCAGTTTACAAAAGATGTTTTATTAATTTACAAATAAAAGAATTTTGATCAAGTGTAAACCAAATTCATTTTTGACATTCTCAATGTAGATTATCCAAAACAAAAGAGCTGTAGACTATTGAAAGAATATTGAAAACAATATTCAAATTTGGAATCACAGCCAGGGTAGTTAAGACTGTACAGGGTTTGGAAATCAGAAATTTTGACAACTCATATGCAATTATTCCGCAATGCACCATATTTTATGAAAAATAAAATATAATGGTACCTTACCATAGACTTATAATAGATATGGGTGATATGTACTGGCTGTCACGTGACATTTACACACACAGTTCCCTGCGGAAAACATTAGGAAAATAGGTACTGTGACGGATAGAATAGTTGTGAGTAAATTGGACATGTCTAGAGTCCCAAAGGCGGGACCGTAAAAAAAATTCTGAAATGCTGTGGCTCAATGACGCCGTTTTCGAAGTATCAAAAATAACCCTTGGGTCATGTAGCTCAGTGGTTGAGACTTTGGCGTTCGAAACCATTGACTGCTGGTCGTCTAGGTTCGAATCCTTTATTTTTATCTGATGGCCCGAGAAAGTGCTAGGAATCGCAGGATAAAAGGTAAGACCTCGTTAATCCTTGGCTCGCACAAGTTTCGACTTTTGAGGGCTGCCGTTCGTCAGGGAACGACAGCTGGTTAACGGAAAAAACAATTTTGAACATTTTTTTAAAAACTATTGCAGGACTGTTACTACAGAAATATTATAGTATTAATAAAATGTATGCTTCTGAACTAAAGAAAATTCGACTATGTGAACTGTCCTGACGTTTTATAGGTGCAAGGATCAAAAATATTGCGAGTGCCTGAAAAACGGGTCCCAATAACTTCAGGAAGTTACGAAGTCGTCGTTATTTTGACATGTGCTCACGTGCAGTGAGAATCTGGAATGAGGACAATTTATTTTAAAATAGGCCTGCCTTTATTAGTGGACGTTTAAAGGCGAGGGTTAAAATTCCTTTATTTCCATTTCGGATAAGATCTTAAATTACCGTGGATACGATATTGTTAAAATTGTTATTTCCATCAACCGGCTGCAACCCTCTGAAGTCTTCGAGAGACTTGTGCGATGCAGCCCTTGATGCCGCATGCACGAGGTCGGTGGGCGCGGCGATGCAAACCCGCGTGCCTTGGCATAGCAAGCGAGAACACTACCTGTGCGCCACCGAGACCCTGTTATGAATGTGAATCTTGAATTATAAATATTTAGATTTTCCAACAGAAGGCGATATCGAAACACTTTTGGGCAACTCTATCATCAAAATAATTCTATCTAATTCTGAAATAAATTATGTGGAAACAAAAATCAAATATTCTGAGACTTAATTTAGGTTATGAATGATGAACGCGTGTGTCAACCACGTGCCAATAATGGATGAATAGTCGAAACTTGCAATATTTCTCTTTCTAATCACAGAATAGTGGCAGTCACGATTAAAATAAAGTTGAATACTGCCGGACGTTATTGCAATATCTCTCTATTATTTTATTACATGTTTTTCTCGTCGCTTAAAGGGTGCAATAATAGGTTAGAATTTTCATTTCCTAATAATGGTTCTCGATCGCTTTTGCAACTATTTTTGGAGACTACCAAACGGCATTCGGGATTTTAATCACATTCTCGCAGTCATTTTCCCATAATTATTCCATCCTTGTTCTTACTCTGTCCTCAATTGTCTCTTTCTCATGCCTAGTCCATACAGTTATAATGTCTATGTACCTTACCTACTAAATTCATCCATGAAGTAGAATAAAAAAAATCTAGAAGCTTCTTTTATATTTCAGTACATCTGAATTGAATCCTGTCTGAATACGTAGTTTTGGTTGTCTGTTGGCAGATATTTCACGTAGTCTGCAGGTATTGGAATAGTTACTAGTCAGTAGGTATATTGGGGACTCAAATAATAAAAAAGTCAAGTATGATTTATGTTTGCTGTGTATTACTTCATGATATTAATATTTTCCAGGAGAGAGCTTCTTTTCCAGTGCCAACCTTTCCTTCGCCCTAAAAACCTTCGACTGCAAATAGAATGACCCGCCGTTTTTCTTGCTGTTAACCTCGAACAGATGCTTGAATCTCTTCTCAATGTTGTCAGAATCAGGCTTATCCACGTGGAGTATCAATTTAGCTTCTCCCAAAGACATCTGTTGATGCTCTACCGTTTTTTCTGTTTCTGTGGCGCTATATCTGAGTTTCGCAGCCTCTCTGCTGAGTTCGATTTCTTGTTCGATGCTTTTTCTGAGAGACTTCAGCAGGATTTTGCCTACGTGGAACACGACTCGAGGTAGAGTTCTTACCATTATTTATCGCAGTGCATTCAGGCATTTTTATACTGAACTTTGTTTCATTACAATTCAATTTAACTCCAGACATTTGGCCGTGAAAAAGTGTCAATTGTGGGTGACAGAAGTATACATTCTTTCATGCTAATCGATACTACACAGTGTGATTCAACAAATTTGTAAAAGCATTGAAACTGCGTTATTTGAAATAACTGAATATTTATAAAAACCTAATGGTACCTAATGCAGCTTGTAGTATTTTCCTAGATCCTGAGCTTTCGACTGCATTGACTTTTGTATCCATCTGAAGAAACTTCCCCATTATGGAATCCAAGGGATTGAACTAAACAGGTTTGAATCGTATATTGATGTCGCACTCATGCACTTTGAATCAGAGATCTGAAAACGGGACAGAAGGTGCAATCGTGGGCACTGGATATCAGTATGGCGTTACCACAAAAAAGTGCTTCAGGTCCACTTCTTTTCATAGAGTATTTCAATAATGTTGCTATGCCTGCTGATCCCAATGCAACTATAACAAGTTATGCCGGCATCAACATTTCGAAAATAACCCGAATGAGATGCTCAGTGATGGAAAAAGTCGAGAAATGGTTCAGAAATTCTAGCCTCATCTTAAACCGTGACAAACTGAGTGTCCTGTTCAGAACGAACCAATCCCTCAATACTCCCGACCAAATTAGACTCAATCAAGAAGAAATCAATTTTTTAGACTACATCAAATGCCTAGGAATTACAAATGATGAAACATTGAAATTTTCTTACCACATTGACTATCTTGCCAACAAATTCTGAACAAAAACGTAAATAAATCGATTGCTAGAACTGTTTACTTTGTAACTTTCTACGTTTCTACTCAAGCAAGCAGATGTTATAATTTTGTGGGGAGGCACCAGCAACGCCAATAATATTTTCTAAATCCAAAAAAAAGCCATACGAATACCAAATCATTCGACTTTCAAAGAATCCTGCAATTGACTATGATGACTTTGTACATCTACAGTGACCGACAGAATTATTAATAAATATCGATATGTGCAATCGCTTCTGCATAAAAAAAACCCAAAATACGTTGTACAGTGCCGTAACACCGTAAATACATGCTCAGCAACAAAGCAGGTAAATGGCCTATATCATTCGTTTACTAATTCATCTTGACAACGGAATGTGATAATGACTTTGACTTTGACAAGTAATACCTGAAGCTTCATTTATCTCAATTTTTAGGTTAGGTTGTCTGTTTATTCGGTAACTTAGTTACGCAGACAAGCAACTAAGAATGAAATAACGGAAAGAATAATCATGAAGGAAGGGTTAGAAAACAAACTTCAATTGTCTTCTTACGAATGGCAGCCCTCAAAAGTCGAAACTTGTGCGAGCCAAGGATTAACGAGGTCTTACCTTTTAACGTGCGATTCCAGGCACTCAATCCAGGCAAATTTTGAGAAATGTTAGCAAGCAGCGGGAAAAACGTAATAAGTAACACGGAATGTATCGACTGTTAATATCCTCGGCAAGCGACAAGCCTCGGCTTTGCCTCGGCTCATGCTCGCTCACCTCGAATGTTAACACATCTTTACATTCCTTGATACTTAAATAACTATACTCGATAATATATAATTACATTAGTCAAAGTGCCTGTCAAAACATGCCTTTCACAATTTGCCTTTCACAGTCTTCCACAATTTGTAAAACAGAAAATGTTTATCCATCCGAGCTTCTTCTAGTAGTTACGTAGCTGTCAGCTATCATTAATTTTTGATTGGTTGGCTATCCCGATTGTTTTGGTTCGTGATGGTGATTGGATAATTTAAATTCATTGGCTTTTGTGCAAAATGTTTCGTTCTGCTCTTTTATGATCGAAGATTCTGCTGTGGCGTTATATTCTTGTAAATATTCGTTATTCAAGTTCTGATTCGAATAAATATGGGAGAATTATTAATGATGGTCTACGAAAAAAAAGGGTGTAAAATTTTTCCGCTTTAGACCAAGTACTGTTTCTGAAAATTGTGAATAGAAAACAAGGTTTTGTTGGAAATAAAAAAAAACGAACTATTGAGCCTGAATGTGATGAAAAAATGTTTCTTGTTGAAAGGATCCCGCACCGGTCTTATGGGTTTATGGGTCTCATGGAAATTGGCTGGAACTGTAGTATGTTCTTCTCTTCATTGTCCTGATCATGTTCCCATGTTCCCATGGACCAAACTTTATTCCATGAGTAGTTTTCCGGATATAGCCCCTCAAATGTATGATTTTGTTTTGTACCTTTGAGTGAAGTATATATTATAGGTACGATAGAAAACACTTTTTTCGTATATCTGTGACTAAGGGTGAGTTCCCAATGCATTGTTTTTCCTTCAACGAACAGAAAAAGCTGTATATGTGGGTTGATGCATAATGAACAGAGAAATAGGTATAAGAGTTCATCAACCCATATATTCCTTTTTTTTTTTGGTTTGCTAAACGGAAATAAAATTATTTTCAACATATTGAAGAAGTTGTTGTCAAGTCTCAACACCCTGTTGTCGGTATTCAAGTGATTTGAATCATTCATCAAACGAAATGATTATGAAGGCACAACTTGAACCAGGCGACTCGTTTTCAGGTACAGATACAAACGTGTTTTCGTCGTACATTCGAAAACTACTCATAGGATGGAGTTCGGCCTATGAGAACTTTTAATGATTAACATACTACAGTTTCAGCCATTTTCACCGGCACCCATAAACCCATAAGGCCGGTACGGGGTCCATTCCAAAATGGTCCGGTCTTTCTCTCAATACATAACTAAAAAAATAATAGTTTAAAAAACTAGAGACCACGCTTTACTTCCAACTTGGACTAAAAAATAATTGACAATGTAATTACTTGAATGTAAAGCGTATTCTTTAGTTTTTAAACTATTATTTTTTTGATGAATAAAAAATCGAGATTCCCGAAAACCCCCACATACCAATTTTGAATCGAATCTGATCATAATCACAAAACTTGTCAACCATCTTGGGCCGCCATCTTGAATTCATGAATTTTGATAAAAAATGCATAATTTCTGACCCCGAAAACCCTCACAAACTAATTTTGAATAGAATTGGACTATAATGACAAATCTCGTCCGCCATATTGAAGCCGCCATCTTTCATTTATGCATTTTGACAAGAAAATCGAAATCTACGACCTAAAAAAACCCCACATACCAATCTTGAATCGAACCTGACCCTAATCACAAATCTCGTTCAACATCTTCAATTTATGAATTTCGACATAAATTTCATAATCTCTTACCACGAAAACCTTCACATACCTACCAATTTTGAACCTAATCCGACCATTATCACAAATCTCTTCCGCCATCTTGGAGCCGCCATTTTGTTTTATCTATAACAAAAATGTATTGCATTGTCACCGGAATTATGAACACCTGCCCAATTTCGAATCATTCGGACGTCTGGAAGTGGGTGAAAATCGCGATCAAAGATTCCGCTACATAAGATAGATAGATATAGATACACATATACATCAGGTGAAGCTAATAAAAGCGTGTTAATATCAATGTATTCGAACTGACCAACTTACTGAGGGCCACCTTTTTTTATTATAAAACGATAACGCAGTGACATTCAGAGCTATAACATTATCAATGTTCTGAAATGTTCAATAAAAAAATTCGTTGATTGCACGGTCCAATTTTCGTGACCGTAATCGGCTGAGTCAACTTTCTTATCAAAATTACTATAATCATGGAATTTTTAAATAGCTTACCTCATTAAACCGCCTCTACCTATACGTTTCGGTTATGACTACGGCAGTTAATGAAGGCATAAAGCTCCTATATTATGATAACCGAGAATGAGAATTCAAAGACAAATTTAATGCACTTGGCTTCCTATTTCATCATGCTAAGAAATGTTTTGCATTACAATAGTACTTTACTATATGAAACTCAATAGTACGTATAATATTCAAGGAGCGTGTTATGATGACTATATCACTATTACTATATTACTGAGAATGAGAATGAAGCGAATCATTCGAGTGCGTAATAGCTATTTGTATTACAAGGGAGGAAAGTGCCACTTTTCTTCCGCAGGATGTAGTTTAGTAAACATCCAAGGGAGGAAAAGGCACTTTACTCCCATGTAATACATATGATTTTTCCTCCTACCCACTTAATAAACCTTTTTTTGTTAATTTAAAACGCATCTCAACTGCTTTTGTTTAAAACGGAACTATATTTGCATGATAGAAAGTATAGAAAATTAATTCATAACCATCTAAATTACTCTGGCGTAGTAGTAAGCGACGCTGTCTAGTAAACTGAAGGGAAGGTGGAATTATTTGGGAAATATTTCGCCGATGTCCACAAAAAGGCGCCTGACGTTAGTGAGGGGCACAGGCGGAGGTCTCAGGCAACTGAGGACTTCCGGGAGTCTGTGTCCCTTCCTATCGGCCCTCATAGGTTTGCCAAAGTCATGACAGATTATGAGGAGCTGACGGAAGTCATTAAAAGACTTCCGACGAATAAGGCGCCTGGGCTGGATGGCTTGGACGCCGTTCTTCTCAGATATTTGCCGCGGAAAGTCTTCGTACAGTTCATACACTTGATAAATGCCATTATCAAGTGGGGGTGTTATCCAGATTGTCTGAAGAAGGCACTGGTAAGGATGGCCATAAACTCGAAAGTTATCGACCTATCTCGCTCTTGAGTGTGATTGCTAAGGTAGTCGAGAAGATTCTTCTAAGACGGTTATTGAACCTCGAGGAGAAACTCAAAATGATCCCCGATGTGCAATTCGGGTTCCGCAAAGGACACAGTACAACCTCCCAGGTTGTGAGAATTGTACACGGGGTGAAAGAGGCCTCTCGGCGAGGGCTCAATACAGTCATGATCCTGCTGGACATGAAGAAAGCCTTCGACTCGGTATGGGTTGAGGGTCTAATCTATAAAATGCTGTTGGCAGGCATGCCCTCATACATGGTGAGTTTAATAAACTCATATCTTGTTGGGAGAAGTTTATCCCCGCACTTGTACTCCCTATATACGTATGATTTTCCTCAGTGCGAGAGAACGGATATGGGCACGGCTGTGTATGCCGATGACACGGCTATTTTTGCCCATTCCTACTCAAGCGTCGCTGCTCAATCGAGAATCCAAATTCATTTGGATAGGAAGATCATACCGTATCTAGAGGAGAATAAGATCGAGGTGAATCCGGCTAAGTCGGAGACAATCAACTTTACGAAAAAGTATACTTTTTCGAAGTTATACCGTAAGCTGAGAGTCAAAGACGAGGCTGTTGAGAACGTGAACCACGCGAGGTACCTGGGGGTACACCTGGACAAACGTTTAAATTTCGGGCGATGCTCGATAAAAGTCCTCTCACTAGAGAAATAACCAGGCTCAGAGTGTTTGATAATGAGCCTCGCAAACACGGCGGGCTCATTTATCAATCTCTTGATATTTTTAAAGAAAGAAGGGAAGAACCGGTTCCGTAGGGAACTAAGTCGAAAGTCAGACTGAAACGCAGAGTACTTTGACCCGGTTTTTTGCATCAGCCTTTTCCGGGGTTTAGCATCGAAACAACCATCCTCACAAACTGCAACAATGGCGTATCTGCAAGGAATAGAAATTCGAACAACACGCATAAGCTTTGCAGGAGGCGTGTTTTATTGGCCATAACCACTATGTAATGAAAAGTCCGGCCCAGCGTTAACACCAGCGCGGGCGGACTACCACGCCCTTTCGCGGGGGCGCTATGTTCGCCTCGGCAAGGCACCCCCCTGCACCCCTGAAAAGGTGTAGGGGGGTTGCTACTATTGCGCCCGTATACCCCTTTCCCCTTCCCCCTGGATTGTGGAAATAGTATATGTGAAGTGGCTTGTTATTACATGTGAATTGTACTTGAAGGAATTTGTAAATAAAACCCTATTTATTTATTTATTTATTTAGTAAACCCGGGTTGGGTTCGATCGCGGCAATCGGTTATTTATTATTATTTTTTTTTTCAAGCAAGTTATTTTCCTTTTTTTCTTCTTAGAGATATAAATTATTGGATATTTGGTTAGCTTATCCATTTGGGATTGAGATTCAGTGTTAATTTTCTCATAGGCAATATTATGTGCCTATTTTGAATGAATTGTCAATCGTTGTTTCCTCCCTAGGGAGGAAAAGTGTGAGTTTCCTCCCTGATTTGAGGGAGGAAAGTGTGTACTTTCTATAGGGCTAGGAGGAAAAAGCTATTACATGCAAGTATAATACTATACTTTTTCTATGACTTTAACTAGTGTCCACCGTTCAATTCAAAAAAACTCGTTATGTGGTTGATATTGAAAAAACATTAGTTTCGGGAATAAAAAGTTGATCATCTATCTAGTACCTATTCCAAGCCACACCAACTCGCTAATTTTGTGTTATCCAACTGAAGCACGAACCTTTGCAATATTAAGCTACGAACAGTCCCTTCAACTTTTTTCTTGTACTGTTATACATGACGCTAGGGTGTGTGCGACGTTTAACTTTGGAGTCTAACTTTGAAAAATCTTATCAATCCAAAGAGCTCTGATAATTGTTTCAATAATGGCATTGAATTCGAAATAAATGGTTTTTTGAAAACTGTAAATTGTCACAAAGAAATTGCAGACAGATTTAATAATTACTTTGTGGACAGCATAAGCGATGTGATAAATTCCATCACGGATGGTTATGGGGAATGTATTAATACATATGAATATGACTATACTATTAGCGAATTTAAACAACTTGAACTCTCTGAGCTGAGGATTATAATTAATGAAATAGAAAATAAGTCAGAAAATGAGTTGATTGACACAAAAGTAATAAAATCATCTTTTCAAGTGATTGGTCATATAATACTACATTTTATTAATACTTCACTTTATTATGGGGTTTTTCCAGAGAAATTAAAAAATAGCATTGTAGTGCCTATTCAGAAAGTGATGGGTTCAACAAAATCATGGGAATTTAGACCAATAAATTCTCTACCTTGTGTAGAAAAGTTGTTGTTTATAAACAACTTTTGGAATATTTTAACAAAAACAACATACTTATGTCGAATCAATCGGGATTCAGAACCAACCACTCTTGTGAATCTGCATTGCAGTTAACTATTACCAATTGGAAACAAGCCATAGATAGAGGAGAATATATGTTATTTTGGTATTTCTAGATCTTAAACGTGCTTTTGAGACTATTGATCGTTCAATATTGTTGAAGAAATTTATTTATTTTATTTATAGTAATTTATATATATATATATATATATTATATATATATAGGAAAATTTAATGGACACGCCCTCTATTATATGCATAAGCAACCGTAGACACGTGTTTCGAGCTTGCTCAAGGCTCTCATCAGTACGGTGAAAACAAGTGTAAAGATGTGCAACACTTGAGCAAGCTCGAAACACGTGTCTACGGTTGCTTATGCATATAATAGAGGGCGTGTCCATTAAATTTTCCTCTTCTGTTTATTACTGTTCCCCTCGAAAGCACATCTTTTTCTATATATATATATATATATATATATGTCTGTATATATTATTAATGATCCTCACCTAATGATTGGTCATTTTATTGTATATTCTGTATCGTAATTGTATACTTAGTTTATTTTTTTTTTTTGTTCAGAATATTTTGTACCTACAAATTTTTCGTGTATTAGGATTTCCTATTTCAATAAATTTCATTCATTCATTCATTATAAACTTACACCAAACCAAACAACCACCTCTAAGTCGCCTACCCTAAAGTTAAAATTAGTAAAGAGTTTATTAACATTAGATTTCAGCTAAGGGGATAGCTTCCCCAAGAGCCAAAATTATCAACCCTAGAGTTCACGACGCTACTTGTTCTCCTATTTCATCATCATCTCGAAGGGCTTGTTGTAGATTTGCAGGTTCGGCCACGGCTTCACAAATGCGGGAATGGAGGGTTAAAGAGGTATATAAAATAATATTCAGCAAAGATCCACGAACTAGCTTTATTTAGCAGAGCAAAAATTATGGAAAATATTAAAACGATGAATGAATATCATGAAGGTGTGATATACAGTGTATCCGCCATGTGGGAAACTTTTTTAGTGTTGAATGTATACGAAAAAAAGTTAATTTTCATAAAAAGTTCTGCATGGTCTAAAACCTAACAGATGACAATTTTTATGAGCCGTATGCGAGGGTTGTCAAAAAAGTGAAATTTTCTCAAAAGTAAAGTACCTTTATTTTTGTCAAAATCAAAAATTGTTATTGAAAAAAGTTGATGAGAGTTGAAAACTACGTTCTGATATTCAATTACACCTATCTACAATGAAAAGTCAGGTTTTGTTAGCTTTCACAATTTTTTTTTTTTCATTTTTCATATGAGAAACTTTTTCATTATGAAATTGTCCTAAGAGGAAAGTACCTTTAAGTTTGATGTCAGAGCAAAATATATAAAGAAAATGTTACTGGGAAGAATTGATAATTATATCTAAGTTTATTACGATAATGAACATTAAAAAAATTAATTTCAAAAATAGCACCCTTTGATCATTCATAAATTTCAATTTTCACAACAAACATTTATCAGTTACTTTTTTTTAATACCTGACCCCTTGATGCTTTATCACTACTTTGCTATAATCACATCAGTTTCTAGAAATATGTTTATTTAAATTTTGTTGTTCAATACTTTTCAGTGTTTAAAAACGTAGCAACCAGGTGTCACTTGACAGATTAGGAAATTTTTAGTCAATCAGTAAGTGGAATACATATTCATTTAATTATTTGAACATACCGTTGATAGTGAAGTGGGGTTCGATCGATAGAAATATGTTTATTTAAATTTTGTTGTTCAATACTTTTCAGTGTTTAAAAACGTAGCAACCAGGTGTCACTTGACAGATTAGGAAATTTTTAGTCAATCAGTAAGTGGAATACATATTCATTTAATTATTTGAAAATACCGTTGATAGTGAAGTGGGGTTCGATCCCCACCGCCCTCACGGAGCTTAAGTGGTTCGGAATCCACTTTTTAAGCTGTAGGTCCCGGGTCTCCTCTGCTCGGACAAGCTCTGCTTTTGAGGAGTTTTCTACGAAAACCTGGGAGATTCGTAATAACAAAATTTAACAAATCGCCGTTTTGATTGTTGGCGACGATTACAAAAAGTAATTGGACACTCTAAGTAGTGAACGTAACTTATTTTTATCTTGAATAACCATTTGTTCAATTTTATGGATGTACTTACCATAGGTGATAGGCTAACAAGAGATGTAAGACATTACTTGAACTAGAATGCCCTTTTAAATGGAAAACTGCTCGATAGATATTCTGACGTTTTTTGGCCCGCTAGGTCTCCGGACTTGAGCCCCCTCGATTTTTTTATGTGGAGGTACTTAAACAAAATGTATACCTCCAGAGGCATTTCCAAAACGTGGACCATTTGAAGAGGACGATTAGAGAGACAATTGCAAACATAACTAATCCCATGCTTAGAAATGTTTTAATTTTTTTTTCCAAAAGAACATTTTAATGTATGCAGAACGAAGGAGAATGTGTAGATGCAAAGAACAGTAAGAGAGAAAAGTCGGTCAATCTCATGTTCAATGTTAGAATTTGCATTTTTCCAAAATAAATATGTTGAAACATGTTTCCATCACAAAACATAACAAAACCTTACTTTTGATTGTAGATAGGTGTAATCGAATATCTGAACGTAGTTTTCAACTAACATCAATTTTTATCACTAACAATTTTTGATTTTGTCAAAAATAAAGGTATTTTACTCCAGAGAAAATTTCATATTTTTTGACAAACCATACGGTTCGAAAAATTATTATCTGATGGTCGTATTATAGGTTTCAGTCTATGCAGAACTTTTTATGAAGAATGACTTTTTCGTAAATTCAATACTAAAGAAGTTTCCCATATGTAGAGAACTTAAACGGACACACGATATGTGCAACATAAAAATAACTCAAATCGAAAAGGAAATCAACCATCATATAAATTTCGTCCAAAGAATTTATACACTCTGTATAGGCGTATAAGCGAAACTATTATAGAATTGTCAAATGAAATGGTCACTCTCTCATGAAGGAAATGTGAAAGATTGCTCTACTGTTATGATCGTGTCTAGAAGCCAGCATTCAACAACATAAAATTCCAATAATCTTGTCTACCAGAATATATTTTTTCAAATTGATATCTCGATTCATAATTTCATTACTGTTAGTTTATATCTATATTATCATTAACTCATATTTAAATAAAACACGACCTCGAACTTATTCCGTCAGCCCTGCGGTCGAGGGTGGAGCGAGCCACCCTTGTTGAATCGACGTTCGTTACAGTTTTTTCTACTATTTTTTTTATGAAATAGCAATCAACCTTATCATAAATTATTAAAGGTTGAAAGCTAATGGTCATAGGTATATACTCTTTTTTGATATAAGAAGAAAATAAATCATAGAAGTGCAGTCTGTGAGAGTGTTCTCCTGCAGTAATTTGTTTCAAACAAAAATTTACATTTGCATTCTTAATAATTCCACCTGATAATAACAGATGGGTACAGTAATGCCAGTGGTTCAATCATATTATGAATAACAAGGATAAAGAAATATTTATGATTAGGTAATAGTTGGCACGTCGCCAAAAGAAAACAACTAATTCCCCTACGACCGTTGAATTATATCTGTTACACTATTGACAGGTATCTCTAAGGACTATTTGCAATGCGCAATGCTCGATGCTAATGATTGGCAATGATTATGAATTCGGTTAGTAGTGTTCCCCATTCTGAATCGAAACATAATTTTGGTTTTCCGATTATTAGAGCATCTAACAGATATAATTCATGATCGTAGAGGGTAGAAGCTGTTTTTCTTGGAGACAAGCCGATTAAAATACCTATTGGGTAGATTTAATCGGAAGACTGGATTACTCACCTATTTTTTTTATTAATAGTTGAATGATATTCCGTGAAATCAATTTTCTCTTGAAAATATTTCATATTATTATCCTCTAGGATTATTTAGAGTGAAAGGGTGGCCGTTTGATTAGAGTTTATGGTTCAGTCACTAATGAGATTTAATGGAATCGAATTTCTATCAATAAAATAAAGAAACGATTTGTTCGAGTGGTATATTAATAACAGCAATAAGTTAATTAGTTAAAGGATAATGGGGATCTCAATTATGAGATAACCTGAGCCGAAGCTATCTATATTAGTAAACATTGTACGTAACCTAAGTTGAAATATATTCTTTTACTTATTTATTTTGAGAATAAGAGAAGCCTAAAACTCGATAACAATTCAACATGATCTGGCTTTTTAGCTTGTACCTAGCATGAGGGTGAGGAATTAATAGTTCCAATAGAGATAGATTTTTATATCCCAGAAGATGTATACATCTTCATAATATGTGGGTAGTAGATACCTAAACAGAGATACCATCAAATATTTCCATTATGTATCTACATCAGTGCATCTTATTCGCATAAACCTTAGGGAAAATGGCTATAACCAATTCGCATGAAAACATAACAAATTATTTACACTAAAAGAAACAGCCAAAAATGTTAAATTTCCACTCAAATGCGCAGAAAATAACGTGAGAAGACAATCGGAAGGAAACGGATAGGTTGTACGCTCGGGTCAGTGAAGAAAAACAGTTACAATAGGATACACAAATACAGGAACCATTATGTTTTTCTCCTCCTTTCTCATAAAATTACAAAATAGTAGCTATCACTTAGTTAGTTAAGTGGAAGAGCAACTCAGTAGCACTTGTGCTACATGAATTGAACTTCGCCTTTTATTTTTAGCGAAATACCTCAATCTGTTTTTTTTTTTATTTTTTCTCTTTCATATGTTATTTTCGCTGAAAATAATAAAGACAAGTTATTATTATTATTACTTTCCGTGTCTGACCACTTGAAACTTTGTCATCGAGATTAGACTGTGTTGTGTGTACTACTGTACCTGAATGAATTGAAAGAAAATACATCACAATGCATATGCCATCGGTATGAGGTGGTGCGATACTAACGAAAATCAGTATTGAAATTTTATTTCAGATACAGATATTCTTTTAAGACTTTTTGAAAATAACACCACTACAACCCCAAAATTAAGGACCACTAAAAAGCAGTTTTAATGGGTTTTTCATTGATGTATCACATATGGGAGTAGCCATTTGAACTTTTGAAGTGGTGGTTGATGGGGCGGGGGGCTGAGAGGATCAAGGTTCGCTCATATGCGTTTTTGGTACCTTCGTACATGTCTTGATGTTATTTTTCATTTTTGGAATATTTTCACTGGAATATTTTAGATTTGAAACACCAGTAGACCGTATACTTTATGTCGTACCACTATTGTTATTTCGAAAACGGTGAATGATACTGTAATAAAAATGCACGACTGTCTTTATTCTGATTTAAACAAGTGTAAACTTTTCGTCTCCACCAAATTGATGTAAATTTCAGTTTTGTTTCTAATTGTTTATGTTTCGAATTTTACGGGAACATGCTATATCCACTAAAGCAACATTATTTGTGTTCACGATTTACATGGATGTAGATGAAGACCTTGCATTAGTAGCAGCGGTTTATATTATTTTGAGAGCTAATAAAAATAAATGCACACCGGCTCCAGATTTTTTGTAAGAACGATATTTTTTTCATTCACGATAGAACTGTGCAATCATATTTTTCATCTTCCTTTTAACTTCCGTTACATCTGCACCGGTAACTTCACATATTTTAGACCACGCATCGTGCTTTACATTTCAACACTTATATTTAACATTATTGTGATCCCACAAAACTTTTATAGAATTCAATTAATTCTATTGGCAAGTCATTACTCCATTTGAACGACATGTTGCAATGGCACACTGAAACCCCGTGTTTCCTGAATACTGTCCCTTCTGTCTCCACTGCAGAAACAAAAAGTTTCAACTACAATTTGTTGACGCATGTTCCTTTTTTTCCTTTGATGTTACCGCTTCAAACGGAAACGCAACACGCAACAAGGAGCAACTTCCACTAGCAACATCAAGAAACATTGAGCAACTTACTGGAACATTTGTTGAACATTTTCGGAAATATGGAACAGAAACATAAATGATCCTGTTTGTTGCTTTGGTGGATACGTGTCTTTAGATTACACCCTCTAGGTACCTACACCTACCATTTTCGAGAAGTCAATGGTGATACGACATAAAAAATTCAGCCTGTGTATTCTCAGTTTCATTAATCAGTTTCAATGGTGACTGACCCAAATTCAACCCTCACACACATTTTCCACCAGACTAGAGAGACGTCAAATATCCCTTTAACAGAACTATTGTTTTAACGAACGGCAAAGCTCAAAGCTTTGGAACCATTGCTTGAAACAAAATATTCAAGATGATGTATTTATTTCAGTTTGGGTAGTATTGAAAACGCTGACAACACTGACCATAACGACGAAATATTGACCCCATGTACTCACTAACTCACTCATCAAGTGCTCATCAATAATTTAGTTGCCACGCAGAGACGATACGATTTCACAATGACTATATAATGAAGGTTATCACGAATAGCGATGTCTTTCGATGAAAAGGAAAATTCCTTTCGTGTTTTTTCTTGGTTCTTATCATCATGCAACTTTTGAACTTCCTGCTTTGCTTCGTGATAATTATTTTTATCCCGAAAGATTCTTCATAAAAATAGCTGCAATCTGCTCGATCTAGATGGAAAAACCGCGTTTTGGTAGGTATTCATTTGTTCTTAGGTAATGTCAAATAATCTGACCTGACTCAACAAACGTCCTCTCCTAATTGCAATTAATTTGTGATCATTTTATGCATTGGTGAAAATCCATTGGAAATATGTAAACAAAGTAAAATCGAGAAGGAAACTTATTTTTGTGTGATCGATCTATCTGTTTACGATTGTGACCATATGGATATTCAATTTGAGGAGGATTACACATTCAGAAATACGTCAAGTACAGTAAGTACACCGCTGAAATGCTGAAAATGTGCATTTGATATGCCTGGAATGTGGCAAATTTTTTCCACAATAACACTTTTGCAATGCTTTCTGTAGCAACTAGCTAACATTAACAAAACACCTGACTATACGCGTACTAGTTTCGAAGTTCTGCCGATCTTCAGTTCCGACCTGGTCAAGACGGAGAGCTAAAGCCGCGTATTCACTAGAGCATTTCGTTCCACATGAGCACCGAGCAAACCAATTCTCGAACAGTGTGACCACTGATTCCAGTGTCCATACTGTCCGAGCGTTCGCTCGTTTGGTGCTCATGCGGAACGAATGCTCTAGTGAATACGCGGCTTAATGCTCGTAATCATCTTCCTTTTGTCAAATGGTCTTATAATTCGGTAAATTTTTATTCGACAAGGACACTCGTCGAAAAGTTTTGGGGTAGTTTTGATTTCTTCCATTTCACACGTTTTTTGGAGTGCTGAATCCGAATCTGGAGTTAGCTAAAAAAAAATCTTGACGAAACATTAAAAAAATTATAAAAAATCTACTTTTTTTGTTGTTTTTCGCTTAACTCGAAAACTATCATTTTTTCGTGAATAACTTTTCCGTTCAAAATGGAAGTACATAAAATTTTCTACAAATTCCACTATTCAAGTTTTTTTTCCGACAAACAGTTCGGGCTCAAACGCCAAATAAAAATTGGCGTATTTCTGCTGAGTCAGCAAACACACACTTTTTTTCACTACAAAACTATTATTCGCTATTTAATGACAAAGGACTCATCTGACAGTCTAGTTTGAGGTTATGTCGATAACTACTAGTCACAGTGCGATAAGAAAGGAGTGTTGAGAGTCTAACACAACGCAAAACGGTTCTGGGCCATTCAGGGCGTTACTTGCTTCTTCTAGGGCTAGTGTATCGGCCTCCTCATTGCCTCTATAACCTGTTTGTGCTGGTACCCAGGCTAGGGTCTATCTGTTCTGACTGCCAAGCTCTTTTAGGGCTTCTATGCAGCCCCAAACAAGTATTGAGGTAACTTGCATTGAGTTGACTGCTTTGCAGCTTGGCTATCTGTGTATATGACAATGTTTTTTTTTTCTGAAAACTCATGTCCTATTAGCTCTTGTGCACAGTGGTGTATTGCGAAGATTTTCGCTTGAATTATCGTTGCCCAGGCTCTTTGAGATTTTCATCTTCGGCTTGATTCCTTAAATGTCGGCTCCTCAACCTTCATCAGTTTTTGAGCCATCAGTGCCCAGAGAGCACATATACCTTTTGGGGCTGTTGAAAAGATTCCGCTCATTTCACCAGACCGTTTTCTTATTATGAGTCTTTTTTCTCAGGACAGCTTTACTTGTAGGCTTCGACAATTGCCTTGCCCACGTTTACTGCTCTTTATTATATGATCTAAATAAGGTATGCGCAGAGAACTGGGGGGAATCCACTAATCAACTTCAATAATAAATTAGAGTATTTTAGTGAATAAATGGGATTTTCCCCAGTCAGCTGAAATATGCCAATTCACAAGTAGTCCTTGAGCCCGAACGATTCATCGTAAAAAAAACTTGTGAAGTAAAATTTGTAGAAAATGTAGTTTTCAACTTATAAGCAATAAACCGCAGAAGAATGAGTTTTTTCTGTTTTTTTTGTTAGCAAACCTCATATTCGGATTCAGCACCCCAAAACATATAGAGAATGGAACTAATCAAAACTACCCCAAAACTTTCTTGGTAGAAATACAATTTGATCAGATTACTACGGCACCTACCAAAAAAGTAGGGAGAAAAGTAGTCATTTATGAACCACAGAAAGCACTTCTACTGAAACCCAGCCCCATATGACTACCGAATCACCTCTACCCAACACAAAACTCCCGACAGAACTTCTATAGTGGGCCGGGGTCCATCTTAACAAGGGCGATGGGTGTCCGCAGTCGCTCCATCAGCCCTTGTTAAGGCGGATCCTTGCCCAGTGAACATGAACTCAAGTTTCAGTGAATTTCTCTCATGTATTGTTGCTGGTAACTTAATATGGTTTTCTAAAATGTTCAAAATAGCATTGGTAACCATATATATTGATCTGTGGACCATAGTTTGGCTCAAACCACAGTTGTATTCTTCCCCAACACATGTTTAGGTACACAACACTCTGCTTTGAACATCTACACTTTTTCTATTAATCGGTTCGATTACAAACGGCCTCATTTCTTCAATCAGTAGTCTAACTAATCGTTTGTTCAGACGGAAAAGTTCTATGAACTTTTCTTCTGTTAACTGAAAAGGAAAACTAGATGCACGAAGTTCTTGTCGTCGTCTTATCAGTCGTAGGTTTCTTTCTATATTTTCTGCTGCCATAATACCTTCATGAACTATGGGTAACATTGTGTTAGTAGCGTTGGAAGTTATGACAAAAATTTGGGTAGTTCAAGCTTCAAACACTTCGTGGGTTTCAGATATCCCGCTTTAAATGTTTTGAAAATGATGTCCAATGCGCAGGATCACTGTAAAATTTTATTCACTTTCATTACACCATCCCATATTCCCGAAGATTTCCGAAGAACGATTCGATCGAAAAATAGAATTCGTTAACTTCAAAATATCGAATTTGGTGTCGATTCGATCGATTATTGATGATCGTGATGATTAGAAAAAAAGTTGTATATGTACCTTCCCATACAACCAGGCAATCAGCAATCACAAACATTCTTTGTTCCTTTCCATAGGTATAACTCTGCCTTAAATTATTTTGTCCCAAGAACCTTTCGTCTGACGAATTCATTGAATGATTTCGAATTGTTTGGCTCATCAGTTGCTTAATTTAAAAATCACTTAAGGAGAATAAATGTTGAGGGGATTTGAGTATTTCAATGTAATCAACGTATGTCCTCAGTTTGAGGTTTTTGCTCGGATGCGTTGTTTATGAGTTATAAGTGAAAAGCTGAAGGAGGTCCGAAAATTTTGACGTTTCTGGGGCACCAAAAATTAAGGTCAACCCCCAGAGGGGTACAAACTCAGATTGCTTGTTCTCAAGACTAATTTAAGGTTTTAAAATGATTTTCAGCTTTCCCCAGATCACTTTAAGGTACCCCCCTTTTCAGTCTCATTTTACTGGAGTATTATACATTAAATGGAATATTTTCAAATGCCAGCTTTGTGGAAGAATATTATTTTCTATAATTATTTAACTATTTCAAAAATTTGGAGGTTAATGTTGTACCAACGCAAATCCAGCCAAACTATTGTTTTCTTACCAAACTGATTTCCAGTTGAGTTCACAAAAAGTTCAGCTCCAGTATATTATAGGAACTAGACTGAATGGTTCACATATCAGACCCGATATAATGACACCATAATGTGACAGTTCATTTGTCAAAATGAAGTTAACACTTATAAGTAGACAAAAAGGACTGATTTTTGCTCCATTCAATTATTCTACAGTTTCTTCAAGTTGAACAAGTGTACAAAATATCATCAAAAACTCACCTGCTACACAGGAATGTTGCTTGAGAAAATTAGACCTCAATTTTCTCAAATTCTTCACTTGCTGGAGTTCTTCTGGTCCTTCTATAGCTGAGAACACCGAAGCACCTATGATGAGGAAGAAGAGGTATCCCACGAGAAAAAGAAGAAAGCGTAGAAACCCACGGCTGGTAAAGGGCATTTTACTCTGTGGAAAAAAGTAAGTGTCAGTGAAGTGCGTGCAGTTCATTCAAACATATTATTTACAAACTATTCGTATAATCTGGGCATTATCCGACTACTTACGCAAGATATACCCGCTTGAATTTCCTCAAGTTTTCAGAAAAATTGAAAACAAAAATTGCAAAATATTCTGATGGCCTATTTGATTATTTAAATTTTATCATTGTTCATCTTTGAAGAAATCAGCAATAGATAATAATAAATAGATATAAAGTAACATAGTTTGGTGGTTCAAAATTTCTTTTGATGGAAACAAAGACACATTTTTTAAAGACACTGTTTTAGGTAACACATTTCAGTAGTAGCAGTAGTAATACTTGTATTAGAATGTAAGCTTTAAGGGCTGAGATGCATGGTTGGTTTTCGGGTTTTGTCGTAGTCTTCTTTTGTTAAAATATCCAAACGTTTCAACTGCAACTGCCTCAGTCATCTTCAGTGGGGAAAGTATTTGAGAGGCACTTTCAGCTATAGACTTCACATAGTTTTTCCATGAAATGATGATGGTAACACCGAGCACTGAAATGAAAAATTTCATTGGTATGAATACTCCTGACATAGTTACGCTGTCCTCTGTGCAATCGGCCTTTCAAAAAAAAAGACACGCTTTGGTTGTATCCGCATTGAATTCTTCCATGTTGTTGAATCTCCATTCTAGAATTTTCTAAATTAAATCGTTGACGTTCCCTCCCCGTTCTTTTCTCGTTTTACGGGCTGATGATATCGGAGCATTGAAAGAGACAGCGGTATGAATAAGGTTACTACTATCGTCTGCACAACTGTTCATTGGGCATGAGGTAGATCCTCCATCAACCACCATGTGGACATATCGTTCTGATACACAGCATAGCAAGAAGCACAAACGTAGATGGATGCTTGGCAAGAAGTCTCTGTTGCCAAACGCGATCAATCTCTTTGGAAATATCTAATACAGTGGCTAAGGTTTCACCATAGTAGAGAGGAAATGGGAAAGCAAAAGGACTCAAGGTCAAAATCTATGATATCAGATTACCAGGAATTTGCTGACGTCAAATTCCACTAACTTGTTGTAACCGGAAACATGACGTCAGCAAATTCCTGGTAATCTGATATCTTACACGTGCACTGATTCCATTTCTCTCTCATAAGGTGTGACCTTGAATCCCTGTAAGTGACTTTGATTTATCATCTTTTGTGTTTTCAAAGTTCTCTTATCCATTCCATTTTCACCCAATTCAAACAAATCTTTAAGTTGTAAAAAAATCATACTGACTAAAAATCAAAAACTAATTGAAAAAATTTCATACTGTCTGAAAATTTAGAATAAAATAAGAATGGCAAATGAAAACCTACCAGAAATCGACGCATACAAACTCTCAGATAGATTGTCCTCAATTATCCCTGAATATGATGGTGATGGCATATTACTGAACACTTTCTTGAATTCATGCGATCAAGCATTTCAACTAGCAACGGTCGCACAAAAACTCCTTTCGATTACATACTACAAAAATAAATTGAAAGGAAAACCAGCAATTTTAGTAAGGAAAATAGATTAAAAATACGCACAAACTACTTTAGTGAATAACATGTCTCTAAGTATACTCTATTAACAGGATTAGAATCGCGAATGGGACAAATAATAAGAGCAAGTATCCACAAAGCATGGTTGAAGCAGCTCATCGAATTGAAAGAGAAATTCAACTTTCATATTTTTGAATCACAAAAAAATCAAAGAATGAAAGTTGTTCAAATTGAAAAAGTAAGACCCAAATCAAAATTTTAAGACCATCCGAATCAAGATAGTTGATTTCAATACCGAAGACAACAACATTTACAAAATTTTGAAAATCAAAATCGTTCCAATTTTCAAAATTAACCAAGATCAACCTGCCAATTCCAAAACCGTCCTCAGATGAACGCTAATGCAAATGATTCTTCTCAGCAACAAAGACATCAAACGACAAATTATTTTGTCAAATGAAAGTTTCAAAATGAAGTCCCTTTCTGAAAAGTCTTTGGACAAACCAAAGATATAGTATGTCTCTCATCTTCAAGAAACCTTGTTGTTCTTCGGCGACCTTCCCTACACGTGTTCGGGCCAAATAGGCCACTTCTATCCTATCAGGGCTGTTCCAGTCAGTACTTTAGTACTAGATTCAGTACTATTTGAAGAGATTCGGTACTAAAGTACTTTTTAGTGAAAACTAGTACTATTTCAGTTTTGAGATTGGGTTCAATGTTTCCGTCACAAAATCTCCAAATCTGTGTAGAGTAGAGACTAGAGAGGCAAATCAAGTCTACTAAAAAGAAATTGAAGAGAAAAAAATAGAGAAGAAGAAGAGGGTCTAGCGTGTCACATGGGCTGGGACTAGCGAAGCGAAACAATCGCCCTCTCTATCCGGTACACCACAAAGTGATAAGCGTGTGCTTCGTTTAACTTCGTTTCGCTTCGCTTTGCAAAACAAGTTACAGAGTACCACACCCGGTCACATATCTTGTTCTGACTATTCTGATGTTCTGTGACTGCTCAGTCAAAACTGTCAAAAGTTGTGGTTTTACACAGGTTTGACTTGACAACTTTCAACTTCCAGATTCCAGGAAGAAATGCTTCAATTATTATTATAAATAAGGTTATTACTTTATTACTTCGAATTTTGTTTTTTGATCAACTTTTCTATGAATTTGGTTATTTTTTTAAATTTATTAGTTACTCAAATTATTATTTTTATTCATATTGTGTTGTTAGTGTTCTATCTTGGCGATTTTGTTTTGAATGGAAAACTACCATTGCCTCTTTGCTAATTAATACCCAGAACTTACCTCGATTACTGCAAATTTGAAGAAAAGTAGAATCCAGTACTTACTAAATTCTTAATTCTAGTACTTTTTCCAAATGAGATCTGGTACTATTTTTTATCGGACAGGAACAGCCCTGCTATTGTTGATGTTGATATTATTATTGATTTTCCTTGCATGCTATGTCTCATTCGTCATCTCAACACCTGTGTGGTTTTGTTATCCTTGTAAATTTTTCTCATTCCTCGGTATTGTTCAGTTGTGTTGATAAGTAGGTAAGTATAAAGTGTATAAATGTACTAATTCTTATTTTTCAGATTCGCTAATTTTTCCCCTGTCTGGATTCCGTCAACGGTCCAGTTAATCATTTGAATGCAACTTTAATTTCACAAGTGAATAATAAAGAAACTGGCCACTCCATAAGTAGTACAGTCAAATGGTTCATTCTCACGTATATGAAATAAGGTAGAAACGATTTTTGCACACATTGTTTGAGATAATGGGGTACTCTAATCAAGTTTTCGACGTCGGGGCCCCTCCAGAACTTGGTTTCCTGGCCCAAAAACTGCAATTGTTTTGCACTTTTCTCAGTTTTTGGCCGTTTTGACCACGAATGAGTGGTTTTTCGACCATGAACATGGATACTTTATTTAAACAAAATAAAATATGTATTTTTTTCTCTGTATAGACCTAATAGTTTCTGAGATAGAGCTTTTCAAACTTTGGTGTTTTTTTCAAATTTACTTTAGACTTAATTTAGATTTAATCTCGCTTTGAGAGATAATCGACAATTTAAATCGGGCGTGTTGGCTCAACTGGTCATCATTGATCAGTTGAATTGGGCGTTAAACGTAGATAACAAATGACCTAAGATTACTACAAACCAACCAAAAATACCCAGTTTTGGAATAAATTCCAATTAAATCTGTTAGTTATCTCCTTGATCAGGATTAAAATTTTGGTGAAACACGGCCTTAGCAATTTCTTTCGTTTAACTTCATAAAATCGTCCTCGTATCATCACAAATCTTTTTCATATCGTTCAGAGATTTTAGAAATGCGAGGTGAGGGGGGCTGGAGTGGAGGGGGAAGAAGGCGTGTATGGCCAATTATTCTAGGTGTTAAACGGCTTTCTAATGCGTAATTAACTTCCCAGGTATAGATCTTCCCTCTTCAGAATAGTATAGTAAAGTATAAGTGGATAAATAAATAATGTAAAATGAAAATGAGAAAAGCAAAAATAAATATGCAATTAAAGCACATTAATAACTTTTAATTATAATATAATAATACTCTTGCATAAACATTCGTAGAGTATACCCAAAGGCATAGCCTGTGCGGGTGGAGGAGGGCTATTATTATTATTTGCCGTGGCGCTTCAGGGCGACTTACTGATTTTTGGCGGCGTATTCACTTTTCAGCTGCAGTAAAACCTACAGCACCACCTCGGGTGGCCGGCGTGCACTCCAAGCTAGCACTAGACGAGACTAGATATCGATTCCGATATTGAGTATTCGAGAAAAAATCCCTCGTACCTACATCTGGCTCGAACCGATTACCACTATACTGAAGTTTCGATCAGCTTGCGCCTTAGACCGCCAAGCTACCGGCCACTCGTTAATTATATTCACAAATAAAAAAAATTAAAAGAAAGTAATACAAAATATAAAACAACAACAAAAATTAATTGGCGCTCCGGGGCGACTTGATTGATTCCAGTGGCGCATTTGCTTTTTCAGCTGCAGGAAAACCCGGAAAAACTTGCAGCACCACATCATCTGCCAATAGGGCGTCCCAGAGGCACCAATAAATTCAAGACATCGTCAGAACATTCAGTGACACAACTATCATCAAACTTAAACCAGTCGGTTTTGTCTTTCGCCAATGCGTAATAATGACCACATTCAACGCCAGAACCACAGTGGACTTTGACTGCATAAAGAATTTGTAATCAAAGATTGATAGTTGTCACCGCGGTCCTTCAAAATTTATTCTTTTATTGATTCTTTGAATAGTAAAGCAGAATCGCAGTTAATACCGCAAAAGTCAAAAGAAGCCTATAACAAAGAATGTGACAAGTTCGTACACTGGATGGAAGTGCAAAAGTTGATTGAAATATCTGAACGGGTTGTGCTTGCTTACATTCAGAAAATGTCGGAGCAGTACAAGGCGTCGACTACGTGGGCTATTCATTCAAAATTACAATGTTTGTTGGGGATAAACAAAGAAGTCGATATAAAATCATTTGTAAAAGTGCATGCATTCATGAAGGTAATTAGTGGAAATAACGTAGCATATGTATTCAATGAAGATGATTTGCGGAAGTTTTTCATAGATGGACATTACCTATCTATTTTTGAAAGTGGTTGCTATTTTCGGTATTTTTGGATCTTCGAGAAGATGTGGGTTATGCGATTTGCGCTTACATGATATCAAAGAAGAAGGTAGTGTATTGGTTATTACTATCCGACCGTCTAAGACAGTGAAGGTTCGTCGTTTTACTGTAGCCGACAATGAAGCAATTAGTTATGTGCGTTTAGTAAAGCTGTATTTATCATTGCGTCACCAAAATGTGAGTACAGACCGAGTTTTCCTACGATATGATAAGGAAAAATGTACCAATAAGTGGTTGGTATCAATACTTTTCGATCATGTCCCTTGCAAATTGTCCGTTATCTTAAATTGGATGATCCTGAGAAAATGGTTTTCGACGCACGCCCGCTACCATTATGGCAAATAGTGGCATGACAATAGATCAAATCCAACGACAAGTAGGATGGAAATCGGCAGCTGTGGCGAGTGGTTATGTTGAAGAGAGCATTAGCAATAAGGAGAATGTTTCACACGTTATTGGGAGTGCCATTAATAGAAGTTCAACCTCATTGATTTCTCAGAATGTTAACAGTATTAATTTAAATGCCATTTCCTCCTATTTGAAAAATCGAAATATTAATATCTCAAACAATACTAACACTGTACTTTCCAATTTCATTTATAAAATTAAAATTGTTGAATTATGTTTGAATAAAGGTTCTGTTTTTGTTAGTAATATTTTATTTGACGTTAGAAGGTACTGCTGTCAGATCATTCATAAAAAGTTGTCATTTAGATTTCTTGTTTCTCGAGTTGTTGATGTTGATAACTTTAAAAAACGCGCGTTTTTGAAAGTTTGATTTAAACACGCATAGGCACCAATAAAAAAAATATCATTAAATACCGGAGGAGCCCAGTATTCAACGCTATTTCGAAACCGTAGCTGCCACATACGTTTGAGCACAAAGGAAAGAAGAGTTCTGCACGGACCGGTCAAGCCATGGCACATTTAGCTCCAGAAATCATCTTGGAAGAAAACACAATTCCTTAGATCCCGCAAAACAAGTATTTGTCTGACGATAAGAACAAACTGCGGTTGATCAAGCTGCTGGAAGGCAAAATGAAAAAAACACAGAATTTAGGTTATCCAATCCGAGGAAGACGCGGATAAGCTGATTGTTACCACAGCCCTTGCCGAGGTCAGTGATTACGACCTGGTTATCATAGCAGGGGTATCATCTCATCTCAAGTATTTCCATATCGAGTATTTTAAAATTCCAAATAAAAAATGTGCCTTTTCGAGTATAGATGAATTTGTACCTGTTTCTTAGGTTCATTTCGAGTTTCGTCTTAAATAAAGGTACCTTTTAAGATATACATACATACCACTGAATTAATATAAGGATCATATTCACTGATTGGACCATCAAGAAACGTGTATTTCCAAAAGTATGGATGAGAAAAAACGGCAGACGTTTTTTACTCTGCTGGCTCAACATCAACGGGAAACCACTACCTCATCCCATTCGTCCACGCTTTCAGCGGCTGTGACTTATTTGCCATAGCAAAGCGGAACTATTCACTGCACTAAAATGTCGACTACCCTATGTCGCATGCGACAAAATATTTCTATCACTTTTCTGGACCAAGCATTAAGAAGAGATAGAGATATTTTGTCGCATGCGACATAGGGTAGTAGACATTTGAGAATCGGGCCCCTGAAGCTGGACCTTCAGCTGAAGGAACTGGCTGCAGATTTTTTAAATCCCACATGAAAATATCGGCCGCGTGGGTTCAAATTATCATCTCCATGTATTGTGTTCTTGACAGCCCAAATTCCCTGCGGTACCAGCTATTTGCCAAAGCTGCAGTCAAGACCAACTTCAACTCAGCCCGGCTTCCTCCAACTGCTGATACTGCAAAGTTATACTCTTTCCGGGCTTACCACCAGGTGCAGAAGTGGATGGGGCAAGACCTGAGCCAGGCATATTGGGGATGGCAACTCACACCCCAATGGCTGGTCCCAAGAATGATGATCCAGGAAGCTGTCCCATCCCATCTTCTGCAGATCATCTCCGTTGTCTGCGGCCAGTGCAGTGGGCAGTCGTGCTAAAATATTAGACGATTATGTCCCCCAGATACCCCCGACACCGTGGTCGACGACATAGTCCCTGGTCCAAGCGGACGAACAGAAATGTGTTAAATAACTGTGTTTTATGAGTCGTCAAGAAAAAGGGTTGCGGGGGGTGGGGGTCATTTAGTGAACATATACTTTTTTTACATATACTGAACCATATAAAAGTGATTTGTATGATATGGGGGTGATTTTATGAAAAACAAGAGAAATTTGTAAATTTGAAAAAATTACCATACTTTGAATAGTTGTATCTCGCAACCTATTAAGTCCACAGAAAAAAATTAAAACCACTCCTTCATAGTCACAATGCTTGAAACCTGAAAAAAGTGCAAAAAAATTGCAATTTTTTTGGGCCGGGAAACTACGTTCCGCAGGGCCCTCGAGCTCGAAAACTTGATGAAGGTACCCCCACATCATCCCAAACATTGTGTGAAAAAATCCCTTTTATCTTATTTCATGTACGTGAGATCAATTTTTATTCTAATTTGACTGTAGTAAAATATCAATTACCGCCCAAGATCCTACGTGAAAAAATTCTAATCCCCTAAATCCATTTGTTTGTCTAGACAGCTGTGAGTGCTTCAGGGGAAAAAATGTTAATGAATGAATGGAAAAGAATGAAAAAAAATTGATATAACTACTAACTACTAACTAAATACAAGTTACCTTTGATCTACATGTTGGTATTCAGTATTCCGCTAGCAGTCTCCCATAGCTAAATGGATGAAAACTCTCACCACTAGGTATTCAAGATCCACAATGCCGTCGAGAAGCGAAATCGTTTTTCACTTCAACCCGACGTAAACTGATGAATTCAACCTGTTGTGACGCACGAATACCCGGCGTCGCGACGCAGATCTATTCGCACCGACGTCGAGCGTTTGTCTATGGGTTGGTTAATTCATGGCAAATGTGGAAATTATGGTCGATATATTAACGGAATGAACACAAAAAATCCTGTGATCCTGAACTACCAATAGTTGTTTCAGGTATTATTGCAGGACCGGCTCCAGGATTACAGAGATCTCCCGCATCTTATATCAAATGATAAAATCTGAAAATGATTCGTAACCTTCAATTTTTTATTTTTATCACGATAAACTTTTTTTAAACAACTCTTACTAGTGAATGTAAGAGAATGTATCAGAAAAAATGTTAATTTCCCGTTCATATCTTTGATATCAACTGTTTGTGAGTGTGATGATACAATTTTCAAGATGTATGCTGAAAAAAGAAGTAGCCGCCAGTGCAAAAATTCACCAAACTTCAATGGAATTCTCAAAACCCCAAACCATTAGGTCCTGTGGAACCGCTCCAGAAATGTGGTCAAGACTCAAGCGGATACATTAACAGAGATTGTATCTCTATAAGGTTATGTTCAAACAACACTTAAAACTATGAAATGTTAGCAACAGTTAGTATAGCACACCACATATCCAAAGTGCAAGCAATGGCGATAATGCACTGGGTCTGGACATAAGGTTGTTCCCAACAAATGAGGGGTATATCAGATAGCTAATTAACAAAGAACCCAACTGAGGGGGCAAACCAAAAGATGCCCAGTGCACAGTTCTACATCAGAACAACTTTGATACTATAATTTTTTTATTAAAAATTTGTTAAATTGTACATTACAATATTGAGCCTCGTTATTATCGTCATTATCGCTATGTAGGTACTTTATTTTCGTATTGTATTTTCTACTTGATTTTTGTAGGTTTCGAAACATTCTAGGACCTCATTTTTATTTTTACCAGTGAATGTGACAAAATATTCTATTTTTTTAAATATTCTCGAAATATCGGAATGAATTACTTCTAACAGTGATTTGGCTTGCTGTTCCCTTTGTCAAGTATCACAAGAATCTAAGTTTTTGGATTTAATTTCAATCCATTTATTGCTTTGTTTTGTATTGCGGATTTTAGATCACATTCATTATACGTTCTAGTTTTTCAGAATTGGGTATACTTTTCTGTTTTTGATGATAGCATCATATTTTTCGAATATTACTGTGTAACTTCTTTCAGTTATTTTTCCAACTGACATCAAATTTGTTGAAATATTTGGTACATACAGCGTATTTAGTAAAATATTCCGCGAATATTAGTGTGACTTTTTTCTTTGCTTGTTATGGTGCTGTCTGATTTTCTGCTGCTAATTTAAGATATTCCCTTTCTAGCTGTATCTTCAATTGTTTTGAAATTTTCCTTTTCCGAACAGAGATGCGAAGTATCTCCACAGTCAAGACACAAACTTTTCTTTCTTCAGCTTTTAATGATTTTACATTTGTTTTGCAATTTCTTGAACTTTACTGTTACTTGTTTTATGATCGAAACGGTTACATTTATAGCACTTCATTACGTTTTTGAATTTTTGATTTTGGTCAGTTTCAGTGTCAGTTTTTCGAATTTCTTATTTGCATGGAATTTCCCAGTGTATTATTATATTATCATCTTTTATGGTACTGATTTCTGTTTCTTTCAAAAATATGCCTTCGTTACTGCCTTTTCCGAAATGACTTTTGTTTCTTGCTTCATTTTAAATTTTCCACGACTCCATTGCAATTCCTAAATTTTCGATTGATTGTGGGAGAGAGTAGAGCGTTTCAAATAACTTGTCCACTGTATCAGAAAAATGATTCAAATGCTCATTACCTGCAATCTATACTCAGAAGGCTACCTATACCTTTTCGTCCTTGGTGATGAAGTCTTGGTTGAACCAGCCATCACTTACGACACCTGGAAACATCTAAAGTACCAGGTGAAACAATCGCTATCATCTTGTTATATATGTATAAGTACCTCCATAATAAATACCAAATGCCTCGAGTCACGTATATCACAATGGAAAGGTTAAAAATTATGTTAAAAAAATCATCAAAATTTCACAATCGAGAACGGAGAAATCTTAAATTTTCATCTCTAATCCGCAACTTACTGATAGCTTTTATTTACCGAAATGGAAAGTTAATAAATAACAGTTTCGATTTCAATCTATCCAATTAACGAACAAATGAAAGTTCTTCTCCATTCACTTTTCGATTGGAGAGGAGAAACTTCATCAGCTCATTACGATCCAATACAAAGTCAGAAATAGTTGTTTGTATCTAGAATGCGAAATGATATACTTTTGCGTTCGAGAATGGAAGTTATTTTACTGAGCTTCAGCGAAACAAAATCGACTGGTCAATCAATCAATCTCGAATAGTTATTTTGCTTCGCTGAAGCTCAGTAAAATAACGTCTATTCTCGAATACATAAGAATTGCGCATTCGAGATGCAAACAATATTTCGTTCCCTTTCATTTCATGCAATATTAAGCTTTTTAGTAGTGTAGCCATTCGAGCAGGACATTTGCTTTGGTAAAAGTTTTCTAAACTGCCTCAAATGTCTCTGGAGGTAGAGCAATTTTCAAATTGTTTCGATTTCTTTAGGTGAAATAATTGCTATGAGGTCTGATTTTGCATTTTGGTAATTTTTTTTCATTTATCTTTATCGTCAGAAGTAGTATCATCATTAGCTATTTCATTTCTGTTTGAAACATAGTCCATCAATTCAGCTCTTGTTAACACTGCTTGCGCTTGGAGTTTGCAGATATCAAAATTGTCACCCCTTAATGGTTCTATTCTCTAACTTATTTGACCAAACTTTTCATACTTCATCTGGGCCCATAACCTGAAGTAAATGAGCGAGTGCTAGTGCGAAGGAAGTCATCATTTGATAATACGATGACAATAATACATAACATACAAAATTTATATTAATGATACAATTGCTACAATTTAGCACTATAATAACTGTCGAAGAAAATACTTTGTATGATACACTTTCGTAAAAGACTTTTTTGTACTCGCATGTTCGATGAACTCGACTGCGCCTCATTCAACAAAATTCACGCTCATACAAAAATGTGCTACTCTAAGAACTTGTATCATAAATAACTATTTTATATGACATTAACACATATTGTCAAATCAGGTAACTGGACATCACCAACACAGTTTGTTTCCATTTGGTGATCACTGGAAATTGTGATGGGTAATTCCGACGAAGTCTCCTCACTGATGAAGTTCGATTTATCCACGATCAAATGAGCAGAACATCCAGAATCGAGAAACCATCATTTGCATTCGTAGCAACGTGGTCCTTTGCCTATCCTTTTGGAACCGTTCCAGCCTTGCGACCGCGACAACGGCGTTCGTCGGTCGCCGACAAGCTGTTCTTACGTCGGCGCGCTCCAAGGAAACAATTTGTGCACAAACTCATAAAAACAGTACAGCGCATTTGTCGGCGACCGTCGAACGGCGCCGTCACGGTCGCAAGGCTGGTACGTGAGGAACTGTCAGCGGTGCCATCTTTACTATCATGACGAGAATCCAACTTCACACTTCGACTAGGTATTTTATGAATTACGTTAATTCGCGATGTCTAGCAAAGGTTTACCAGACGATGAAGAATTTAATATATCGTTTGTTCATACAGTCGAGTTGTACACGTGCCTTTATGATCACACTTCAAAGGTACTTATACCTACAGCAACACGAATGAACTGGATAAGGCATGGAACAAAGTTGTTGAAAAATACTCTTCTTGCAACCGCAGTAGCAATTAACATAATGTCTTCTGACGACGACATCAAGGCAACTGGAGAGTAATGATAAAAAGAATGACACATTGTGTTGTGCGACTTCTGTGTGAAGGTAAACATGCGGCTTGCGACTTACGACGTGCTACTTGTCTTCCGGCTGCAAGTCGCACATCGCAAGCCACTTCGGTGTGAATACCCACTTAGAGTGACAGACAACAAACTACAACATGCATCCAAATTACTTCAGAACGGTAGTGGTCATGAACAAGTGGAAACACCTTGTATACGGTGTTTCCAAATAAGTGCGAAAGTTTTTGGAACAGAAGCTCTCAGGTCTGCCGTTGAAAAGTTATATACACACTTCCCAAAATGCTTTTTTCTTTTGTGAAATTGCTGAAGAGTTAATGATTATTTAACGAACAAGTGCATTAATAAGGGCGATTACAATCGAGATAATTTAACGCGTAAGCGGAGCGAGCGAGTTAATGTTCGAGATTGTTAATCGCCACTTTAATTCACGAGTTTATTACAAAACTTTTCCGTCGACAGTAGTTTTCTGAAATAAAGATATCTTACTTTCAATGTTTATTTATTCAACGATACGATAAAAAACAAGCACTATTTATATTAACTCTACTCAAATATAGTTTAATTTTCGTTAGTGGTATTTTTATTTTATTTTTTATTATTTATTTTCAAATTTGAATTAAAAAAAAAATGCTTTCGGTGGGTTTTGAACTCTCGACCTCAGTGTTGGCTGCCAGGCGAACTTTACCATTACGCCACGTGACTATATACGATCACACAACTGGTGTGATGAAGATTTTCTGAAATTTTATTTGAAAATTGACAAATAAATAATGACAGATAGGACTAACCAATTAGAGCAATGTATGTCGGGTTGCATATAATCAAATCGTTGATTAATAGAAAATCATTCATTAACAGGGGTCTTTAATCAACGATTTTGAGTGCGTTAAAATACATCATAAATCAACGGTCGACGGAAAAGGCATATTATTATTGTGGTTGTGTTCTATCAATAAAAAAGCTACCTATGAATCTCTTATTGATTTTCCTTTGATCTTTTAAAGGAGTGAAACATGCAAACCCTATTAAATTTTTCACCAGATTTTTTAAACGAAATAAAATTTTTTGATGATCTAGAAAACAACATTGTCTTGACCAAGTCGAAAATAATAATCATGAATATACATTTACGGCGTGTTGGGACTTTCACGACAATATTCCAGGTGTGTTTAGGATTGTCTCGCAGCTCACAATGATGCGATCGTATTAACCAAGGACTTGAGGAGACCCCAGATGCAAAAGTCCAAGAGGTTTGATCCTGCTCGGCCTATCCAACGATTTAGATATACCGTGTCCAAGTACTGACGAGCAGTTATGCTAAAATGGGCAAATGTACCATCGTGCACAAACCACATTAATGGTTGACTAGCTAGTGGATCATTTTCAAGTAAAACAAAAAAATGCTCCTGGAGAAAATGTGTATAGGATTAGCCATTTAACCACAAATGTGGAAAATACGGTCCAGTGATATTTTCGGCAATAATTCCGATCCACACGTTAAGTAAAAATTCATAATGGTACCGACTTGAATTGAATGTGGGTTCATAGATGGCTGTTATTGAAATTTAAAATCCCCTGTCTTGAAAAGTGTGATTTATCAGTGAATAAAAATTGAGCATTTTGGGTAATCATTTGAAGACCCTATTGAAAAACGTGTACTTACTAGATGGCAAAATCTCGCAGCAAAAGTGCCTTGACTCGTTGAATATGGTAAGGATACAATTGATGGTGATCCTTCAAAATTTCCAAGAATAGTTTATTGAAAACATTTAGTGTGATAGCAATTTGTCTTCAAAAGTTGATGAAGACGTGTTATGGTATATCATGCGCTGAGGATACATCTCTGCATCTCTGCACCGTACATAAATGCATATCGACCCTTTCAGCGTTAGTTTAAGTTTTCATATTAAAGATTCAAAAGGTACAATTGAACTTCCAACTACCAAATTTTTTCGATTACATTTGGAAAAGATCCGTTCATGCTTGATATTGTATTTTATTTTTTTATTAGGGAACTATTACTTTTACGGAAACAACACACGAGTTTAAAAAGTTCTGTAACGAATAGTTATTTTCAACAGATATTTTTTAATTAGGAAATTTAATTTTTTTAAATATTTCGATAAAAAACTTAATAGGGATTGCATGTTTCACCCCTTATAAAAATTACAATAAAATCAAAAATATATTTATAGGCAGCTTTTTTATTGGTAGAACACGCCTACAAAATTTCTTTTCTTTAACTCTCCAACAATATCACAAAAGACAAAAGAAAAAAAAAACTAGTTTTTTCTTATTTTTGGAAGCGTGTAACTTTTCAAGGACAGGCCTGAGAGCTTTTGTTTACGTGAAAGACTCCTTTAATTTTCGAGAAGGAATCACCCCCTAGAAACTTTCGCACTTATTTGAGAACACCCTGTATAAGCATATAAGTGCTAGTAATCATAACTGGTCGTAAAAAAATAGCGTATGCAAGTCACACCTCATGGGTATTGAGACACTTGCATTTATTTTGACATTCGCCTACGGCTCAAAAAGTAATTCTATAGCTCTGGTTGTAACAGCCATCATTAAATGGTCGATGCCTGAATACGTGAATCATTTTATTTAATCATTTCAGGAATTTCATTGTCATAGAAAACAATTCTTGTTATTCAATAATTGAAGGATTTAGAGTTGCGCTATTTTAATTAATTTTCAAACGAAGTGCCTTCATACCCAATTAATTCCATCGCCCCTCGATGATCCGATCACTTCATCAAGAAGTGTCACAAAGTGAAGGCACGGTCAGAATTGCACTTGATCCGTCCAAACAACCCTCGAGATGAACGAATCGATGGGGCGTCTGGCGTCGCGACGCATGCGTCTCTTCTCCAAATCGATAACGTTACATTTCGATATACACCCCTCAGATTGTGAATAGTGTCTTCAACCTGTGTGTTGTTTGTTGTTGGCGGATACGGAAATAAGGTGAGTAAATGTGTTTTTAAGATCAGAAAAAAGAAGATACCCCACACTGCCCAGAACCGTAATTGAGGGAAAATCTTCATCAGAAAGTTTCGGAGTTTCACAGTGGACTGTTGTTTTCTTATTTTCCACATACAATTTCTGGAGGGTTTTGATTTGAATCCGTATCTATAATATTATTTTTTCTGTGGTCTGTGGAGATTATAATACCTTTCTGTGAACCTGATTTTAATTTAATCGCTGGTTATGGCAAACCAAAAGAAGTGCATTTTTTATAGGAATATTTGTTGTGCCCTTGCAATCAAGAACAATCTTTTCCTTCACGACCACTAAGAGATGTTTGCTATCGAGCTTTGTCTCTAGCACATGTATCCATTTTGTGGTCGATGTGGTTTCATGTAACATTCTACTGGTGTCACACAGGGATCCATTTCAGAGCAATCAACGTTTCAACTTCACATATAAGATTTGTTGTGCGCTGTTCACAGCTTTGCGAATGACAGTATTTTTAGAACCCTCAATTTGAAAGTGGTATACCAGACTTCATATAAACTGCAACAAATCTTGGGTATTCCCGAAGATAAGACGGAAGAAAAAGAAAAGTCGGGGATTTATGAGATTAGCTGTAAGGACTGCGAGAAGTATTTGGGCCAGACCCGTAGGGCTATGAAAGTACGGTTCCGAGAACACATTGCTCATATTCGATTTTCGGGACCAGAAAAATCGAGTGTAGTTTGTATGCTTTGGACCACGACCACCGATTTGATGTCACAAGCTTGAGATTAATTAGACAGGTTCATGACTTCTCTATGCATGCGAGAGTCTAGAAATTGCGAAATGTAAAGATAGTGTGAATGCCGATAAGGGCCCGATTCCATACAGCCATTTGTTCAAGTTCATAGTTTATTTCCTTTAGAGCAGGTAGTTTCTGATTTAAAGTAAACAATTCGAGTAGATAATTGAGGTAGGTAGAATTAATAGAGGGTTAGTTAAAGTAGATAATAAGTGCAATTAACCACTCAGATGAGTAGTAGGTATTAATAGGATTAGACTTGTTAGCGAAACACGCGTCGAGTGAAATGACATAGTTTTGGTGTTTTGGGTAGCTTCTATTCCTTGAATTTTATTCACACCGAAGGTTACAAACATCCATTTTCGATCGTTCCATACTTGTCCGTTTTCGCGATATGTGGTTCATCGTCATTCCCCTAATCTTTTGACAATATATTTTGAGTGTTCGGTAACGGTGTATGTTACGACACTCCTCCGTACCAACCCGGTAAATATAGTTTCTGATTCCACCAGATACTAGAGAGCTGTGGTTGTGCATACCACAGTTATATATAATGCATGGTCATAGTCGTATGTGATGATGGTCTTCACCTGAGTGACGAAACATGAACACAGAAGGTAGGTTATTTCCACAACCATTAGTATTGCCCCATAGTGTCCTCTTAAATTGGTTTGGATGTATTTAGAAGCCATTGAAAAACACAAGCACCAAGAAAACTGCAAAAGAAAGGAAGAGAACACATATACCAAAGATCTGGCACACAGTACTTACTGAAAGGCGCCAGAACGAAGCCATGTCACCCAAATCTAGCGGAAAGTATGCGCGAATTCCCATCACAGAAAGTGCACACCAAAACAGCATTATAAATGTCGTGCCAGGAACGAAAGCCTCAGTTTCACTCGATACGTCAAGAAGGGTACTTTGACCACACCACTGAAGATCACTGCCGCAGTTGCAGTTGAATCGTTTGGAGATTTCAATCAAAGAAGACCACAGCAAAAACCGGAAGCCAACCAGAATAGTGACGCCAGCCCTGAAAGCTTACACTCCTATATTTCGCTAAATACTTATTCACAATATATACCTGCCCTTATCATTGATATCTTTTGAAAACTACATTTTTCCGTTACTTCATTCCTCGTGCGGATAAAATGTCACTTTATATAGCTTAAAAGAGGATGATAATTTTGGTTTATGAAACGATTGTGGATAAACATTACTATTAATGTGAAATATATTTTGTTTCTAGAAATCCTTTAATGAACTGCCTAGGAGAGTGTTTGGACTTGGGTCCACCACCTGACACCATACTATTTTTACCACCTCCTCCTGCTCCTTCTTTCCTACAACAATCACTTCCGGATCTTCTGCTCAACACGACGCCATGTTCGGCGGCTCAGATCTGCGAATCCTCGTCTGCACCCAATAGGGTTACTGAGGAAGGAGACTACATGGAGTTACCGAGAAAAGGTTAGAGAATTCTTATGGTGCATAAATTATATAGTATGGCAAAATAACAGCATAACAGCACTGATCCGCGCCGACCGAACCGCACGCGTCGCACGAATCGCATGTTTTTTTAAGATGCGTTCACTCACCGGTATCGCACTAGACGAATTTACCATCAAAGCGATCTCGGCGTCGGCCACCAGCAGTATGTAGAGTTGTTTTGCGCGAAATGAGGAACAGTGAAGATAAATTCATAATTGTCAGCTGCTTGTTAGCAGAAGAGGAAAATGAAAAAAAAAAAACAAAAGAATTGGTGCACACTCACACTATTTGCCCGAAACGCTCACGGCCGCATGCATCGTCATTCGCCAGCGCGGCGACTCTCCAGAGGTGCACCGTTCGCTACACAAATTATATTGCAAACGGCGCACATCTGGAGATGATGACTATGCATGCGGCCGTCAGTGTTTGGTGAATTTAACCGATCTGCTTGCGGACAAAGTGAAGTTCTACCAGTATTTTAGAAAGTTTGTAGCTCTTCTTGGTATACTGCGATCTCATTCAATTAGGCAAAACACGACTTGTCATCAATCTGCGTCTGCTAGCCGTATTTGCGGTAGTGCGACTCGAGACAGTGAGCGTATATTCATTTAAAGTAATGCAAAGGATGTTTCCTTGCGATTGGTGCGACGCGTGTGGCTCGGTCGGTGCGGATCAGTGAGCGCTTACCTTAAGCTGCTTAAACGAAGACGAAAAATCTCCTATTCGGACGGGGACACGTGACTTTTTTAGTCTATCGAAAGTTTTCTTTTAAAATAATCGCTCAATAATAAAACTCGAATTCTCCTGAATAAGCTTTATAATGTTAACAACCTCTTATTCTGTCACTTATCGATGTCAACCTCTTCCAAGATTAAGAGACTTAGTTATTGAAACACTAAGAGACTAAGATACTGAGAAACTGTGAGACTGACAGACAAGAGACTGAGAAACTAAGAAACTGAGAGACTAAGATACCAAGATTCTGAGATACTAAGGGATTAAGAGGTTGAGACGGAGGTCGAGACCGAGACATGAATCCGTCCAACTAGGCCATTACTCATCTTTTTCAAAGTTAAATTTCTGAATGGAAGAAATATCAATAAAAGTTGTCCACATTTGATACCATTTTTTTAAGGACACCTCAGACTGAGATTTTTAATGGTGCATTTGTTTTCAGATATAGAAGTTTGGTCGGGAATAGGTGATACGTGGCTTTTAGTTCTGGTGGCGTCATCCATCGGAGTTCTGCTCTTAGGGGCTCTACTTGCTATGTTTCTTCTGAAATGCAGAGAGTAAGTAGTATTCGACTCAAAATTATTACAGACGCATTTGTAATATCACACCCAGCATTAGCCAACCTTCCTGATTATTTCAGCATACTTTTATTGTAGGTATCGATAAAATCAGGAAGAATTACACTTCTTCATAGCATTATGGGTTATAGACCGTCAGATAATGACAGATTTTGATGACTCATTTTCTCTCTTTGGGGATTTTAACCACTGAAAATTATGTCAGTGTCGATTAGCGAATTTAGCGATCGAACGTGTGCTAGGCATATAAAAAAAATCCGAAAATTTTCCGGCCGGAAAATTGACTTAACATCTGACCGGCTTACGACTTATGGGAATTTTTTTTCGGGTTCCTAACGATATCAAATTTCATTCTGTCGATTGCCACAAGCGAGGAAATGCGTCATCAACCGAGTATTCTTTTATAAGAAGACGCCCTTATTCCACCCCTTTAAGGACGTGCAAACCTTATGGTTTTGGTTTTTACTATTAGACTATTTATTCCTACCTGATGTGTTAAAATGCCATGAATGAGAGATGAAATAAAATTGTTATTCATTATACAATGGAAAAAAGTATTAGATTTTAGCTCTAGGTTGTATTGTATTGTATTGGAGACAAAATCTAATATTTTTCCCGTGTATAATACGCTATTTCTTCCTTTGACGGAAAAAACGACGAGTTTTTCAAATATCTACCTTCACCTATGTGTATACATATCCGGGAAAAAAGTGAGTACTCGGGGAAAAAGTAATTTCATAAAAAGTTATATTTTATAACCTGTCAACAGAGATAAAATGTCAAACTCCTTTCCCCTCACAGAAAAAACTATTACATAATTTTCAGTGGTTGAAATCCCGGAAAAGAGAAAATGAGTCAACAAAATCTGTCATTATCTGACGGTATATTAACTTCCTTTTCAATTTCCACTATCAATTTCTCAGTTCTCACTACTCACTTTCCACTTTTCACATCTCCCCCCCCCCCCCATCTTCCTCTCCCTTTCTTCCTCTCTCTCCCTCTCCACCCCCCTCTCTCTCCCTATCACTCCCTCTCTCTCTATATTTCTGTCTCCCTCCTTCCCTCCCTCTCTCCCTCTTTATCCCTCCCTCTCTCCCTCCCACCCTCTCTTCTCTCTCTCTCTCTCTATCTCTCTATTTTGTGGGATCTTTTGATTATTTTTTCGTTGATTTAAAAAATAATAAAACACTCTCTTTATTGAAAACGTAATTATGAGAACAATAATTAGACAAATTAAAAGTAAATACACATTTTTTCTGCAACCCCTCTCTTTCGAAAATTCGTGAGTGATAACTTATCGGATTAGTTGGTTATTTCTAGACTCATCTGATCATAATAGATATTTATGTTGGAAGGATCATAATAACATTATGGAAGTAACCGTGAATATTATCAAGCTCGGCTATGATAGGATTGAATTTCATGGAAATAGTTTTTTTTGTATCTAGTGCGAGAAATGCTGCTGTGTTGATAGATAACTTATTTTTTTAACGAGTCGCAGCCGAGTTAAAAAAAAATAGTCGAGATCACCAAAGTATTTCGCGCACGAGATGCAAACATAATTTTTCCTTCAAATGTCAAAAATTAGGTACATAGTTTAAATTTTGTCACAATTTGAAAAGTGTTAAAACGCCTTAATTATTGTTGAACATTAAGAAATAAATGACACCTTGGATTTTTGCTTGATTGAGGACCATGAAGGTAAAAATATAAAAATACCATATAGCTCACATGCATTGTGCGAAATATGTATTTCGCACACTACTTCCCGCATGGTGTCATGGTAACGAAGTAAAATGAAAAACGTAAATCACTCCGCATATGGTTAACAATGCGCATACCTTGTCAGTTTTTGACGTTTGTGGAAAAAAATATATATGCTCGGTATGATTTGTATAGTCACTGAAGAATCAATTTTATTTTCAGGATGAACATGCTGGGGAGCAACGACTGCTCTCTGCACAGGCAAATGAAAAACCACGAACATCGCGATTGCTCGGGAGTGCCGAACATGAACGGTACCAAGATGGGACACCCCTCCGAGTCCGTACTGTATCACGGAACCAATCTGCACGATAACAGAATGGTTTGGGCGACGCTCACCCCTCGCGGTACTCAGCATTTCATTTCGGAAAACTACCCTCCCGATCTGATCGATTACGGAGAAGCGGAGGACCATTACGAAACAATCGACAGCGTAGAAGCTGTGGTGCCGCAGGTGGGACATCCGGGGGGACAATATCCGAAAGGTTCGTTTTTTAGGTTTTCAGATTTCCTCAGATTTTGTAGAATAATTTTCTATTTTGAAGATGTTCTTCTATGAGATAGTTTGTTGAGCTGGGGCCTTCGCTATCATGGCCTAAAACAGATATTCGAGTTAACCACATGCATGCCTGATGTCAACAACCGGTCTACCAAAGCAGTTGATCTTTTTCTCGCCACAAATCCTTATCGAAACAGTATTTCGTGCTTCCCTTGGGAACTCCGACCACAACCTGATCTACACTCGTTACTCTTTTCCACACCATCGAGCAACACAACACTATACCCCGCCTTATATGGAACTGCTCTGTCTCACATGGCACCTTATTTCCGGCGACTACGGTGGTCTTCGCATCTTTTTCTCAGCTATTCGATGGGAAAGAGTGTGTTTGTCTTTGGATATGTAACACAGTACATCAAGACAATTTGAAATACGTCAAAAAAAACATCATCTGATGAACCCTGGTTTAGCAGAAACTACTTTCAAGCAGGCAACATACCATCTCATGTTTTTCTCAGCATTTCCATAGGAAAGAGTGTGTTTCTCTCTTAGAGATCCAACACAATGCGTCGAGACAATTTGAGATCATAATGCTGGAGATGCAAACATATAATACCTGACAAATCAAGAGAAACCCTGGTTCACCAGAGCTGTCGGCCTCAAGCACGCAACATACCGTCGATGGTTGAAGAATCAAGGCACTGAGAAGAAATATCTGCAAGGAGACAATCGAATCGTCGAAAGAGGCTTACAATGCCAAGATACGATCGAAGCTCGTTGAATGTCATAACGGGTCCCGCTCTTTTTGGTCATTTGCCAAAGCCGTCGGAAAAATTTCACTTACAGCTCGTTTCCTCCGTTAACCAGGGAAGATGGAACACTAGCAACGAACGCTCAAAAAAAAGCCAATATCTTTGCCAACATGTTTGCTGTAAATTCTACGTTGGATTCATTGGGAAAACAACCCCCGAACATCATTCCCATCGACAGTCATATGCCTGAAATTATCTTTCGCCAGAGAACCATCAGACGCATTTTGCTGGGTCTTGACACTACCAAAGCTCCGCCGATCGTTATTCCAAGTTATTCAACCTATCTTATAATTTGGGGGTATTTCCGCCCAACTGGAAAATTGCAAGAGTACAACCCCTCCCCAAAAATGGGGAAAAGACCGCACCCAGCATTAATATCTGTCATCTATCAATAAATGCTGTTGTTCCGCAGGAATCCATTCTAGCACCAGAACTATTCCTTCCTCACATCAGTGATTTGTTGAGAGCTACCTCATGTCCTGTGCACAGCTTTGCGGATGATAGTACCCTTCATATTCCAAAGCTCCGTTATCAACCAGTGAATGCAGAAATGAACCAGAGAGAATCTTACTGAAATACATACGGACTTGGCAAAAATTCTAGAATAGATATCCAACAACTTGGTGGAATTCAATACAAATGAAACCCAAGCATATCTTTATAACTTTGTAACTATGTCAGGAGTATCCATTCCAATGAAATCTTCCATTTCCATGCTCGGTATTACCATCAGCAGTACCCTTTCATAGGAGAGCCGTGTGAGTGCCTCTCAAAAACTTGGTTTTCTGTTTCGCGCCAAGAAGTACTTATTTCACTTCCGGTCAACTGATTATGATTTATAAGGCACAAATTCGACCTGCTCTGGAAAACTGTTCCCGTATATGGAGTGCAGCACCCAAACACGTATTGCAACTTTTAAATTCTGTCCAAAAGAGAGCCATTCGTCTCATCGGTAATACTTCGCTCACTTCTCTGGAACATCGCAGAAAGTTTGGCGATCTGTCTCTGTTTTATAGATATTTTCATAGACGATGCTCTTCCGAAATATCATCAATCGTTCCACCGTTAGCGGTCCTATCAAGACTGACCCGTCAAGCTCAGTCCTCACATCCATATGCCGTCACTTTGGAGACATGCCAAACATCTGTTTCCCACAGTTTTTCCACCGAACGGCAAAGCTTTGGAACTCGCTGCCTCAGGAAGTGTTTCTGAGGCATGACTTCAGAAATTCAAGAAGAACACCAATTCCTACCTACTTTCCCTCAGCTCTCACGATGTTCTCTGAACAATACAGCATTTACCTTTTCGTGGGAACCAGAACCTAAAAAAAATCAATGGTACAAAACCAGATCAGGAAATGCTGAAGCTAGAAATGGTATTAGACAATCGAATCTTTAAAAGAGCCTCAAACTCTTGGATTATATCCTAATGGGTCCGACATGTTTTGGTATTTTGCCAAAGATTTGGGAAGTAATTTCGCTCCCAGCTCAGGAAAGAAGATGGAACACGACGAACTCCCAGAAAGGAGCCAATATTTTTGCAAACGTGTTAACTGCAAATTCTACCCCTGTACGAATCAAAACAAAATTCTGCTAGTTGGTTAGTCATTTCATCAAAAATGACAAATATGGAATGACACATGATAAATTTGCTACCGAGGACATCCTGTTGGCTAGGGTCATGGAATGACGAAACTCTAAAATTTATTGTATGAAATTATGAAATGCAAAGTTATGAGTTGTAACTTGTAACAACAATTGAACAGCGAACAATGCATGAGCGATGTTGATTCAGTTTCACTCTCAACTACAGACATACCATACAACTACTGTTACCAACCTTACAATCATCAATAAGAATCTAGATGAGATGAGTACTGCAATAAGTATTGCCTACATCCCTGTTACAACCTAAGATCAAGGTAAATATTTATTATTGCATACCAGTATGTACCAGCTACGACATCTACCGGATATCCCCTGCGGGATATCCCTGGGAAGTTACAAAGATGTCTTTGTGCTGACGTTACTCTTTGTGGCATAAAAAAGAACATAACTGGGATGTCCTCACACTCGCACACTTTTCTGTTCGATATTGGGGTGATCGGTAGTATGGCGGTCTAAGGCGCAAGCCGTTCGAAACTTCAATTTAGCGGTAGTCGTTTCGAGCCCAATGTATGTACGAGGGATTTTTTCTCAAGTACTCAATATCGGAATCGATAGACGACCACGGTCCTTGTTGAAAGCAAGTGTATCGTGTGTTGTCGAGATGCCAATATCGTCTAGTGCTAGCTTGGAGTGCACGCGAGCCACCCGAGTGTTTTTATATGATCAGAAATTAAAATACTTATGTATTGATATCTGCCTTATTGGGTATGCATAACAAAATCTGAGGAAACTAGTAGAAGTAGATAGGTAGTAGTGGTACAATTTTTTTCAGCATCGGAAAAGAACAGTTTTGACAATTCTGGCTTCCTAGATTACGAGTACGAAGATCCCACCCCGCTGATCGAAAGCTACCAGCTGAACACCATGGAAACCGCTGACGCACCCCAGTACCCAGAATACCAAGTGATCGGCAACACTGACATGAGGTGCTCGAGCCTGAACACCATGAGGAGGAGTTTGCCCATTTCAAGACCAAGAGTGTCATCCCCCACCCGGATAGAACACCCGAATTTGCCACCGCTGAATTTATATCCGCACAAGGGCACTTTGAAAAAGAATGCTACGTTGAGTTATAAAGCAGTCGATGGGGGGACACTTCCCAAATACGGGCTGTAATTGTTTACGGGAGCTACACAGGGTACTTGATGGTGAGCTTGATATTTCAGGAAAAAAAATTAGCTTGTCATAGATGTAATGTAATTTACTTTCGATGGGTTTTCCTAATATTTTGGAATATTATTATGGTTCATGTGGTACTGATATGATCGGTTTGTTTTTGTTTTGTACACTCGCGTTTAGTACACCTCGAAAATTTTCTTGAAATATTCTTGTTTCGTACACCGACCACTTGATCATGAGGAAATAAAACAAAAACATTTCGTGAGGAGTAATTCTTTAGTCTGTTCTTACCCGAACAAACTAACCTTACGTGGACACTTGGGCGCGAGGAAATTGAACAAATACATTTTGTAAGGAGTATTTTTTGTCTGTTCTAGCCAAACAAAGTAACCATACGTAAACACTTGAAACAAGTACGAAAACTATGGGTGTGTGAATTTCACTGGTATTGTAAATACATTCTCTTCAACACAAATTTTTCCAGGTAATTTTTCAAAGCGTACGAAACTCAAGTGTACGGAATAAGATATCACCACATAATTAGTTGGCAGATCTCATCCTTGTAGCTGTACAAAGAGACACTATAAGATATTCCTCAAAACAAACTACATTATAATGAATCTTAGCAATTGTACAACTTGTCAATTTTGAGGCAGTTCACAACAAAATACTGAAATAAAAAAAATCACATTAAAAGTAAAAATCATATACATATAGGGAATGCTATAATTTTTGTAAATTTCATTTGGAACATGAATTGTTGGAAGTTATAAAGCACTTACTGAATCAATGAAGAATATGACCATTTAAGTACTGTCTGAAATTATCTGAAAATACCTAGTCCATGGTGGCGTGATGGTAGAGCGTTCGCTACTCAACCAAATCAACTGGGGGCATGAGTTCAAGTCCCACAGCGCGGTCACAGGTTCTTTGCATGGCATCACACGTTAAAAGGTCAGGGATGCGTCTTCCCTAGCACGCAGATGTCTTTCGAAGATGACGGAAAAAAAATATTCGCCTGCACGAAAAAATTGTTATTTAATAAATGCGTTTTCAAGCAATACATTTATAATGTTGTGTAGTTACTTAAAAAAAACTCTGTGTCATTGATAACAATAGTTATTGAGAAATGGGTAGACATTTTTTACTTATTGTAGAATTGAATTATGAATAAAGCGTTATCATTTTTATTATATTTTTGTACGAAATAAATTTTTCCCTGAATATTATAATTATTACCTACTTATCAATTAAGTTTCCCAAAAAAATGGATTGTCTTATAAACTAGTTATTTATTTATTTATTTCTAACAATAATTATAATTCAAACAATGTGAATAAAACTCACTTTCATGAAGCTTTCAATATTAAAAAAACAAACCAATCGAAATATTTTTCAATGTCTTACATTTATGAAAAATTGAAAAATCAAAATTTTAAATTTTGTCCAACGGGAATCGTTTCTTGAGCCTTATACGAAAAAAGCTGAGATTTTGATTCAACAACTACCTATAAGAGTTTTCATGTTGTTTTATGCCAACTTGTTAAAAATTGTTACCTAATTTATAAAAACATAACTTATAGTAAAATTGCGTTAAAACTTTTTTGACGATGGCTTATTGTTTATTCATGTATTCGAAGAGTAATTAAATTTTTCATTCCTCAATATTCATTATGCATTAGTTAAAATAATTAATAGTTATTCTTCAAGCGTCCGATCCGTGTGACGGGCGCGCAAACTGTACCACCCGTTTTTATTCATATTATCGGTCAATTAAAATTATGGGACCTTTTTTTCAGGAAATTTCATGCTCTCTTTGGATCTTTTTTCCGATTTTGAATATTGCATAGTTTATGAGATATTCGCGAAAAACCAAACCCCTCTTTATTTATTACTGAATTGTTTATAACTTTTGCAATTTTTGCGAGCGAACTTTCTTTTTTGATACTTTTTTCTATATGCCATTATAAATCGAATGACACCTACTCGCTCAAAATTTTCGGTCTCTCCAGAAAAATTGACATTCAAAGAGCACTTGTAAACCAGGCTAATAACCATTATTATAATCTCTATTTGAACAGAATCAATCAACAATAACTAGAAATTGAAACGATATCAAATTGACATTTTACAGTGTAACCCATTTAAAATGGAAGCAAGCACCCTTACAAAACATAATATTTTTAGTATTTTTTTTTGCTAGGTAGACATTCAAAAAATCCACGAGGACACTAAATTTCATCATTTTTATAGCCAACTATTTCAATTTTTTGAAGTTAAAAATCTAAAAAAATTATTAGCGATTTTTTTTCAATCTTACTGGATTTGCAAAATTTTCAAATGGCCGTTTAATCAACCCATCCCTTCAACTTCAAAACTTTTATCAAAATTGTGAATTCACCACTGGATCCAGGTATAGTCACTGATCAGAATTTCACCAGAGTCTTTTCAAAATAAGAAAATTATAAGATAATGAAATAAAAGTTTTGAATTTGAAATAGTTTTTTGATTAAAATGCATATTTTTCAGTATATTCCTCCTATATGAATGTTGAGTAACTAGTTTGCGATACTTGCCGACAATTCTTTGTCCGAATGGAACTTCACAAAATTAATTAGAAAGCTTTCAAAATCTTTCTGTCATTTGGTGGCCCTTTCCAAGATCTACATTATGCGATATGTTCTAAATGTAAGATTTTCTTATCGTGACGTTCGATATGATCTTCAAATTTACGTATTTTTTGGTGTCTGTACGAATTTTGTTGATTTTTTGTTTTATTCACAATAATTTTATAAATAAAATATTTGTTGTAACTATGTGGTCCATTATTTTCATTAACTCTTATTAAAATTCTGTCAATGCTTCATCACACCCAAGAGGCAGAGATGATTGGAATAACAAAAATCCAAAATTACTATTGATTCAGCATCCACTAGATAATATCTGAGATGTTCCTGTATTATTCGATAAAAGTTGAGGATCGAATACCATGTGTTTAATATTGTGTAGGTATTCGTTTTAATACACTCAAAAGAGATTATTTTTGAAGTTGTCCATAAATATTTAGAATGGTCATTGGCAATAAAGTTTTTCATTAAAATTAATTTTCTTAAAGGTTAGGTAATAGGCCACAAAAGTATTTCGAATAAGGTAATCGAGGATAATAAGGCCTAGCTAATAATTTTAAATAAAATGAAAAATACCTTAGATTATTCCACCCATGATTGATTGTTGAAATTGTTGTGTTGGCAATAGAAACCATAATGTTTTCGATTTTGTAGTTTGGCTATTGATTGGCTATTAGATACCTATATGATATGTTTTCGATTTTGTAGTTCGCTTCCTCATTGGCTGTTTTATATAAAACGACTCACCACCAAAAGGCTGTCATAATATTTCCCTGTTTTGGAAATGAGACAACCTTTGACCAAAACGATTTGCACTCACTATTAATTCATATCAACTTCATAATTTTCGACAAATTATGGATAACGTTTATTGATGAATCAATCACAGCGTTTATTTCATTCGTGAAATGATCTTAACAAATACCACTCGTTTTATCGACGATTATTGAAATTCGTTCTCTTTTTCAAAACAAATTAAGTACTTTGATTCAGGAACTAAAGATATCAATCGTTTTGAATAAAGAACAATGTTTATTTAAACATAACTTATATGTTCAAATTTGGGGGGAAATTCAATGTTGTAAATGTTCGCCATTGACTTCCTGATGGCACATGAAAAGATGTCTCTGAAAATTACTCCTTATTTCCAAATATTTCTAGCGTAATATTCCTGCATACGTCTCGTATGCTTTCCTCCAATTCAATGCTAGTTTCTGGAGCAGTTTTGTAGACTTGTGATTTAAGATATCCCCAAGAAAAAATCTTGAGGGGTCTAATCAGGCGAGCAAGCTGGCAATTCAATAGGACCCCTCTAACGGATCCACTTTTTCGAAAAATATTCATTCAAAATGTCAGCTACTGGACTGAAAAAAAGAGGAGGTGCTCTAGTTGAAAATTAATATTTTCAATATATCCTTTCAAATTTTCTCTCAAGAAATATAGACCACTGATACGGTTGCGCAATATTCCAGCCCAAACATTACTTTTTTGGATGTACTGAGTGTGTGCTGTAATAATGATGTTATGTCCATTATTGATGTCCATTCAAGAAAAACGTGCTCTCATCAGTGAAACAAATGCTCTAATGAATTCAATTTGGTTGAAGTTCTCATTCAGCCACAAAGAACTGAATTCTGTGATCAGGATCGTCTCCATAAAGTTCGTGTAGCTAATAATAATAAAAATAAGCAGCAAATTTCAGGGCAGAGAACTTTCATAGAAAGGTATAAGTACCTGAAAAGATGTGATGATTTTATTGGAGCTCGTTTGATATACGATCCTTATGACACTTCTTAATTATTTATTGCCATTTTGTTATGAATTAATGTTTCAGAAATATTTCTATAGTAGGTAGAGGGAATTGAAAAACTTTTCGAATGAGGGTCACTCTGCCCCAATTCCATTCAAAACAATTTTTCAAAATGGCGGCCCGACGCCATTTCAAAAGAAAGAAATTTATGTTTTGGAAGAGCAATTTGTGAACTACCATTTGACCAGATTTTTTTTTTATAAAATAAATCATTACATTCAAAAGTTTACATCCAGGAGGAAAGGTTGGTCTACACCGAGAAAAAAACTTTAATAACCATTATTAAAACTTTAGTATTGGCAACTGCACCTATTAGGGTCTGGGTCTCACTCCATCAATTGCCACTATAGGAAAAAAATCTAAACAGTGTTCAATTGCCATTATCAAACTGAAATTCAAATATAAAGTACTACCTACTATTAAATCAAGTATTTATAGTAATAACACAAAATTTTTGGCTCTTAATATATATTTTGATTGTTGTTATTCTCGATTTTATTTGGTATAAGAAAAAAGAAAAAAAAAGGATTTATGTCGTGAACTATACGATGAAATTCACGAACTTACTAGACGCTTGGGAATTATCAATATTTTTGGATAGTTTCGAAGGTGAGTATACAAGTTATTGTATCAGAAAAGTTTTAATTGAACCTTATAGGTTTACCATCTTTTAAGCATATAGAATATTTCTTGTTGTATATGAGTTAACAAAATAGTATATTTTTTATATGAAATATCTAGAGCAAATTCTGGAGATGGTGAGCTACATTTTTTATTCAATTCTTTGATTTTTTTTTTTCGGTTATGATGATTTTTCTCATGTGGAACGTTCTTTTCCGATGCAATGTTGTTCAAGAAAATCAAATAAGCATTTTCATTACAATACTTTGCCAACTGGGGTTTGAATGTGGCAAAATCACTTTTTTTCGGTTATCTCATTTTTATCAAATGGCATCTCTATAGCACACCCTGTATAACAGATAGTTTGAAGGAGACGAATTTAAAATGATACCAACATTTTTAATATCAGTCAATTATTTTCACTATTATAAAAAAAATTACCAAAAAGTATTGAGATCGCTGGACTAATACTAAAAAACCAGATAATAAATTTGAATATTCATTTAGTATAGGTACCTAAACAATAATTATTGGCCAGTTTGTGCTATCTTGCTAATAAATGAATACTCCGGAAGAATTTTACGACAGTTCTGGTTTGATACCAGCAGATATTTCAATCGTCTTTTTGCACAGGTTTCCTATGGGGGAGTCATTATGGTTGATAGACACATCTGCCAGAAATTACACAATCCATGTATTCGTTGTATTTCAAAAGTAGTAGAAGAAAAACAATTAAAAATTTTTCGTTCATATTATATACGCACTGAACAGTTATAGAAGGACAGGAGGTTACATGAATTGTTTTTTATTTCTTTTCACAACAAAGTCGCAGTTTCATACTTTGGAAAAAAAGTGATTCTGCCATATTCAAACCCCGACTGTTGAATTGCGATCAAAATGATGATTTCATTTTCTCGAACAACATTGCCTTGGAAAAGAACGTTTCACATGTGACAAATAAAAAAAATATATAAGATTAAAAAATTATAGAAAATTCAGCTCATTCAATTCAGAATTTGCTCCAGATTGAAAAAATGTGAAAATATACAAGGGTTCCATTTGAAAAACCAAAGCTAGGATTATTTCCGCTGAAACCGGAAGTACTACAGAATTCATTTTTTACTCAAAATGTCACACTTTAGTTCTTCAATAATCCCCTAAATTTTTGTAGTTTGAATCGGATTATTTCTATAAAAAATAGGGGTGCGCCATTTCCCATATTCACCCAGTATTCATACAGAAATACTTCATCATCAAGCAGTGATTCTCTTCCATGTTGAGAGGTACTAAAATATGACTTTTCATGAAATTACTTTTTTCCCGGATAAATACATAGAGGAAAAGGTAGATATCTGCTATTGCAAAACCTGATCTCGCACGCATCCGATATTCGGCTCGAGGCTCTAACCCCACCTCCTACCTTTATTCCTTAGTTCGACAAAAGCTGATGAAATGAAAAAAAAAAAAAAGACGCCCAGCTGTCGCCTTGATTAAGTCGTAGTAAGCCGCAATCCTATCGATACGGCTATGAACAGTGTTTATATAATAAGAATAAACGATTGTTCATAAGAGAACAAGACAAGTGAAAGATCTCGCGAACCGAAAGGTCTTAAGCCGTAGACTTTTGATTTATTTCACTATTAAATCGTCGTTTTTTCCATCACGGAAAAAAATAGTGTATTATACACGGGAAAAATAATAGATTTTAGCTCTCGGTTTTTTTGTCCCCCCCCCCCCCACTTCGCGTCGGGAGACAACACAACTTATTGTATTATATTATCTTGATAATATATAACTATTAACTAAATAACTACCTGATTAGTTCAATAATCTTGTCTTGAAAGTATTGACATGGTTTACTTCACCAAAAATCCTGTTGTAATGATAGAAACATAGAATACTTTAATATACTGGAGCATATTCTCTCCAACTTTGAGCGTAAAGAATGGTAAGCGTTAATCTTGCCACAATACATTTGGAGATCGGTAATTTTAGTAATAAGTCGGAAATTTGAGGTATCCCACACAGCACACGACATCCAAAATGGACGTTCGTTTTACGTCCAGTTATAGTCCAAACGTCCATGGACGTTGAATGAACGTTCATTGTATGTCCAGGACACGGACATACGACGATGTATATCCAATTTTGCGTCGTAATTGTTCCAGATAAGACCCTTCAGTAACAACCTGAGGATGCTGAGGATTTCGGACCTAAGGTCATCCTAAATGTGTCGCCAAGAAGACGTTCTGTTTTCTACAACCTAAGAACATTATTAGGCTCGAGTATTTGCGCCATGATTGTTCCAGGATAGTCCCTTTCAGGGACAGCCCAAAGATGTTGAAGCTTTCGAGCCTATGGTTGTATTCAGATGACACATTTGTCTCGGACGAGTATTCAGCCATACAGTAAAATGTACGACTGACGCGCTCCAACCATAACTAATATGGATGAATAGTCTATATTTCCTAACAGTTTTATTGGTTATTTTGTCTACATAAGGTTAGTCAGGTCATGTTATGTTTGGCTAATAATGAACGCATTTTCAACTATTAAACTTCCTGCTAATACAGTGACCTATCACGTAGCACGTCCCATCTGCAGCATGAAACACACATACCACATTCCACCAACTCAAGTGACAAGTACCGCCGAGTGCATGTTATTTATTAACAAAAAGAAAATCATCAAAATGAAATTTGCACGAACCATTCAAACGAAATGTTTGTTTTCTCAAGCTTGCCAAATCAGTGCAGTTGAGAAACGCCCCACCGAAGTTTCGAGAGAGGCCGCTCTAGTCAGGTCTATGACGTTCGGAGAAGACTCGAGAAAATTCGGGTCGAATTTGTCGCTCATATAAAAGCGTGCGAAACGAGCGGGACTTCAGTGAATTCAAATCGAGCGAACTAGAAACAAGTAACTAAGAAGTTATACATTTACTGTCAAGTGAATATTTCAAGTATTTCAAGTGTTATTCGAGTGAAAATTGTTCAATATAAACGGAAATAAAATGGTTAAAGCTCCAGCAGTTGGTATTGACTTGGGAACGACGTATTCCTGCGTGGGAGTGTGGCAGCATGGAAAAGTGGAAATCATCGCCAACGACCAAGGCAACAGAACAACACCCAGCTATGTCGCCTTCACAGATACGGAGCGCCTCCTTGGAGACGCTGCCAAAAACCAGGTGGCGATGAACCCAAGCAACACCGTCTTCGACGCTAAACGTCTGATAGGACGTAAATTCGACGACCCAAAAATCCAACAGGACATGAAACATTGGCCATTCAAAGTGGTCAATGAGTGCAGCAAACCGAAGATCCAGGTGGAGCACAAAGGAGAGAGGAAAACGTTCTCTCCGGAAGAAATCAGTTCAATGGTGTTGACCAAAATGAAAGAAACGGCAGAGGCGTACTTGGGAACGTCGATCAAAGATGCTGTTATAACGGTTCCAGCTTATTTCAACGATTCGCAAAGGCAAGCCACGAAAGATGCAGGTGCCATTGCAGGTCTCAACGTCCTGAGAATAATAAACGAACCAACCGCAGCAGCTCTAGCGTACGGACTCGATAAGAACTTAAAAGGTGAGAGAAACGTACTCATATTCGACCTAGGAGGTGGAACCTTCGACGTGTCCATACTGACCATAGATGAAGGATCCTTATTCGAAGTAAGAGCCACAGCGGGAGACACTCATCTAGGTGGAGAAGACTTCGATAACCGTCTGGTCAACCACCTAGCAGAGGAGTTCAAGAGGAAATACAGAAAAGATCTCCGAAGCAATCCAAGAGCCTTACGCAGGCTAAGAACAGCAGCTGAGAGAGCCAAACGCACTCTTTCTTCAAGTACCGAAGCCACTATCGAAATTGACGCTTTATTTGAGGGTGAAGATTTCTACACAAAACTCAGTAGAGCCAGATTCGAAGAACTCTGTTCTGATTTATTCAGAGGGACACTACAGCCAGTGGAGAAAGCTTTGAACGACGCCAAAATGGACAAAGGGCAGATTCACGACGTTGTTCTTGTCGGTGGTTCTACCAGAATTCCGAAGATTCAGCAGCTTCTGCAGAACTACTTCAACGGCAAATCCTTGAACCTGTCCATCAATCCTGACGAAGCTGTAGCCTATGGGGCCGCTGTCCAAGCAGCAGTTCTTAGCGGTGAAACAGACTCCAAGATCCAAGATGTTTTGCTAGTGGATGTGACCCCACTGTCCCTTGGCATTGAAACAGCAGGTGGAGTCATGACGAAAATCATAGAACGAAATGCTCGAATCCCGTGCAAGCAATCTCAAACATTCACCACTTACGCAGACAACCAGCCCGCAGTGACCATCCATGTGTTTGAAGGAGAAAGGGCCATGACAAAAGACAATAACCTCCTGGGAACCTTCGATTTGACTGGAATCCCACCCGCACCTCGAGGAGTCCCCAAAATCGAAGTAACTTTTGACCTAGACGTTAATGGAATCCTCAACGTATCTGCCAAAGACACTAGCTCAGGAAACTCTCGCAATATTGTCATCAAGAATGACAAGGGGCGACTTTCGCAGAAAGACATTGACAGGATGTTGGCGGAGGCGGAGAAATACAAAGAGGAAGATGAACGCCAACGCCAAAGGCTCGCAGCAAGAAATCAACTGGAAGGTTATGTCTTTCAACTCAAACAAGCTGTTCAAGACTGCGGTGACAAGTTGTCTCCGGAGGACAAGTCCACCATTGAAAGAGAATGTGAAAGTTGCTTGAAATGGTTAGACAGCAACTCGCTGGCAGAGAAAGAAGAACATGAGGACAAGCAAAAGCAGTTAACATCAGTGTGCAGTCCCATCATGGCCAAACTCTATGGAGGTGGTCCCCAAAACAACCAGTATGGAGGAAGTTGTGGTCAACAAGCAGGTAGATTTGGAGGCGGACGATCTGGGCCAACCATCGAAGAAGTTGACTGAGTCACTGACTTAGTTTAAATACTCTATTCTTTGGCAAGATCTTGCCATAGTCATGTACATAAAGACTGATCTATTTGTTATTATTTGTAAATAAATTGGTATTTATCTTTTTTATACTCATATACATAAAAGACTGATTATTTGTTGTTGTATGTTATAGGTAAAAGAATAAAAAATTATTGCTTTTTTATGATTTGTTTGTTTTATTGCTAAACTACCTTCCGAACTCTGTTATAAAAATCTCTGAGTATTTACTTAGATAATCTGAAAATGAAAAAAAAAGTAAATTCATGGTAATCTGTACAAGTGTAGAAGGGCAAATTAATTTGTCAAAAAAAGAATCAGCATCTCCGATCCGATTCAAATACAGTTTTCAGCGTGTTTTCATGACGGAGGCGAATACAGTCTTCGGAACGTCAACGTTTTATGAAAAAGAGAAGTATTTTTTTTTTTTGTTGATTTGAACTAATTTTTTCAGATAGGTAAATTCAGTGTACGATACGTTACTGACCAAAATTATAATTTCATGCGAAACAACATTCTAGTGAACGCAGTAACTTATCACGCAAATTAAATTTGCCCTTCTACACTTGCAGAGTTTTCCTTTGATCATATTTTTTCACTTTCAAACTGTAGAAGATCAAATACCGAAAAAATGATGTTAAGAATCGAATTTCCTCCACAAAATCTTTCAATCATTATAAAGATATTCTGGAAGGTTAGATATGGTTCCCATGAAAAATGTAGTTAATGAAAAATTGAATCTTTATCAAATTAGACACGCTAGTGTCTTCCTTAGGAGTACTCCCATAAGATGAGAAATGTAACAGTGGTGCTAAGATGCGTAGTGTTTTGTCGCTTGCTCTATATTTCAGCAGGAAAAGGTAGTAATAATCTCTCTATACAGGGTGTAACATAAGTACGTTAAAATATTCAAGTGACGTATACCTGAGACAATTTTACGAAAAAAGTCTAAATAAACTTGTATCCGGAAATGCTTCGTTTCGGACTTACAGGTTGTTGAAATTGATTTTTTTTGTAAGCTTTTTTTCTTCTTTTTTTTCTTGGTGTGTTGGCATCGACTGCTATGGTCATTAGCCACGTGTTCTGGATAGGCCTTGTTACTAACTCCACACGCCACCTTAGGAACAGCACTGTTAATTATTAATGCAACAGTGAATCGTAGAAAAAATAAGTTATTTGCACGAAATTTGGTACCCGTGGTTTTTTTGACGTGGGAAATCATAATTTCGTATTATTTTTCATGTAACATCTAGAGGGCGCTGCGTACGATGTCATTATTTATTTCAAATTGCCAGTAAACTTTTGGTACTTTTCATGAAAAAATCTTATTCCCACACCTTTTCCAATTAAAAAAGATATACTTCCTCAACAACGCTGGAGGTGATCTTTTTCGAGATATTTACAATTTTCTATATCGATGCATGTTATTTAGCTCTTAGGACGGTAATTGAAGTTGCTGAGACAAATTTCAACATGCTGATGTATATCTTGAAAACGAACATTTTATAGAAAAAAAGTTGTTTATTTTGACGAGATCTACCACATACTTAGTTTTTGTAATGTTCTCAGCAACTTCACTTGGCGCCCTAGGAGCTAAGTAACATGCATCAATATAGAAAATTATAAATATCTCGAAAACGATAACCTTCAGCGTTGTTGAGGAAGTGTACCTTTTTTACTTGGAAAAGATGTGGAAATGAGGTTTTTTCATGAAAAGTACCACAAGTTTACTGTCAAAAATGTTGGTGACGTACATGAATCAATAAAATTTACTGGGTTCCAAATGGACCAAAAACTCTTTGGAAAAAACATGTTAATTTCATTTGTAACAAACTAAAAAAATATCTGTTTTCATTTTCATGACCCATATCTCCTCTATGGCCTAGTATTTTGTGGGGACACTCTGGTTCAACCCACAACGAAATTTTGTAAAAAGAAATATCTTCAAATTGAGTTACATATCAAGACGTTTAAAAAAATAGTGAAAATAATAAACTAATTAATCTACTCCACCTTATGTTAATTTATGTATAAATTTTGTTAAAAATAATCTTCTGCATCTGCATCAAATTCAAATCAATCCTCCATGATCATCACACCAGGGCCGGCGAGTCCATTAGGCGAGTCAGGCAACCGTCTAGGGCGGCAAATGGAGAGAATAATTTTTCAAAAACAGAAAACTCTAAAGCATTAGAGCAGGTGAGAAAAAACGTAATTTTTGAAATGCATATAAAATTCAAGGTTGAATTACTTCAAAAATACCATTCACTGAATATGATGTGTTACTGTTAAGGGAGGAGACTTTTGTTGGTAGTGGAAAGGGCGGCAAATGTAAATTTTTGCCTAGGGCGGCAGACCTGATATGGTTACGCTAGCCCTGCATCACACCACACAACTAACAACTATAACAAAATTAAGAATTGAATTCTTAGACAAATATTGAACTATCTGTTTTTAACGAGTTTCATACTTTATTGTAACATTCATGGCAAAATAAGTTATTCATCTATCTAACTATCATGTTATTTCCACAACTGCAAGTCTTTATTAATATTGCATACAGAGAAAGCAGAATCAATATGGTTTCCATAAATGAATAAAATTCCAATTCGGAAAGTTTCCCAGTTGGTCTACCATCTACAAGATGGCGTTATCACTTTGGTCAAATAGGTATATTCACAGTTTGAAGTTGTCCAATATTCTGAAAGTTTTCGTTTTAAACTCATTCAAAAAACCTAATTATAGTCTTAGCATTTTTATATGTGTAATTTCTTTTTTGCCAAAATTCATCGTTATGTATTCATCAATCAAAAGTTTTACTCAAATCTTTGCAATTTTTTAAATTTGTGTTCTCCAACAGGAACATGGTGCAACTCGTATTTTACCATTTCGTGGATGTGGCTATTTGTAATTCGTTGTTACTCTTAGTAAAGAATAGCAAAGGATAGTGTTTATTGTACTTCCCAAATAAAATTGCCACAGGGCTCTGTAGACAAACAGAGAAAGTTCAAAAGCGACGAAATAGACCAAGTTCAGAACCTTTGTCTCCAAAGGGCAACATAACGAATCCATTCCAATTCTGGCCATACAAATAGTTAATGAAGGTCAGTGGCCTTTCTATCTATCCACCATTGCTATTGTCAGAAGTGCAGAATGTATTAATGTCCTTCATGAGAAAAATTATTGTTATAGATAGTTTCACCTGCAATAGTTTAGTTTTGTTAAATCAAAACGAATATAAACAATATATTGTATTCAGTACTTGATTCTCATGATTTTGTCCTTTAATCACACATTTCCAAAAGTGCAGTGTTCCCAGAATTATTTTTTTTTAAATTACAATTTTTGACCAATTAACATATCAATTCAAAAGTTAAACAACTGAAAAACAATTCTTCATCTCCCAGAGAATCCTAATATGATATCAATTGGAAATGTTATAGAACAGATTTGAAATAAAGTCAAAATTTGGACAAATAAAAGTATTCTTTTTTCCCTAAACAAATGCAAGTTAATGCATTCCCATTCGCTATAAATGTGATAATAATGCTCCAATTACATAGTTTCTAAAATTGAAAAGGAACTATCTATCTCATAAATGGTTTGATCTAGGCATAGGGTAATTTATACATTTCCACATTATTGTTAAATGATATTTTCTATAACAAGAAAAAGTGGTCATTTCATTTTGAAAACCTGAAATTTTTTCGTTTACAAATGTAATTTTGATAAGTTTTTTGGAGCACACTCTGTATGTATTTTCTCAATGTGTTTGTGTATGAAAACTACTTAATATGTGGTAAAGTGTTAATTATACACATAAAAGCTATAATTCTGAAGAGCTGCAACTGTATGGGAAATAAAAAAATATACATATAAAAAAAACGAAACGCTTTAGACATAGACATTTTAAATGTTTGTGTTAATGAATGTACAGTTTTTATGATGTCACTTCCTTAATCAATTATTTACAATTTTCATGTCCTGTGACCTTTTTCCGAGGGTTCATCAATAAGAATTTCTGATGTACATCTTATCTTATATAAACAAAGTAATTGAGTATATTATAATCTCGTGGATATTTCAATAAAATAGAGAAAAATTGGGTAACTCATTTGAAATGAGAAAGGTCTTGACAACTTCCAGTAAAACCGGAAATTGAGTTCTAGGGAAAATATTTTAGATGAATCCATAGTCATTTTAAATAGTGTTTTGAGGCACCAATGGAGCTTAATACTTTCCTAAAATTATATGATTTTGAAGCTTATACAGGTACAGACGTCCGGTTAAATTCTTCTCCACAAATATTGGATCTATGATATGGTTATCTGGAATAAAGCATTGCCTCACATAACTGCAGCCTTCTATCTGGGCTGTCTTTTGTTGGTAGGTGCAAAAATTGTTTTTTCAGATACTTATTTCATACGGTGGTTGGAGATACCTCACAATCTCTGTGGCTAACAATTTTGTTGCTTCTTGGGAATTATCAACAACTAAACAACATTTCCTCTGAATTATATTTTCTTCCTGATCCTTTTTTCTTCGTGACACAATTAGTCCCTCAGAATTTTGTTGTGGATTGAAATATGTTTTATGTGTAATGCAGATGTTTTTGAATTTGGTAGCATATTCACAATATTTGTAGTCCCAACTTCCGAAAAAATTTTGTTTACTAGTTTATAGCTTTTATGGAACTCACACAAAGGGGCACTGCATGTAATCTTCATCCTGAAATGAAATAATTGTGAAATTCATGAGTTTCATTACTCTATTTCATCACATCTTCAAAAATTTCGTTTTGAACATGAATGGAACCTTGCTGAATATTACTAAATTTTGAAAAACGTGCTAGTTCAGATGTTTCTGATATATTTCTAGTCAAGAATGTACCTATTGCAAATTTCATTTAGAACAAAATGATATAGTCCATGAATTCAAAAAATATCTCAGAGAAAACTCCCACTCTAGGAAACATGAGAGAAATTTAAACATCTGCGATTTTTTTATTGAAAATTAGTTTAACTAGGTAGTATGTTTGCTGGTAAATCTAATCCACCAGGTTCACTAACCGAATTCCCCAAAAAATTACCATTTGTTCGTAGGTAAAGTGCTGCAATTATTTTTCAATTCATCAAAATGCACACTCCAGTCAAAATATATCTGATAGGTATTAACATTTCGTAAAATTATAATAATAAACACACTAGTTTTGAGTTTTGGACAATGAAACATGAAACATTCCCATATTTACTTTGTTTCGGAAAATATTAATTTAGAATGAAGATTAATGAAGGAACTAACCATGTTTGAAAATTACCCTCGTTGACCTACCTTACTTGCAAGTTGCAACCACCTACCCTACCACCGCAACCGCCTTAACCTCAATGTTTTTCTCGAAAATTCTAGACAAATCAAGAATCAAGTGACATGAACGAACAAACTTTTAGTCCGCCGAACATTCTCGATCTGCTTCACAGTGAATCGTTCTTTCAGAAGAGGCGCGACTCAACTGCACAGAAAGATTCCTAAACAAAATATATGCAATCAGATTAAAAATGGGTATATTTTAAATGAGAACCAAAATAATTATTGTGCTACAACATTACGTGCCCAGTTCTATACTCTATCTCCAAAATAATATTTGGCCAGCAAAAGTAATAAACGAGCACCAAAAAACCTCAACCAGAAATAGAATTTATGAGCACCTGAAATGTTGAAAAGTTGGGATAAATATTAAAGTTGTACGTCATGTATACATTAACACCAAAAACATTAAATAATCTCTCACGCTTTTTCAACAAGCAAGCTAGGTTAGCTTGCTCAAGTTAGGTTTGTGTGCCAAGCGCGAGCGAAAAACTAATTCACGCATATTCAACTCGCAACCTAGGTTATCTTGCTCAGGTTAGGTTTTTGTGCCAAGCGCGAGCGAAAAACTAATTCACACATTTTCTACTCGCAAGCTAGGTTTATTTTGGTGCTCAAAATATTTATTGTTTAAGTAAGATTTGTGGTGTGAACGATAATTAGTTGTTCTTGAAATATATAAATAAACTTCAAAACTCAGTACTTTGGGACTCAAAAATAAATAATTTGGTAATTAAACTTTAGTGCTCAACTATGATTTTTGGTGACACAAGATGAATATTTGGCAATCATATATCAATATTACTCTAGTGCTCGGTTAAATACGACCCTTAAAAATCCCTGGTTTGGAATCGTTGTATATATAACAAATTTAAGAGGAACCATACGAAAATTTTATGGAAATCTTTTATGAAAATCCTTCAAATAATTTTTTTTTATGGCCTGGTTCCCACAAAAAGAATAATTCTTAAATGTTCAGAGAACATCGTTAGAGCCGAGGAAAAGTAGGTACTAATTAGTGTTTTTGATAATGATAGGTCTCTGGGAGCACCTCCCTATGACACTGATGAGTTCCCAAAATTTTCCGTTTGTTGAAAGAACGAGCCTTGAAAAAGAGACAGTAATTTGAGGTTATAATTTCTAATTTTCTTCATCAATATAATTTCCTTTTATTGGAATCGATATACTACGAAAGCGCAGGAGGGCCACAAGACATTTTTATTTCATCACTTTCACTTTTTTCTCGAAATTTCGAGTTTAATGTTGAAATTTCATTCATGGTCCAGAACACTGTAGACTGTTGGACTCCAACAACAAAATGTTAACTTTCTGATATGAAATGCAATTTATACAGGGTGTAAATATTGAGCAATTCTTCTGCCACTATATGCTATTGGTAAAAAAACTAGGTACCTACTTATTCCCTTTCTAATATTTTAATATTGTATCTTTGTGATTATCTATAAAAGACTAATAATGTCGAATAGAGGCACCATTACGAACAATATATGTATGGAAACTTGTGTTATTTTGACCTTAACAGTATGTTGTTTTTAAAAGTATTGCTTATTATTTGCAGGACACTTTTGTATACTATGTATCCTCTGGATTCCTTTCGGATATACAGTGGATGTACATTGGACACGCCCAGGAAATATCCACAGTGGTTGTTATTTGGATATATTCTAGACATCTAGCAAATATGGACATACAATGGACGCCCAAAATATGTACAATATATAACTATTGGACGCTTTCTGGACTTTAATTGTACGTCCAATGGACGCCTAAAATACGCACAAAGTATATCCACACCATACGAACGACGTACATCCATTGAACGTTTTCTGGACTTTAATTGTACTTTCATAGTAGTGTCATGGACGTCCATATTGAATGAAAATTGGACCAATTCTGGATATCCACTAGACGTCCTGAACATCCGTATTCGACGTCCATTGTACATCCATTGCACATACATGTGATGTGTGGGTAATAGTCCGAAGTCGTAAGGAAAAAATTACCATTCAAGCACTGTCATATCATAAGGAAAGAAGTCTATTATTGGTCACTTTCGCGCAGCTGGAAAACTTTATAATTGAACAACTTTCCTCACGACTTGTAACTCGTGCATGAACGCAATATTCCAACTTTTCACTTAAAACTTCCGACTTATTACTTACGACCTAAAAACTTTTAATCTTAAATTCACCTTAGACTTCGAATTCTGCCAAATATACATACGACAGAAAGTCAAATGGTACATTCTAGCCAATATGGGAAAAATTGTCGTCTTTCAGCCGTCGATTACCACTTTAAATTGGTCCAATTCCAATGTTGCGGAAATCATTCGACGCAGAATTTATTGATATTCAATTTGTCTATTTGGAAGATTTCCGCCAGGAGGCGTTGTTTAGGAGTTACAAGCGAAAAACTGAAAGAGGTCCAAAAATTTCGAAGTTTTTGGGGCACCAAAAGTAGTTCAACCCCTGGAGGGGTACAAACTCACATTGCTTGTTTTCAATACTCTCTCAAGGTTTAAGAACGATTTCCAGCTTTCCCCAGATCACTTTGAGGTAACCTTCCCCATTTCAGGGCTTATTTAACTGAAGTATGGAGGTACTCTAGCTTTTTTTAGTGCTACATGACCTTTTGCTGGAAGTAGATGACAGTAAATTTCTAGCCTCTATCAGTAGTTTCGGAACGATTCAGAATAATGCTTGGGAGTTTCGGAACTACACTTAGGTATGTCAAAACTCATATGACTCATGAACGATGAATGATGACATATGACAGATGAAGTGCCGGTTTTTGTCATCCTTGAATTCTTTTGGCTGTGGGTTGGACGGTTTGAATTCTTTAATCACAAGATAGAATATTCCATGTGAAAGAAATTTATTTTTTCGAAAAGTTTGTTAAAAGAATAATATTCCGAAAATGGCTCTCCACGTTCCTAAACCTCCAGGCTTCTCGCAAATGCTTAAGGAAGGTACCCAGGTAAGTAATTGTATGCAAAAATGGACAAATTCATAACATGTGGTCAAGAAATGAATAAGCAATAATTATTTTTAACAGCACTATTCCGGCTTAGAAGAAGCTGTAATGAGAAACATTATAGCTTGTAAAGAATTTGCACAATCAGTCAGATCCGCCTATGGTCCAAATGGTATGAATAAAATGGTCATCAACCACATCGAAAAGCAATTTGTAACGAGCGATGCAGCTACCATCATAAGAGAGTTGGATGTAGTGCATCCAGCAGTCAAACTGATGGTCATGGGAAGCCAAATGCAGGATGCCGAAGTTGGGGATGGAACTAACTTCGTAATAATCCTCGCTGGGGCGCTTCTTGGTAAGTTGGACAAATTGCTTCAATGTTGGATATTTTCCTTCTGTTTTTATTTTATACCCATTATAATTCAATAAATGAACTTAAATAAATTGAATTATTCTTAGAAAAAAACTGAATGAAATAATTTGTATGTATGTACACTGGTGTAGTAAGTGTGGATTCATGCAGCACCAATTAATAAGTATTGAAAATGTAGCTTTCATACACCCAAATTAACAAATACCAAGGAACAAGTGAGCATGCGCACAGATCAGATTAGACTTTTATGTGGATGTGGATTGTAAAACTGATTGTTAAATTCCATTTATTCCTAAAAAATATATTACTGCTTTTTTGCATTCACGATGGTCAATGAAATGGAAAAGACCGAAGAATTCTTTTTGAAAAATAAAAGTAGGAGATGAGCAGTTTATTATCAAAAGTGTGCTCAAATTTTCAGAAGAATCCATCAAAAAATCCTTTGCCGCCTGTTCACAGATTACTCATTACATTACAGTAACTAGATCTCCTCTAATTGTTTTCAAAATAGATTTAATAATTTTTTTTTAGCTACCTTGCAGGGGGATGTTCAATAAAGTAAATTGCTCACGGGAACTATCTGGGGCATTCTATTGTTTCATACATAATCAGAGAAATGTGGGAAGTGAGTTAAAAGTTCCCTCACCAGAGGAGTGGGAGGCAATTGCCAAAGTTTCTATCATAGATGGAACCTTCCAAACTGTCTTAGTGAGGTTGAAAGCATATCGACATCCAAGCACCAAAGCATTCCAGTTCAACATTTTTCAATTACAAAAAAAATTGCATCGTCTTGATGGTTAATATTGGTGCTACTGTGGGCAATCATGATCCTGTAGTATTCAGCTTGTCAGGGTTTGGGAATGCAATTCTCCAGAATAAACTGAAAATTTTAATGTTGAAATTTCCCCATTTCTTTGCTACAGATGCTGCATTTCTGTTATATAAGAATATAATGTGTCCATACCCAAGACAAAATCTAAGGGTGGATAAAAGTATACACAGTTACCGCATTTCTAGGACAAGGCAAACTATTGAAAATAGTTTTCCAATTCTGGCACACAGATGGAGGCTTCTGAGAAGAGCTTTAGTGTGTGAACTGGAGACTTGTGAAAATATTTTGCAGGCCTGTGCCCTACACAATTTTGTCCAGCTAATGGAATTAGAAATTCCATAAAGTGAAAGGCACTACCAACTGGTTTCATACAAACATGACGATTTGATTTTAGGAAAAATTATTTGAGGAGAGATGGAAGGGGTTCGATACAATAATACCAAAAAGAAATACATAGAATTGAGAAATAATATCTATGAGTATATCAATTTCCCACAGGGTAGTGTTCCATGGCAACTGGACAAAGTGCAGAAAGGTTGCGTTCCAGACCGGTTCATGTATATGGAAATATTAATGATATAACTAATAATATATGTGATAGATTTTTTACCTAATAGAAAGAGAGAGGTTTATATTATTGTATACAGTGAGTTTCAAAAAGTTTGCACCATATGGAAAACTGTTTTATTATCCATTTGTCAGAAAATGTTTTCTCCATAAAAATTGGTGCATGGCATAAAACTTATATAGGGGAGCACAAAAACAAAAAATAGGAATTTTGATCAAGAGTAAACTACTGTCATTTTTCATATCTTCCATGAACTCTATTGTGAAAAGTTTTTCAGAATTGAAAACAATATTCAAATTTGATATCACAGCTATCTATACAACAAAATATTTTACCCATTTTTTATGGTTATAGCCTCATAAAAAGTACTAGTATCTCACTGAAATTTGGACCAATTCATTATTTGTACTAAAATATTGACGTTTGTTGTGTTGCTATCAGTATGATTTTATAGCATAAAATTATTGAATAAATCAATTAATTAATGCTTAATAAATAAATAATACAAATCTGCGAATTTACTTTAATGATTAAAAATGGAAAAAAAAAATTTGTTGCCTAGGTAGGTGGCTGTGATAAATTTGAATATAGTTTTCAATTCTAAACTACTTTTCTCAATAGATTTTTTATTTTATTTAAAAAATTATTTTGAAAAATCGGCGTAGTTTACTCCTGATCAAAATTCCTATATATTGTGCTCCCCTGTACACTGTTTGGAAATTTAGAATTTTGATAACTCAATTTACAGTTTTTCGCAATTCAGCAATTTTTATGAGGAATAAAATTTGCTGACAAATGGATGAAAAAAAAGTTTCCCATATGGTGCAAACTTTTTGAAACTGTATATTTTGAAATGTATTTTCTAGTTCAATATCAAATGATGTTTTTTTTGTTAGTTTTATTTTTGTAGCTGGATGCCATTTATTTTGATATAAAGAAAAGTTTTAATATATTTTTTTTTCAAAATAAAATGACATTCTAAAAAACTTCACAAAAAATAATATACTTCAATAAATCAAACAAAAACTGAGTAACAATAAAAAATAAATATGTATAACATTCATAAAATAAACAAAGTAAATAAAATGAGATCATTTTAGGTGAATGATGAAATTTCAATCATCATCATCAAATAGCATATCAATGTCATTGGCTAGCGCCTTTTTTGTGACTTGAATTATTTCTAGCTTAGCAGCGTATATGATTTTTTTATTTTTATTTGCATCAAAACATTCCTAATTTTTTTCATGAAATGAACAATTGATTCATGCTCCAAATTGGGTCCCGTTTCTTTTTGTCTCCTTTGTTCTTAAAATACTGATTGAAGTTGTCAAAAGCCGATGATAATTTCGACATGACATTAGTGTCTTCAGTTTTTTTATTTTTTTTTGTTAGGGGTAGTGTTGAATTTTTGGACGTTGCTATATTTTTTTGCTGAGGAAGCTCATTACTAGGAATGTTTTCCTTGTCAGCTGTATCTGAAAAAAAGTTTTATCCATGATTAAGACCGTGAGGAGTAGACCAAATAGTGGATTATATTCCACAGAACTAAAGTTGCTTTCATTCAGTGAGAGGAGATTGTTAATGTAGAGGCAACAAACACTCAAAGGAATAATTCACTTTGGTACCAGAGTATATACAATTTTTCGAGATGATTATAAATAAAATTGGGTGACCTCTAGATATAAATTAAATAAAACTCTGCTTATGTTTTATTTCAATTTGACAAGTATTCAGTTAACTACAAAAAAGACAAGTCACAAGTGAATAAGTTGTGTCAGTGTCATACATTTTTTGATCATAATACTTGAAATGAAAAATTTATACTTAAAAAAAAAGCAGCAAAAAAGGCTCTAGAAGGTATTCTGAAAAAAAATTATTAGAAGCACAACACTATACAGTTATTACATAGTGCTGCATACACTTAAGTTCATAGGTATTGAATTAATGACTTTGGTCCTTGTTTGGATGGACTAAAGGACATACTTTGGTCCCGGAAGTACAAAAAAGAAAAAAACATGGGAGTCAAACTGAATCGATATTTACCAGTCTCTTCACATACAACCTATTTTTTTATATATACATTTTTTTTTTCATGATTTCTAACGGTTTGTTACCTGAATATTGTTATTTCTCTTTATTATTTTCTTACCTCGCTTAAGACGAAAAACAGAGGTAGTGCTATCGGCCACCACATATAGTGCTGTCACCTGATCTTCTGCATTTTTTTTTTCAACCTCGAATGTAATGCTTACCTATTATTCATCGAATTGTTTGTTATTTTTATTTGGTTGAAGAAAATACTTTAGAAGACCTTTAAGAAAAGTGCAATAAAATTATTATTATTATTATTATCATCCACATCTTATAGTAAAGCATCATTTACATATCCTTATTCTTTTTTTTTAATAGACTGTTCTGAAGAACTCATTCGCTTGGGCGTAACTCCAACAGAAATTGCTGAAGGATACGAAACAGCTTTGGAAAAATGTTTGGACATTCTTCCATCTTTAGTTTGCTACCAGGTCAAAAACAATCGTGATGTTCAAGAGGTAGTTAAAGGAATCAAGACTTCCATTCAATCTAAACAGTATGGAAACGAAGACTTCATAGCGAATCTGGTTGCAAAAGCCTGTGTTTCTATCCTCCCCGAGCAGACCACCTTCAACGTTGATAACGTTCGAATTTGTAAAGTCCTCGGATCCGGTTTGTTCAGCTCTCAAGTTGTGCAAGGGATGGTGTTTAAGAGAAATGTTGAGGGAGAAATCACCAAAGTAGAAAAGGCGAAGATTGCTTTATATAGTTGTGCTGTGGATATCATGCAGACCGAAACTAAAGGTATATTGCATAGAAGTTTATTGATTAGACAAGTTGAGTCAGAATTATAGTACACCAATGTTGAAACTAAAAGTCTTCGTCTGCTGAAGTTTATCTATATTTCAGGAACTGTCCTCATCAAAACCGCTGATGAGTTGATGAATTTCAGTAGAGGAGAAGAAAATCTCTTGGAATTGCAAATTAAGGCTATATCCGATTCTGGAGCGAAGGTTGTGGTGGCTGGGGCTAAATTTGGAGACATGGCTTTGCATTACCTTCATAAATATGGCATAATGGCTGTCAGGCTGAACTCCAAGTTCGACTTGAGAAGATTGAGTAAGACGGTGAGCACAAAGTGAAAATATTGATTTTTGCTTCAAATATTAAAAAAAATTACTGTGTAGTATTACTGTGTTATTTCTAATTTATATTATCTTGACATATTTTCTATCTATTGTAGGTTGGAGCTACTGTTCTTCCTCGTCTGACTACTCCTACTGCAGAAGAATTAGGTTATGCTGACATTGTATGTGTCGAAGAGCTTGGCGATACTCCGATTGTAGCATTCAGACTGGAGGGTAATGAGTCTAGGATATCTACTATTGTCGTGAGAGGAGCTACGGATAATTATATGGACGATATTGAGAGAGCAATAGACGATGGAGTGAATACATTCAAGGTTGGTTCAACGACATAGTGTTGGTCAGAATTTTGAAACATATAGGATGTATGTTTATTATCAAAGATACAAAAAATACTTTATAGAGAATCGTTTCTACATATCAAAAAATCTAAAAATAAAGGTTTCTTTATCAATTGTGGGCATCTCAGTGCTTTGCACTGGAATTAATCCTAATATCATATTGTATATCATCTCAGATTTTCAATAATTTGAGTGTCTTATTGCTATATCAAATAGATTTTGGCATTGGAATATTTTTGTAATGAAAGTTAGCCTGTATTATACTATACTATATATTTTGTTTCCCTGTAGAGCATGTGCAGAAATGGAAAATTCGTCCCTGGAGCAGGAGCTACCGAAGCAGAACTGGCCATCCAACTGACAAAATATGCAGATACTCTTCCCGGTCTGGAACAATACGCAGTTCGAAAATTCGGAACAGCATTGGAGAGTTTCCCTAAGGCGCTAGCGGACAACAGCGGCCACAGATCTGCGGTAGTTCTAGAGAAGCTGCTGGAAGCCCACCAAAACGGAAAGAAAACCATAGGCATCGACATCGATTCCGAGAACGCAGTCTGCGACGCGGTAGAAAACAACATCTTGGATCTGTACCTTGCCAAATATTGGGGTCTTAAATACGCTGTTGGTGCAGCTGCCACTATCCTGCGAGTTAATCAGATCATTATGTCGAAACAAGCTGGGGGGCCCAAACCGAGAAAGCCACAGGGCAGTGATGATGAGTCTTAATTATTTTTACCATAGGGCTGCTTCTTTCCTAACTTTATTATCAATGCACTTCACATCATTTATCATTTTTTTTATCCATCTCTTGTTTAACTTTAACGTTCATAATCCTGGATTTTAATATGTTGTAATAACATAATTTCGAAATAAATTTTCTTACATCATAATACTCTAGAAATAATCAAAATTGAGATGTTATTATTACCTTTTCTTCATCCTTACCAATCAACTAGCAGGTTACGAAATATTTGGACAAATATATGTTTAGAATGCTATTAAGCATATGCTAAATGATACTGAAAACTTTGTACTGTGAAGTATACCAACTTTGGTTCAGTAGCTAAATCAATGTATAATCGTGAAACATGTCATGTTTGTATTCAATACTTGATGGCATTTAACCTTCTGCAGCAACATAGCACAAATAGATGTCACATTAATGCACTGTTCGTAGGAGGCAGTAGTTGTTTTCTGACAAAGTGAGGAAGGGGTCTAACTTTGTATATAACTAACCATTTAGCTGTGTACATTGTCTGTCACTGAACTGAGTTATATTTTTACAAGCTCTCATTAAAATTACTCTGTTCGTATGTCCTTCATTCTGTCTGTCTGTCTCTCCAGTTCAAAACTTTCAATCAATTTTTCAAGTACTTGCTGGCATCTGATTGAGCTGCAATTTTGCACACGTATCAGGAACCGATCACTATGATAACAAAAAAACAAAAAAATATCCCCCTGTCCGCCCGAAGTCTAGATAGAGATAGAGAACGAGTAGATATTCAGAAAAGGTTTCGACGGTTGAGGAGAATTCGAAAATTACCCCAAAAATATTTTAGATCTGGGGCTCGAAAAAATAGTAGAGAACATAAAACCATCCAAGAGTTTAATTTAAAAAAAACTGTGGATACTCGCAGAATTAAAATCCGTAAAAATAGTGAAAAATACCTCCTTGTACCCCTAACGCGCTGGAATTCGGAAAACTGTCCGAATGATTCGGGCGTGGAAAATTTTGAAAAAAAAAAAATGAGCCTTTCCAGTCATTTTCAGAAAAAATATATTTCAATATAATGCATACTTAGGTAACTTGTGTTCAGTTTTCGATTTTTTTTTTTTTCATCAATTTATCAAGAAAAAAATATTAAAAGGCCAAAATGAACTACTGAATTCAGGAGATCAGGAAGCCGTGTGACGTCAGTGCGCGAGTGATTCTGATTGGTTATACCTACTTGTGATGTCCTCTCGTGTATACTTATAAATTATATTGTGAACACAACTGAATTATTGAAAGACTGATAATACTTACATTAAAGTAATCTTCACAAGCAACATTGTTTCTACCAAGATGAACTGTTTCAGGAAGTTTCAAAGCTATCCTCCATTTATTTTGTACGCCTGAATTTCTAGGCACATGAACAAAATATTTTATACGGAGTATCCGTCATATTCAGACAAATCGGAACTATACATTTTTTGTGACCATGGTCAAAATCACAACCCAAATTCACAATAAACGAACAAAATCTTAAAACAATATGTAATAATTAATAATGGCTAATAAGAAGATTATGTTGAAAAGGGGGAACATTCTCCATGAAAATTGAAAAATGTGATTTTTTTTGTAATATCTAACAAAAAACAACTACTTCCCCAGCTAAAGCCACGCTGGACATTGAACTACATCTGATGGATATTGTGAAAAGACAGTTGATTTTTTAAAATTATCTCTAGTTTTCATTGAAAATTCATTAAATAAATGAACGATTTCTGTGAGTGATATTTTTTAATTACATTTTCCCTATCTAATTCATTTAATTAATTTTCAATTAGATCTAGAAATAATAAACAAAAAATCAACTTTCTTTTCAGCTAGAGTCTTTTCACAATATCTATGATCAGATGTAATTCAATGTCCAGCGAGGCTTTAGCTGGGGAAGTAGTGTTTCCCAAGAGGTTATCTTGAACGATGGAAAACAGCGACTAAAGTTTGTTTTTCAGCCGCAGATGATTCCATAATAGATTTTATGAATATCTTATTCATATTTTCGAACAAAAATCAAGGAGGTTATGTTTTTATTTTTGATTTATATATATGGTTGTCACATCTGCAGTTATATTTTCAGAGAGAGATTTATATAAACTTCAACGAGGATTATTCAGGTCAAGATGTTTTAATAAATAATAAATTTATGACTTGTATGTGTCCATCAAGGTAGGGTATGTGCCGAAAAGCTGGATGGCAAGGGATTTCAAACATACACATGCCACTGTCATACCAATCTCTGGGCACCTGACGTGGCGCACCTATATAACAGATAATACTAAAAAGTAATTCTGATACTAAAAAGTAAGTATTAAAATAAACGTAAAACATCTTCTTAAAACAAGCTTTTATTCATAAAGTATTGAACTCAAACGTAAACTGTAATATTTAGTGCATGAAAACAAAAAGCTTTTAATAAATTTAATATTTTCTTAAAAGCTTGAGGCACGAAATGTCATGTTACACTTGAAATGAAGCTTTTGAGAAATTATGTTTAGAGGTTTTTTTTTCCATACACTAAATATTATTTTTTACTTTTTATATCAACAGTTTATGAATATAATGGGTCAAGTAGCTCAGTGGTTGAGACTGAAGCGTTCAAAACCATTGAATGCTGGTCGGCTAGGTTCGAATCCTCAGCGACTTCAGATTTTTATCTGATGGCCCGAGAAAGTGCTAGGAATCGCACGTTAAAAGGTAAGACCTCGTTAATCCTTGGCTCGCACAAGTTTCGACTATTGAGGGCTGCCGTTCGTAAGCAATTTCAACAAAAAAATAAAGTTGTTAAAAAAAATTATACGTTCATTTTATTTGTCTGCTAGGTTTCCTGAAATTTAATTTATGTGCTTAGTAGATAGATTAACAAGTTTAATAAAGAATCCTCAAATACTGTGTACTAAAATACAGAACAATCAGAAATTGCGAATATATACATATACATATTTGAATACAATAAAGAAACACAATTTTCATTTAAAAAATCAACTCTAAGAAAATTTAATGAGCAAGACTGGCTGCAATGGAATATAGCTTTGTAAATAAGAAATCAAATGTCAAATCTTATTTTTTATTACAAAATTACAAAACTTTAATAAAACATAACAAGGCTCTCTGGTATAAAAATAAAAGGACATTCTCAACAAAAATAAATAACATTATAATCTAAGGAGTATTATTATAAAATATCAACATTTCAAATACTAGTTGTACTTTCACATTACTTTCATCATCTTATACATTTATAAATATACAGTGGCATTTCATTATTTATTTAGGCACTCTTATAAAACTTGCATTTTTCAACCGATTGGAATGATTTTTCTTTTCATTGGGTAGACATTCGAAAGGTTCATTAGGATACTAAATTTCATATAGAAATCTTCAATTTCAGGGCCAACTTTTCTTATCTTTCAAGATCAAAAATCTAAAAAAATTATTTGCGATTTTTTTTAAAATCTGACTACGCCACTGAATTCGCGACATTTTTATATGGTTCCTGTTAAAATAACGTTGTAATGCGTGAATCAATAAAAAAGATATAGGGGAATGAAATTTGAAAAATATGCCATTTAACCAACCCACAAATTCAATTTCAGAACTTTTTCAGGAAGTTTCGAAATATCTCTGGTCAGGATTTCATCGAAATCTGTTTATAAATGAGAAAACGATAGGATAATAAAAATTGAAAAATATTTTGACAGATTTCAAGAAAATATCATTTTATCTCTTAATTTTATATTTTTTTATTTTTTTTCTTTAGTTACTAATCTATTAATGTAAAGATAATACATACAATTTACACAAAATATAAGGAATCTGTGTATATATACATATTAATTTGGCGAATCCAAATGTTTGGTTGGAAATAAAAATAGAACTAAAAATGATCTCAAATGTGCGATTTGGTGCCTTCCTGCTCGTAGAAGAGAACATAGGCTTCTCCGCTTACGAGAGATTTAGGTGAAATTGGGATCACTCGAGAATCATTGCACTCGTGCCAGGTGCCTGCATACGGGTGTCGACAGTAAGACATCCGCTGTATGTAGTCCCACTATAGTTAGATAAGGCATACAGACTGTAGCGAAAAGGGGCTACATTGTCTGCGGCGTAGTTACTCATGTCTAACCCCTATAGAGGAAAATCGATGGTAACGTTTAATTTTCCCCTGAATCTTTCCGTTGGAGAAAACCGTTTCAAATGTATAACTAAAATTTTGGGGTATTTATGTATTGATAGGGATTTCGTACATCTCCTCTCTTTTCACAGGTCGGCTTCTCGTCACCATCAAGAGTTTCTACCCTTGTGAACGAATCTAAACACTGTGATAATCTCAGTTGGCCTGTTCTTTGAGGTATAGCTAGAGACAGAATGGGTCGAAGGTGACATTAACATCAACAGATTTCGATGAAATTCTGATCATCGATATTTTGAGACTCCCCGAATCCAGTGGTGTGGTAAGAGTTCTCATAAAAGTTCTGAAATTGAATCGGTGGGTTGATTAAACGGTATACTTTTCAAATCTCTTTCCCTACAAGTTTCTTATTAATTGACACAAATGTCACGAATCTAGTGGTGTAGTCAAGTTTTTTTCTGAAAAAATCGCGGAGTTTTTTTAAATTTTTGACTATGAAAAATAGGAATAGTTGCCCTTAAAAATAAAGATTTATTCTTGAAGTTTGTGAAAGTGTACCTAATGAAAAAACAAATAAAAAATCATTCCAATCGGTTGGAAAATGTCATCATCTGATCTCTCTAGATATTAGTTAACTTTTTCCCAGTTTTGTCAACACTTGGTCCCCTACAGGTCTCAAGACAACACAATTTCAAATCATCAAAAGATTTGTACAAATTGAACAGCATCTCAACAGTTCCCTAGATGACACGAAAAGCAACCCTAAAAACAGGACAGACAATTTCACACAACTTCTAATACTAATAAAATAAATCTCATTCTAAAACAAAACAAACTATAAACTCTCAACAAATAACATGAAAAAAAAAAACAAAAGAAAAAATATATATATATATAAAAAACATGAAAATTTTGATGAAACCTCAGTTATGTCTTGTAGGAAATATGAATCCTTGGGGGGTGACTCCTGTTGAGTACCAAGTTGTAGGAGGCGTTGGTGGATAAATAAAAGGTATTGGTGACATGTGCGGTATTTCTGTGTACATTAAGGGAGCCATAGGCATTACCATTTCCGGCATGTCCGGTGGACCAGGAGCATATAAAACTGGTGTACCTGTCCAATAAGTCAATGAAATTCTCATTTAAATAAAAATCTTCAATGATTCATTAATGATTATACAGTGTCCAGCATAAAGTTCGCAAGCATGTGGAAAACTTTTTTATTATTGATTTCTCAAAATAAATCATTCCTGATAAAAACATATGCTTCATCCCAAACCTGAATTGCAAATACCAGAATTGAATTTTTTTAAATCCTTCATGAGGGAGATTAAAAAACATGCTTTGTTTTTAAAAAAATATGATCGTATGACTTTATTTTTCACTGCAGAATTAAAATTCAAGACGAATTATTGTTCAGAATCGAATGTTGATTCGGAAATTCGAATCATATCCACCTATGTCCAATTTGATTTTTCAATTTTGTTTCCCTATTTTCTCCTCATCGCCCTGTACGACATAAAGAATACTATGCTATGTATATTCTTCGATATAATGATATCACTTTCTGGATGTCCTCACCTTCCTCGCTTCTATCAGAATATCACATATGAAATTATTGCTGCAAATAGTAAATGAAAATTAATTATCTCCAAGATATGATGCCAGAACGAACATTGATCGAATAATGGGGCATATTTATATAAAAAAATGTCATTCGTAGTGTGAAAATAAATTAATTTTCATTCTGGTATCATACCATTAATAAATGTGATTTTCTGATGAGAGAGAGAAGAGAGAACATCCAGAGAGTGATATCATCATATCTAACAATATACCATCCATCTAGCAAAGTATTCCTAATGTCATACAGGGCGAAAATGGTAAAAGAAGTTGAAAAATCGATTTCGCGTGGCTATGATTTGAATTTCTGGATCAACATTCGATTCTGAAAAATATTTCTCCTCGACTGTGAAAACTAAAGTGACGGGATTTTATTCTTTTGAAAACAAAGCATGTTTTTTAGTCTGCCTCGTATAGGGTCATAAAAAATTCACTTCTGGTGTTTGCAATTCAGGTTTGGAAAAAAGCAGAGGTTTTTATCAACAATGTTTGTTTTGAGAAATCAATAATGAAAAAGTTTTCCATATTCTGCAAACTTTATGCCGGATACTGTATAACAATTTATTCAACACTTTGAATACTTGAGGTAAAGTGACAGTTGAAAATGGAATTATATTTATTCATTAGTTTAGTATAGGTAATCATCCTTAATTATCTCAATAACATTCTCAATTTGCACATTTTACTCTTAAGTAATCTCAGAGACTTCCATTTTGCACACAGTTACGCCTTATTCACACAAAGGTATTTTTTGACACAATATTTTCTCATTTTCATTCATACTAAAAATTTCAATCATCTCGCCATTCATTCACAATAACATTTTTCATACTTATTCTTTAATACTTGCTATACTCCCTATGGATAATGTTCTTTTGATCCTTTCATTCATATTGACGGTCCCTGCTACATAACAGAACCGAAATTATTAGTATTAGCGGTTATTGTCCATATATCACTTTCCACAAAAAGTGAATGTTTCAGTGCCTTCCATCTTCACGATGCAAGGGTGTGGTATAGGTAAATAAACTATGATACCATTTTGTAACTCCAATTGGACACAACATTATTCTGAAATTGGCTCAACATTTCTGTGACAGGATCAACAAATACCAATATGGCAGAGGTTTTCTCCTTCGTAGAACACACGAAAAAACAGAACGCTAAAATCAGCAATAGTGTAGGCACAAACGCTCAAAATCATATTGAATATTGTACCATCTACTTTTAAAAATATATTATTGCAAATATCCACGAAAAAGACGTATTCATCAACTTTCATCAAATAAAAATATTATCGTCATTCATATGACACATGAAAAACAGAACATTAAAACTGGACCTGAGTAGGCCTAAACACTGAAAATCATTCAGAATATTGTGGCAAATATTCACAAAAATGCCACCTGTTTTACAATGTCGCTCACTATTTCCATTCACTGAAAACATTATCATTCATAATAATATATAATAAATAGCGGGGATTGGCACAGTGGTAACGCCAGGGCTTCGTCGCGGGCTCGATCCCCAGGCAGGGCAAATTTTTTTTCAGTTTCAGATATAAATCTTAGTGATTGAATCTTGTTGATGGCTGGGGATAATCCTCCACGATTCACTGTTGCGTTAATAATTAACAGTGCTGCTCCTAAGGTGGCGTATGCAGTAAGTAACAAGGCCTACCCAGAACAAATTATATCCATAGTAATTTGACCATCAGGTCTGTTTGGATATAAATATAAAATAAAAAAAATAAAAAAATATCACGTAAAATATTTTCACTGTGAAGGAGAAATTTTTAAACTTATACAAATTATCCCTTGAAACTAAAGACAGGGCTACTGTCACAATATGGGGTTTGTTATATCAAACTTTCCTCTTACAGGTACATATAGAATAAATAATCTATATAAGGTTAATTATAAAGAATTAACCTTCAGGGCTAGCACGGCGCTTCTACCAAATGTCACAAAAGGGCTATCATTAGAGCCCTCTTGGCCTCTACTATAAGCCGCAGCTAGGGTTGCTACCCTTTGCTACTCTGTGACTAGGGTTGGTAGCACGGAGAAACTCCTAGATATAACAACAAAATATAAATATTTTATTCAAATAGCAATTGAGGCAAAGTTATATATACACGGGGTGAATAAATACTAATAATAAAAAATACATTTCTAACCATACAATATTAACACTATTTGGTGCAAGGCTCAAAAGGGCCTTAGCCAAACTGGCTTTAAACCTTAATTGATCAATTAATAATGTCATACCAATGAGTCCAATGACCAAACATTTCATACTCCAACCATACGCAGGGTGCTCTTGCCATTCTTGACAATATGACAAACCGCTTTTGAGTTATCAATTGACTTTTTCACCCTAAATCGAAAAACACTTTCAGCCTTTATTGGGAAATCCCAAGAAAAATAGATACTGAAGTATATATTTAGCACTACCTACGATACTTATCGACGCATAACCTAATGTATGGGTTATTTGTGGAAGATTGGATTATATAATCCATTTTTCATTATTAGTTAAGGGTCTTCCGCCAAGTAGTGTCGTCCATTCATGACGTGATATTGAACTTTTTACCTTATTTCATTTATAAACTTGACCAAGTCAATGTCCTATAATCAAGGGCTGTCACAGGAAGCTAATAATTTCAGTTTAATTTCCACTGACATTTGGGGTAGTAACCCTCATTCACTCAAGTTATAGATAAGAGTTTGAATTCTATCGATACTAAAAGAGTATGCAAAGGTTAAAAATATGTGGAAGAGTATCAAAATTGATGAACAATATTTTTTTTCAACAAATTCTGGCAGTAAAGCATACTAAGATTTTTTCTTCAACAAACTAACAAGTTGAATACCAACAAAAAATCTTACCTGAGGGATAAGAGATAATGGGGGGATAAACCTCAACATTTGGACTCTGCTGGGCAAATGGACTCTGTGGAGCAAAAGTAAACATCCTATCATTCGAAGGTACTCCTGTGCTCTGTATTTCACAGTTATTGTTGACCTCTTTCTTGGGATAAGTTGCAGTTTCTTGCTGTTGCGTGTCAACCTTGCATTGGTTTTCTGGTTGCGGAGGTTTCTCAACGTCGTTTCTCGGAGGAGGAGGTGCTTGCAGCTCAAAAGGAGGAGAAGACCATTGCTGATAGGTTTGATAAGGCTCAACTTGGTAATTGTAGAAAAACGGGTAACTCTGGTCTGTAAAAATAAAGTTTAAATAAAGATGACAAAAAAAGGATCATGGCAGCTGTTTTGTCACAAAATGAGAACAAAATAAATAATATATTTTCCCCTTACCACATATTGTAGAAAACTTGTGAGGTGAAGGAAAAACATATTATTTGTTCTCTTAGATGATAATAATATATGCACTTTGTTGCATCAATTACATTGATCCATCCAATAGGCTTTTGACCAAGGTCCTTCAGGCCATTGTGATTACATAATTAATATCCTATAAACATAATACATATAAAAAATAAATAATAGGTTTTCAAAAATTCAAAAATCTACGGCAAAGATTAAAAAAAATAACTTGATTAATGATTTCATAGACGTGTTCAACAATTGTTAATCGACGTCTTTGATGGGGGTGTGATGCCTTTTTATTGCATATTTTTTCAGAAATTCCAAGTTTTCCAGTATGCTGATATCTCTGCAAAGAAAGCATATATTTTTTGAGAATAGAGGATTTTTCAACAATCATCTTGGAAAAAAATGTATTTTCATGTGTACTTTGCATGTAAGTACCAAAATAAAAAAAAGGCATTTTGAAAATATTGGGAAGAAGTGATTTTTTTGTTACATTTCAATACCCTAAATGGCAGAAGAAAAAATCAGTTGCGGACCTATGCTAATATAAAGAATTTTTCTTAGAATCATCCAAGGATAATCACCATTTAGAATCAGAATTCAATTATGAAACACCCTGTATAGATAAATAGTGAAACGAAATAATAAATAGGTAATATTTCTATTTAAACGATTATATATCAAATAGCATCAGAAATTTATGACAGAAACTAACAGGTGAGTTCGTTCCAGATTACAAACATAATTATGCCAGGGAAAACTATTGATAACATCAAAGTAGCAAATTATCACAAATTTACTCAAATACACAAATGGTTCTCTGAAAATGGCCTTGTCTTGAATAAAGAAATCTCAAAACTGCTCAAAATAAACAAATAGTTCCAAATTCTATTGATTTTGATGGATATAACAAAAATGAAACAAAAGCTTACAAATTATAAGGCATTTACGTGAATTCAACCTTGAAATAGGAAAACCTCAAATTGAATATGTATGTTCCAAACGATACATATATTCTTGATAGTGTTCAATTTGTTAAAAGAAAAACAACCTGAAAAGTTCGAAGTGTACAAAATAAATCACCCCCATGGTAACATACAACTATCTATATAATAAACTCCCTCAATATATTCGAAACCTAAAAGACAATAGTGCTTTCAAGTAACCCAGTTTCCAATATATCTGTGACATTGAGCCATACTCAATTAATTAAAGAATTTCTATTTTCCTAAACACTCACTTTTATATCTATTGTTAATAGCTATTATGTCTATATCCATTATTATTATATTTAATCTATGAATGTGTACTGTATGTTTTAAGTATCAACAATTTTGACCAATTTCAAGCATATTGTGTAAACTTGTCTCTGCAGTTTGTATAATTAACTTGAAATAAATAATTTTATTATTATTTTTAAATAAGCAACTAGACACATAACATTTAAGTTGAACAACTCAAAACTAAAACACATGAAGCTTGAATAAGGTATGGCTTTAAAATTGTTCAATGTAATATTCCTTCAGTTCAAAGTACGAATTGAAAATGAAAAATTCTTTACCACCTTTCTGAATTTTTTTATACTTACTACTCATTGCTCTAAAATATCAAATGATTATATATTTTTCTGCTTTCATATATAAACGAATGTTTGGTTTGAGTCGTCTTTGGTATTGACAGGGAAATATTAGTTATTTCAGGTGTTCATGTGATTCACTGTGTTATTATTTGATGATTGATTGATGTCTGCTGTGGATCAGACATACAGTTACCACAATGAAATAAAATTTTGTAACGTTGTTGGTTATTAACTCTTCTGTGTTTGTTCAGGACACATTATTGGGAATTGCCTTCCAGTGTGTTCAGTCCGTTATGCACTGTTTATAACGGAGATAGGATTTAATATAAAAGAAACAAACTTTCTGGCTCGTTAATGCAAGACTTGACTACAATGTGATACTACAAAACACGCAAATTGGAACATGCTTACCATCTCTCACTTCTTTAATAGTAGTTGTTGGTAGAGTTGCTACAGTATGAAATCTTGAATGTTTCTGTTGTTGGATTCTATTATTTCGGCCTCCTCTTTTTTGTGGTCTCCTTTCTCTGCTAGTACCTTGTATAGCAGATCTTTCCATGAACCTTGTCTGGGCTAAACATCTCACTCCTGCTTCTACTTCATTTTTCAAAAACTCTAACAACAAAGACATTTTATCAGTTTCAGTATAATTTGAATTTTGTGTAACATTAACATCGGTTAGTTTTAGCGAGGTGCTGTCTTTTCCAGACTTTCAACTCAACAACTCTTCAAGAATGGAAAATTCTACCAATGGAAAAAGCATTGCAACATTTTTTTCATTGGTTACCACCATGTTTTGAAAATTTCGACTGTCCTTCTAACTTGTATAGAATTCTGAAGCTCACACCAGTTTCACTTGTGTTCCTTGAATGCGGAATAGATTAAGTAATTCTTTTACAATTGTCAATGTGGTCTTGAAATGGTGAACTGCTTTGCATAGTTCACTCTTGTGGTTGGAATAGTTTTACAATTTATCATGCTGGTGACCCTGCTGGCGGACTGTAGAAAGTATTGGAATTTATTGTCCATCAGTTTCATTGTCTTCGTGAAATTTTTCAAACTGCCCTCAGAAACCTATCCAATTTCTGATATTACCGTCAAATTTTCTCTGTTCTAGTTTGGGGAGTTTATATTTTCTTCAATCATCTTTTCCTGGGGCAGTACAACATAAAATAACACTAATATTTCTCATCTAGGAAAAAATGGCTGTAATCATTCCCCCAGCAAGTGATGTTTCAATTTTTTTTTAAATATTACTCTTTTCATAACTTCTAGCACATGAGCTTTGAAAGTTAGTTCCTGATCAATTAAAACTCACTACAGTAACATTTCCAATCGGGCAATCGTGTGATTGTTATCCATTATCTGCAAGTTTCTATTATCTGTACCACCGTGGAGTGCTCTGTTACCCAACATCAGAAATTTTGTTATCTCACTATTTAGTTTTAGAGTATTAGCACTGCATCACTTACTCATTTTGCTGAGCTCATTGTTTAAAGTATTCATCAGATAGATAGATCTTTATTCAATAAGGAACCCTAATATACATATGAAAAGCAAATGCTAATATATATAATAATATTAATAACATAAATATAACTATAAAACAGACATAAATACTATAAATCACTTATTACCTTAATAAAACTTTAATGTGACAGAACTATTTGGAAATATATTACAATTATAACCAGATATCTAGATATGGTGCATGCTTGACAAACATTCAAGTGGTCGAACAACCAAGTTAAAACAATAAATGATAAACTAACAAAAAACAGATATAGAAATACATATGAAATACTAAAAGTAAATATATGAATAAAAATATTTTCACATTAAATAGACTGGAAGGTAACAGATTTTGGGACATGATGGGCAGTATTATCCATATATCCTCATAAGTCTCATAATTGATTATGTTATAACAAATTGTGATAATATTACTGCCAAAGTTAATGATAGTCCTAAAATTTCTGACCATTCCACCATTTTTGTTTTGAAGTAGTAATTTGGTGGCTGGGGGGGGGGGACTGTCGCCCCCCTGGCTGCGCCAATGCAATATATAGAGTAGTTTTTTATAATCAATTAATTGGAAATCATTTAAACAGATATTACCATTGTTTGAGATTATGACATCATTTGATTTGGTGTCTCACCCTTAGCTTCATTAACGATTTTGTTGAAACTTTCGATTTAGTAATTATTCTATCTGGAATCATACTGATATCATCTACTTCCTAGTCGTTGATTTGCACTCAGGGTTGGTAAAAAACAATATTTTTTTTTTAAGCAAAACAGTATTTTTTTTTTAATTTGAAACTGTTTTATTTGATTTAAATCATGTTTTTTTGTTTAGATAATTTCATTTATTGGACATTGCAGAATATACTGCACGTTATATGAATATAGCTACCTATCTATCTTTGTTCAAAAGTGATTCTTTATTAAGAAATACCTAAGAGAACAGTAAATACTTGATTGCAGACCTCAGATTAACACAGAAAGAGACTGCTAATGATCTGGGCATATTTATATACTCATCCTTAAACTTTTGATGACACATTCATAATATGGCAGACACAGCCGTCAAATCTCTTGGTTTTATTACTTGACATAGCTACAACTTTTCTCCAGATACATTAACTAAACCGTATTGCACTGTTCGACCAATTTTGGAATATAATAATAATAATAATAATAATCTTTATTAACGGGACGAACCCAATTCATATAAATATATAAACTTTAACAAATAATATATAAACACTACTTACTAATTTATATCTCAGAAAGAAGCTATAAAATTTTCTAATTTCACTGTACATATCCCAAATTCCGTTATAATTAGATTCACCTTTGAACAGTTTTTATTATTCTTCTGAAATCAGTCAGAGAGCATCCAAATATATCTATATTATTATCATTTATTGTTTTTAGTGTTCTTTGCAGTGGTGAATGTTGTCCATAATTTGTAGGGTGAAAGGTAATGTGAAATAACTCGTGATTTCGAAGAGTTCTAGTCGGCACATTGAGCTCTATGCACTCTAATATTTCAGGACAAACAGTCATTCCATTCAATATTTTATATATGAAGCATAGATCGAAATCAAGCCTCCTTTTACTAAGTGGTTTCAAATTTAAAGCCCCCATAATTGGTTCGTAATCATGATCCATGATTCGATACCCACTTTTGAAAGCACAATGTCTCAGAAATTTATGTTGAGTCCTTTCCAGAATTCTGCATTTATTATTATCAAGCGGTGACCATACAATAGATGCATATTCTAAGTTTGATAAAACAAGTGTCTGATAGATTCTAATCAATGAAGTTAGAGAAAATTCACCACAGTTACGAAGTATACATTCTAAAACTTTACACGATTTAACAGAAACATTATTTATGTGTTCGGCAAATGTGACCTGTTCATCGAATGATATCCCAAGATCTTTAACTACTGGGGTATATTTAAGTTCTTGGTTTTCTAGTAAGTAATGTGAGTCAAAGTTTTTGTTTCGTTTGAAAAAACAAATGTGATAGCATTTATTAATGTTTAGAAACAGTTTATTTGAATTGCACCACTGAGACAAATTATCTAGATCCTTTTGTAATAGATCTTGGTCAGTCGAGGACTTGATTATTTTAAAAAGTTTGAGATCATCTGCAAACATCAGAAATTCGCTAGCTTCAAAACAGTCTCCAATGTCATTTATGAATAGATTGAATAGTAAAGGTGAGCAATGAGCACCCTGTGGAACTCCAGAAGAAACCAATATTTCTCTTGAAGTATGTCCTCCCACTCTCACTTTCTGGCAACGATCTACTAGAAAGCTGCATAACCATTTCAAAAGACCCTGATTGAACCCCATATTTCCCAACTTATTTATCAATATCTCATGGTTAACTCGATCGAAAGCTTTTGAAAAATCAGTATAAATTGAATCCACTTGTGCTCTATTTTCTAAAGCATTCAAAATTTTATGTTCATACAAAACCAAGTTAGTGACTGTTGATTTGCTTTTAGAAAACCCATGTTGATTACTTGATAGTAATTCTTTACACGAGAAATTTAGTTGATCACAAACTAGGCTATCAAAAAGCTTGGGAATTGCTGACTGGTTACATACAGCGCGATAATTCTCAATATTACTATGGTCACCAGATTTGTGAATTGGAGTAACGTAACTTGATTTCCATATATCAGGAAAAGTCCCAGATTTTAAAGACAGATTAAATAACATAAGCAGTGGATGACATAATGTACAAACACAATGTTTCAAGAAAATATTTGGTATGCCATCAGGACCTATTGAGAATCGGTTAGGCAATTTGTTGATTTTATCATATAGCATAGTGATATTGATTTCAGGAGTATCAATATCAAAGTTTAGGTTGGGAGAATCATTGGAAATTATATTATTCTTCAGTGCTGGTACATATGCGGTAGAAAAGTAGTCAGCAAAATATTCTGCAATTTTTTCATTGTCACTGGCCACCAAATCTCCAAAATGCATATTGTTGGGAATTGTATTTGAAGATTTTTTGCTTCTTAGGTACTTCCAAAAATATTTTGGATTTGTATTTAAGGAAGCTTCAACAAGATTTATATATTCTGAATAGCAAGCATCAGATAAGGTTTTACAGTCGGTTCTCAATTTGGAAAATTCGTGATAATCCAAATAATGTTGAGAGGCTTTGTATCGCTTGTGAGCAATTTTCTTTTGTTTGACTAGATTCCTTAGATCAGCCGAGAACCATTTCGGAAAAGTTCATGATCGGTAAATTTTCAGAGGTACAAATAGGGCAACTGCCATATTTAAAATCTGATAAAATTTGGAGACTTCTATGTTTATATCTGATGGATCAAGATGCTCGGACCAACTGATGTCAGAAAAATAATTATTTAGACTAATGTAATCAGCTTGTTTGAAGTCATAATAATACTCTCTGTGATACAAAGAGCTTCTAAATGCATTTTCAATACAAAGTTCACAGCTATAGGAAATGTGATGTACACTGTTAGGGAAAATAGGGTCTGTTGCTACATTTATAATCAAATCAGGTGTATTTGAAAAAACTAGGTCTAAGAATACATTTCTCATATTGGGAATCGAATTATTCTGGAAAAAATTCAAAAAAGCATATTGCTGAGCTAATACCAGAGCAGAAGAACCTATGGGACAATTTACTGTGACTCCATATCGATCATTACTCCAAGAAGCATTAGGAAGATTGAAATCGCCAAAAACACACATCTTATCAGGTTTATGTTCTTGCATAATAAATTCCACTGCTTCACCATGACAGACATATAAAAGTTCTTCAGAGTCTGGAGGAATATATACCCCTCCTATTACCAGATTGGATTCTTTCAATTTACAAAGTATAAATAGCTGTTCTACTGAAGTTTGTGGAATCTTTATTTGACTTACCGCGAGATATAGATCTATTGTTTGGATATCAAGATATACAGTTCATATCAACTCAATAGAAAGGTTCAAAATAAATTTCTGATTGTCTATGCATATTGTAAATACCACCAGATAGTGATCTATGCTATTGCAGACTTGTCCTCTGATCTCAATCCATCGAGCTTCAGTAACCGCAGGAGAATTTTGGATATTTCTGTTCAAACTTGTTTATGGAAATATTGACTGCCCACAATTACTGAGCCAGTTGAACCTGAATGTTGTATATAGAACATATTGTAATCCTTCTATGTTCAATATTCCATTCCATACAACTAAGGAATGAACAATGAACAGTCCTTTGACCAGATTGCAAAGAAACTATATTGGTATAAAGGATTTGTAGATCTAGTTTTCATGAACAGAAGCAAACTTAATATTCCTACTTTTTTATACATTCTATTCTATTGTTTCCATTGAGATTTCTAATAGCTCCATAGACACCAATAAAAAGAGACAATAGTTCTTAATTTTTCCATCCTTGTTGCCAGGGAACCTGCTTTGTGATTGGTCACTCTAATGGCTGGAAGTTTAAATGCAAGACATCATGCAAACTCAGTTGAATGTCATTAAAATGTAATATGTATTGCATTTAATTGGAGTTTTCTGTTGAAATGAAATAAACAAAATAAAATACATTAATGGCTTATTTGATATACACTATTAAATAATACAATTTTTTCAATTCATCACCTATGTGTGTCTCAAAAACTACTGGTATATTATCATTTGTGTCTGAGTACTTTTGCTACATAATTTAAAACCTAAATTCACCAATTCATAACAATTTTGGGTAAAATACGTCAAAACCACTTACCATGGTATGGAACCACGTTTGGTGTCACTGGAGCCGATGCAACCATGGGTTTGAAATTGAAGGAATTGTGGGTCATGGGGCCCTGGGGCCAAGTGAATGGATCTGGTGTCGGTGTCATGTAGGGCTGCCAGTGTGCCGCCTCCCAATTGTACATGTGACTGTTAACCTGTTCTTGCTGTGAGGACATTGGCCCTTCTTGGAACAAGTGAGTCTCATTTTGAGAGGTGGATGCCACTTCCGGATGATCTTGAGTCATTTCGTTTGGATTATGCATCTGAAAAAAAATATTATTAATTTTGTATTTTTATATAATTTTATATCTGAATATGAAATTAAATACATTCTTCAATTCAATTTTGTGACATTTTTCAACCTTTTATCTCAAGTGAAAAAATGGATAAATACCTCATGTAATCATCTTGTCTAACAATATATTTCTTACTGTACAAATTAAAAAAAAAAATAAATGAAGACATGGAAAGTTTTTTCAGCAAATAATTCTGGTGTGCTGCTATAAGTAGAATTGGTTTGCAATTCACTTTTTTAACTTACAATGGCAGGTATTCCAATGTAATCCTCAATGTTTTCGATGACATCACATTTGAATGGAAGAGCACCAGACATAACACTACTTTCACTTTTGGTTCTTTTTTTGTCCTTATTACGCCTTTTTGGTTTTACAACCACTTTATCCGTTGTAGATACAGCACTAGCACTACCATTTACAGTCAAATTTTTCATGAACCTTCAAATAAAAAAACATGCAAAATTGTTCAAGTCCAATACAAAAATTAAAAAATTTGCATAAGTATTAGAACACCTCATATACGCTCACCTATAAGGTAGTGGCCATGGTTTTGCGCCATCCTCTGGAGACAAATCTGAATAATTCACCATTCTTTTCTCCGCCATTTTAGTCAGGTATATAACACATTTGTTGTGATCTCTTGTAATATCTTGAATGTAACATTCTAATTTTTCGTTGGTATAAGCATTGGTGAAAATACATTTTGTACCAAGTATGAGCTTATTGTCACCATAATACCAATCACCAAGGCGCATTTCTGTGAAAATGTATAGCTTATTGAACAAATTCTAATTATTGTTGCATTTGATAATATTAAAATAGTTATTTTGCCATGTTCGTTTGTCTGTTCAGTACAAATTTTCCAATTAGTTTTAACCTAACTTCACGATGATCTAGTGACTTGAAACTTTAAACATAGCTCACAACTGCATGACAATTCAATATTATTATTGCATATGTTAATAAAATAATGATAATAATGATTTTATGATATCTCTAATATATATCGATATCGATAAATATGTTAGTAAGAGCCATTTGAAACTTTACACAGATCAGAACAGGATGAAAATGACATTGCATATTATAAAAATAAATAAAAAAATAAAATATACATGCAATCGATTTTAAACTAACTTCGAGATGAGCTAGAAACTTAAATATTTAAACATTGCTCAGAATTGGATGATAATGCAATCTTACAACTACTGAAATATTACAGAAATTTGATAAGGACAAAGAAAACGATTTGAGAATATTCTCAAGAGATAATAATTTGCAGATATATTATGAAAAAATTGCAGTATTTCTTGACTTTCAAAAGGAATTCGAAACTGTAGATAGATGCAGACTCATTAGAAAGATTGAAAGAGTTAATATTGATGGAATAGCAATGAACTGGATGATGAATTACCTAATAGGCAGCAGAAGTTGGAACTAGATGAAGTTTATTCAGATAAAATACAAAATGATATAGTGCCCAAAGAGTCTTATTTGGGAATGAGCCATTTCTCGAATATGATTTTAATTAATGAAATGCAAAAAAATGCAAGTGAGCCATGAGAAACAAAATTCAGTGACAGCAATACAGTAGCAAAATGAATATAAATTATTTTCAGTCATTGTTATCAACTCACAGACAAAAATTTAAATATTTCAAATCACGGGCATTAACGTTTTCAGCAACTATTCATAAAGCTTAATATCACCCATCATCTATGGTACTACAAAAATAATTTGAAATTATTTGATTGGGAGGAGAAATAGAGCAAGGGGGGTCAATTCTGAAAATTAAGAGGAGCTTTATTCCATTTGCTGTCTTCAAAAATTACCTCACTTTTCGCCCATTTGAAATGAATTTTCCAAAATTGCCGCCATATTGGTGATCATGTGACATATGTCAAAACAGATTTTGAGGTTATCTTATTTCTAGCAATGATACACCTATAGAGTTTTTGTAAATGTGATTTCATGCAGCAACATTTAAACAATTATCGAGTAACAATAATCATCAATTGACCATATTCACCGTCACCATATTGTCAAGCGACAATACCAACTGTCCATTCTTACCAAAGGTTAAAAATATAATGTATATTGTAACAAAACCGCGAAAATCAAGGATGTTTTATTTGGTGCATGTTTCATAGGCGTATTTTGTGAGTTTCAAAAAAATGTAACAAGAGAAAATCTAGGATAAATGGGTAGATATACCACTATCGGTATCAGCTTTCACCTGAGCTTCAATAATGACAACATTGGCACTATAACTAAGTAAAACATTTTGAACTTTATACAGGGTGTCCCAGAATAAAGGGGGTAGAATCCTCACTTCATTTCAAGGCTGAAAGTTCCAATAAACATATACCCTAAAATGAGTATTAACCGAGTTACAGGGTGTTGAAAGTGACACAAAAAAAATTTTTTTTTTTCAGAATAACTCCATAACGGCTTAACTTTTCTTAATGAAATTTGGTATGTCCACCTTGTGAGATACTGTTATTTCAAACACTCCCACACACCTTTTAAACTTTGTTTGATTATGCATTAACGTTTCATTTCATTTTGGAACTTTTTCAAAATTTTCAGGTGATACCTATCCGAAAAAATTATGATAAATGCTCAATTTTGTTTTTAACTGTGACTTCATTTGAACTACAATTGAAAGTAACTCACTTGTGTGAGACACAAAAAAGATGTTTCTTTTTAATTGTTTTTTTCATATTTTTGGAGTCTACCTACCTGATGAGCTGATGTCAACAAACTCCAACACTTAAGACTTGAATGAAGTGTAGGGGCTAAATTCTGAAATTCTTTAAGGACTTGGAAAAAAACTCAAAGTATGTAAATATGCTTAGAATTTCAAAATTTTGGCCTTATAGTTTATTCAACCCAGAAGTATCATAGGTCGCTGAAATCAGCTCACCAGGTAGAATCCAAAAATAAAAAATAAAACAGAGGATTATCAATTTAAAAAAAAACATACATCTTTTTCGTGCTGCACACAAGTGAGTCAACCTGTACAATCAAATTGTAGCTCAAGTGACATCACATTCAAAACAAAAACTTACCTGTCCTAGCATTTCTCATAATTTATTCAGATATCATCTGAAATAATTAGTCCTTCAAAACATGTAGTGTGGTATCTCACAAATAACCAAAATTGAGATATGACGCACAGATATACTAACTTAGCATACCTTCATAAAGCATAAGGCGAGGTTCAAATTGAGATCATTGCCTTAATAACTATCACAAATAACCTTGACAGTTAATGAAAAAACTTTAAATGCTACTCCAGAAAAAGTATGAAATATGAGATGTGGTGTATACATGTTTTGGGGGACTAATATTACTCCATAAATGGTATCCACACTGTATAAGCATCAGTTGATGCTCCCCAAAATATGCCATTTTGAAATAAAATAAATATTGAGACTTACCTCGCCTAACTTCTCCCCAAGAGTCATATTCAATATTTCGGTAGATACTAGGATCTAATGCTTTTGCCACTTTGAATGGAAAAGGAGCCACATTGGTTGAATGAATATTCTTCTCTTCTGATGCATCACCGCCTTCTTCCACATTCAATGACTCTGTATTACTTCCTTCAGCAAGAGTGTTTTTCTTTTCTAACTCGGCCTGGGTCATTATATTTTTATCATACAACATGTTGTTGACTATTTCGTCTACATTCGAGATTTCAAATACGTTTTCATACAGTATTTTATAAATCAGAGCTGAAAAGTTTGATCTAATGAAAACAATAGTGGCTTGGTCGATTGATGATCTATTTATTATATGAAAATTCATATTGAATAGGAGATAAAGAAGATAACTTTTGTCTAATGTTCACCAACTTTTATTTGTTAGGACTGGTTTCGGATTATCAAACCATTATCAAGTAAGTAACTAGATGAACGTCAAAACTTTACCACGTAAGCGATATGAATTAGGTACTATGCAAATTCAAATATTTCTAAATTTCTGATTGGTGGAGCTACTCTACGTATAATCAGGCATTATCGAAAGTATACGAGGTAATATAATTCAACTTGATTGGTTGAAAATGATACGAAAAAATAATATAGATGTCCATATATAGAAGATTTTTTATCTGATGACATGTGCTTACGATACTTTATGTAAAAATTTCTACCTGTCTGGCCTGTGTAAGCTGCCGAACAATCCCCATATTCCAGTCTATATAAACCTGATTTTTTCCAATTATCCGTTTTGGGTTTTGCATTGAATAACATGTTTCCTAAATTACTCTTACTAGTGAATGACTGTTATGTCAAATTTTGAAAAATTGTTCCTAATCTGTTTGGAGTGTCTTCGTGAGTAGTTTATATTAGCATATTTATTATCTTCCGTGGGTTTTACATGATTTGGGTATAATTCATTCATGATAATTTTTTGTTGTTTACTGGAGATGATTTTCTCAACTAAGTAGACTGGAACAGACAAAAATGTACGAATTGATCAAACCACATAAAAAAGAATATTCCACCAGACCAGTGGTATCATGCATTGATGCTCCAACCGGTAAGCTGTCAAAATTCTTGAATTCTAAGTTCAGAGAGCTCGCAAATTGTACACCACAAACACAGTTATAAATTCTATAGACTTAGCAAATAAACTGACTAATATTGATAGAAAAAAAAAACATTAAATTAGTATCCTTTGATGTGAAAAACATGTTTCCAAACATTCCAACAAACAAATGCCTCCCTCTGTTGAAAGATATACTAGAAAAACAGAATACTAATCCATATATTACTGAGGAATTATACAACCTCTTTGATATATGTCTCAAACAGAATTATTTCAAATACAACAATAACTTTAACCTGCAAAATTCGGGCCTTCCAATGGGGTCACCATTGAGTCCCTTACTAGCAGCATATTTTATTCTGGTTTTGGTATGTTGATGATATTCTCATAGGTTTTGACTGCTCAACGAGACAGATAAATCAATTTTTAAATTTTCTCAACACACTCCATGATAAGATAGAATTCACGGTCGAAATCGAACAAAACAATAGTATTGATTTTCTGGATCGCACTATTACAAACATCAATAATAAATTTGAGTTTAACATATATAGAAAAAATACTTTTAGAGAATGTACTATCCCCGTAGATTCTTTCAGTCCATTGTCACATAAATTAATTACATTCAGATAATAATACATACGATATTTATGATTCATCGGAGGAGGAATTTCAAACAGAAATAAAAAATTATTAAGCAGATCGCATCAAATATCCATATTCCAGTCTACTTAGTTGAGAAAATCATCTCCAATAAACACCAAAATATTATCATGAATGAATTATACCCAAATCATGTAGAACCCAAAGAAAACAAGAAATATGCTAGTATAAGCTACTCGGAAAGATTCTCCGAAAACATCAAGAACTATTTTTCAAAACATGTTATTTAACGCAAAATCCAAAAAAATACAGGTGGAAAAAATCTCGTATATATAGACTGGAATGTGGGGATTGTTCAGCAACCTATATAGGCCAGACAGGTAGAATTTAACATAAGATACTGTGAGCGTGTGTCATCAGATAAAAAATCTGCAAATAGGGACATCGACAAGAAATTAACCACAAAATAAAATCCTTCATATGTGGAGTAAAGGAAGAGACATGAACTTTTTGGAAACATTAGAAATAAATAAATTGAATAAAAAAACCCCAATTTCGAAACTCTCAATGAACAATTAGAACTGTGCAGCTCTCCACTTTTGAATTTATGAATTTTGATAACTAGTTTGAAATCTATTTTGGATTTATTATTCAGTAATATATTGATTTGTTATAGAAATTAGATAACGTTTGGTAATTTCAGATAAGTTGTTAATGTTTTTGATTGTCCAGGTATGTTTCAGGCAATATTTCAATTAACCTACCTAGGGGACATAATTATTGTATTTATGTAAATTGTGAAGATTTTTGTGACATAATGGAAATTAGACAAAAGTTATATTCTTTATCTCATATTGAATTGTGAACTTGCAGTAAAACTTACACTGGCAAAACCCGGCATCAGCTATATAATCCTTCTTATATACTACATCATAATGGTCCTTATCCAGAAGGCAAAGAAGAAAAGCATTAGGCGAGTTATGTGTTGTGAAGTCGAAAACTTTTTGTTTAGAAGCATCAAATATAATAATATCACGACTATAAATGTAAGAGAAATTAATGTTCACCTCCAGGAAACAAAGAAATATAACTTACTTATATTTTCTGCTTATTATATTCAACTCTATATCTCCACAGACTACCATATGTTTTTCAAGTTCAATTAGATGGCTGAACCAGTCTTTTTGGGAAATTCCTAGATCAGCGAATTCCTTATAGTTTTTTCTTGCATACGCTATACACTCCTTTCGAACTCTTTCATGGTAAACTTGGCCTCCAAAAATCTATAAATTAAACAAATAAAACTTTCCTGATGTTCTGCAAAACAAATGAGGGTAGCAAACCTGTTCACAGATCGCTCGAAACAGACAAGTTTCATCATAAGCAACGTTTTTTCTGTACAATCCGAGCGAATCCAACCAGCAATCCACTGCTCCAGGATTCCTACCTTTTTTTGCGATTTTTGACATAACTGAGCAAATCACTGATTGCTGGTTGTTCTCAATCTGGAAACAATCACGCACCGAACACTGCGAAACAAATAAATATCGAAAAACTCGAATTTCAAAATCATATACCGTGTTTTGGAAATGACGTCTTCAATATAACTAAAAATGTTTACCTTGGTAGTGTTATTTTTTCAAGTAATGGATATATGGATTACAATGAAGTTTACAAGCCATTCAATCATCTCATCTACATGAACTTTTTACAAATTTACGATCAACAGTTCAACACGTGTGATTTCTCTTGTACATCTACATCACCCCAGCCCCAGCGGTTTTTCTCTTTGAAATTTCATTGGGCATGCGCATTCGCCTGATGAGCACATGAGCACAGGATATTTTAATATTCCGTGCTAAGAAGTGGAATATTCAATTTCAAAAAAGATGGTCCACTACACAAAAAAAATATTAGAGTAACGCTGAATCATGAATGGAAAAGAAGTAATTGTCCGCTTTTTATCAATAATTTGTCTATATTACCATAAAAATAATGGATAGAGTTTTTGTGTTATCGAGGTATCAGCAAAACAATTCAAGGATGACAGAGATCCCATTGTTTTGAATTGAAAAACAATGATTTCTGTATACCTACCTACCTACCTACCAGATGTATTTTGTAAACGAGCAATGCCAAAATCGACTATGTTTAGGCTGCCAATTGTTTTTTGTATACCTATAAAGGCAACGAGGTAGTGTTTGAATAATTTTTATTTCTCACAAAATAGTACAGTCGCTGAAGTAAAAAATATATCTACCTAGTAAATAATCAGCATGGACATTTTCCTTCAAAAACTGTGTTAGGATAGATTTACATCATAAAACCACATACCGAGTTAATATTAGAACTATCCAAAACAAGTTCGGATGAAAGTTGAAGGTATTTCACTCCACACCTTTTTGTGAATGCAAATTATTTTTTTGATGTGTTATTGGTGGAGGAGTGACATCATCGGCAATTTTTTTAAATGGAACCATATATATATATAATATATATATAATCACATGAAACATATATATATATATATACGTTTTCCTAACAAGATGAGATCTGATTGAAATTAAGACAACCCGAGATCCACCCGAAATAGTGTAAATTCTGAAATATATTTCCAATTAGTAGCATTATAATGGCTCATCGAACCTCTACCCCTAGAGAGGGGAAACAATTTTGGATTTTGGGTTTTTGATAAAAAAGTGTAGAAACGAGATCCATAGAAAAAGTTGTTCAGGTAATATACATTGTATAATGTTCTGAAAAATTCACACCAACGTGAGATCCGTCTGTACTGCACAGCCGTTGCTGGATTTGGCGCCAAAAGACCACGTGCTAGACGTTAGTAAGGATCGGAACAGGTCAATTTTCATTGCCCGTAAACACACAGTGCATTTATCGACGTATTGAAGGCAACTGCGAAATGTCGCGGGAAAGTATTTAGTGAAGTTGGTGGAATTACAATCTTGGAAGTTAATTTTCACTCACCTCCAATCATCTGAAGAATAAAAAATTTGGCACACATCTCAAGGATGGATACCATTACGAGAATTTCGTGATGGGAATGTAATAATAATAATAGTGTGGATTTGTTATTTTCATCTACTTCCAATCTTTCGAATAATCTAAAATTCGGCTCACACATCAAGGACCTACGACAGTACAAGAATAACCTAAAAATGATATAATAATAATACCCAAACTATTCTGTTGAATTGGTGGTTCTGATCACAGGGGTCCTTGAAGGAATGGTGGACACACTGCTCTCGAACTTAAAAATCATACCGGCTTGCCATAATATAGCAGAAACCTCAGCCGGACGGATGCAGAAGGCCATCATCATAGGTTCACTGCGTCTGGTCAGGACACATGATTCTCGGACCCAGTGATCACTCACCCCACCGACTTGGGGAGTGGTTATCTGGGTGAATGATCCAGCGCGCCCTCCGGATGTGTCGGAGCTCCGGAGGAGGCGTGTGTTATTTGATAGTTTACTTGTCTGAAATGACATTAATAATGACAGTCATAATTGTCATGTGTTGGATAAAACATTGTATACCAGTGTATTGTTTCCAAATAGACCAGGGTCGATAATTTAAAAAAAAAAATAAAACCCTTTGTAAAAGGAGAAAAATATAGTAAAAATAAAAATAAAAATAAATTACGGGCGACCTGAGCTCGGGAAGTATGGAATAAAGTTAAATGGCAAAGTTGTATGTAATAAAAAGATCTACAACTTATTTGTCCACACTTTTTTCACATAACCTCAAAATTTATGTAAAAAGTTCAATTAACAAAAAAAAACATTTTTCCACGAAATTTGGTGAAAACTTACGTTTTTATGTCCCAAATACACTGTAATTTATTTGATTTGAAATATTTATTTTTTTTACCTTATTTTGACTTAATATCAAAAAAGCACCCTAATTTTCGATCGAAAATTCTCGCGTCTAAATATCAGCTTATTTCAAAAAGTTGGTGTGCTTTTTGTTAGTTGAAATCACCACTTTCTGGAGGTGTAAAAAAATATATACATTACTATAGAAAATGTTCTCAGAAAATGCAAAAAATCAAAAAAACTATAATTCGAATTTGTTTTTTAAATCATTAATTTCATGAAAAAAATGTGACTGCTGCAAATTTTTTCAGTTAAAAAGTTGATTTATTAAATTCTAATTACATTCATGTCATAGAAAAATTTTGGCTCCAAACCATTTCGGAACATTTTCTTCTTCGGTAAAATTTTAAAGGCAGTAAAATTATAAAATAGACATTTTGGCAACGCCAGTTATGTGCCTATTCTGGGTTTCGATATAATACATAGGTAGATATCGATTATTTGAATAATTATTGAGAAGCAATGTTGCCACTTTGTATTTTTTGAAAATAATTGATAAGTTATTATTTTTGTATTCATAAGATAAATCATTCTAGAATGAAAAAGAAAAAGAAAACTATTACTATATTACTCATATAGCATTTAAAAGAAAGTCAATTTTTTCTTCTTAAATGGCCAAAATTTTCCTATCTAAAGCATACCCTCCTTTCTCAAACAAAAAAAAATTCTTGACTTGTATAAAAAAATGTTTTCTTGATCGACAGCAAAATACAAATTTTGCTAACAAATACCGATCAGCAAAGTATCACTTTCTTGACTAAGCAGTAAAATGATTGGCCTCTAGGCAACTAAACAGTTGACTTTTTCTGACAAGAATAGTATATTATACAGGGTGACCCAGGGTTAAACCGCCAAACGTTCAGGATCGCTTTTTTAGGTCAAAATAAAATATTCTTTCCCATAACTTTCTGTCCTAACTTTCCTCGTTTTCAAGATACAGGGTGTCAATTCGAATTAATTAATTAATATGTCACAGGCTGTCAAACATTGATACAAACTCTAAATTGTTGTGGAAATTGTGCCCTGCTACCTTCGATCTGATTTTTGTTTAAACGAGTTTTTCCTGTTACATGCGGGAAAACGGGTTTTAAACTGTTTCTCGAAAATGAATTGAGATACGAAAAAAATTTAAGAGAGAAAAAAAATTGTATTTTTGATTTTCTAATCTAAAAAACGTATAATTAGTAAGATTACCCTCTAGTACGCCACTGGAAATCATAATTTCATTCCAAGTTCAACAATAGAATCCGTTTCTTTCCTCAAATAAGCATGCCAAATTTTATCAAAATCAGTCAAAAGGTTTTAGAGTAATTGATAAAAAAATATTTTTTTCTGTAAACTTCGACATCCAGTATCTCGAAAACGAAGCAAGTTAGAACACTGGGTTATAGGAAGAAAAAATCTTATTTTCACCTAAAATACCAGTCTTTAATGTTTGGCGGTTTAACCCTGGGTTACCCTGTACAACAAGGGACTAAATTGAATGTTTTAATTCCGCACTTGATGTTTATATCACGTAATAATCACGTAAGGGATAAAATAACTTTCAACATTGATACAATTATTAATTTTGATGAGTTATATAAACACGGTACCTACTTGGATTACTCAGTAGGTAGATAACGTTATAGCAACAGTGTCAACAATTTTTTTTAATTCAGTGACATTTCCATTATTAATGTTGACATTTAAACGAATCGTAACTTAACTAACATAATATCAAGAAAATTAATCAAGAAATGAATTAATCTACAAAATTTGATATAGATAAGGTAGCTGACATGATAACGGAAGAATTAATAACCAAAAAATCGAGTTTATAATGGAATATTTCCTAATTTTTGTCCTAGTTATTAATAGTGTAGCTGCGATAAAGTTTGATTTTTACTTTGTGTCCTTAGCGATTTGAAATGCAACTTTATCTCCCTGGGGACTGAAAGATACATTTTAGTCCCTGTTACACGGGAATAAAGTTGGCACTTTAGTCCCGGAAGTGCAAAAAATGTATTAAGACACACGACAATTACACATTTCCAAAAATGTATAAAATAATTTTAGTTATTGTTGACAAGTTCTAGTTAAATTGTTACAATGCTGAAAAAGTAGTTTTCCTTCTTTGCCTATTTTTTACTTATATTACAATATGTCAACCATACTTTGACTATTACAGTGAATATTGATAAAGTTATTTCTACAGTAACAAACGTCTCAATCTTTTGATTTTGTATTAAATTTGCCACAACTGGAAAAAATAGATTGTGGGAATTCTGTATGTTTTTGGTTAGATTTATTCCAATGTCATACTCCTCATCATTTCAAAATTATAAACTTATTAATTTGAAATGTACCAAGCTCAATATTGGTCTTCATAAAGAAAATCTCTTGTCATAATTTGAATACACTTTATTCTGACAAAATATTCATATTTATCTATTACTAAACTATAATACATGCATTGAAGAAGGATATTTTGAGAACTGCAACATGAAAATAATTTATAAATGTTGAAGGGTTCTGTACTTTTTGATTTTCTTTTCTTGTTTTTGACGTTGCCTTACCAGAACTAATATTAATATATTTTACTGCAGTAGAATGAGCGAAACTTCTGAAATACGACAACCCTGTACGGATTGCCTAGTTTCATGATTTCGTCGTTTGCGCCCACCCAGTGATCAAAACTCCTGGGTGTGCGCAATGAAAATTTAAACCAGAATTTGTCTGGAATGGGAATACTGTATATGTTAAACTGTGCTCAGACCCTCCTAGCTCCTTCCCCACTTCTCTATGAAATACCTTTTAATGAGCTAAAATTTTCCGTCGGTCACTCAGGTATATAAATTGTCTTGAAATAGCAAAAAATAGGCATCTACAAATATAATTTTAAGAAGATTCTACAACTTTCTCAAAATATTGGAGATGTCTTATTAAATATTAACTTATTTGTTTGTTAATTATAGTAGTATATTTCGATTTGCAACATTTTTGTTCATCAATGTAACACGGAATCTTACGTTTTTTGAATAATGAAAGTGTAAATTTTAATAAATAGCTCGAAATTGTATACATAATGATTTTAAAAAAAATCGAATTACATACAGTTTTTTTGATCTTTTGCATTTTCTGAGAACATTTTCTCTAGTAATGTATACTTTTTTCTACACCACCAGAAAGTAGAGATTTCAACGAACAAAAAGCACATCGACTTTTTGAACAAAACTGATATTTTGACGCGAGAATTTTCGATTGAAAATGAGGGTGCTTTATTGATGTTAAGTCAAAATAAGGTGAAAAAATAAATTTTTCAAATCAAATGAATTACAGTGTATTTGGGACATGAAAAGGTAAGTTTTTACCAAATTTCGTGAAAATTTTTTTTTTTTTTGAAAAAGAAATAAAAATCCAGAAACTTGGTTATTTAAATTTTTTACATAAAATTTGAGGTTATGTGAAAAAAGCGTAGTTATGTAAGTTGTAGATCTTTTTATTACCTACAACTTTGCCATTTAACTTTTTTGACGGCTTCGTGGTATAAATCTTTCTCGCGTAACTTATTTTCAACATAACACACTAGTACCATAAATAACTATTGAACTATATATTTTTATATTTCTTTCAATAAACAATTTGTCTGCAGATGTGATGCCAATGCATGTACAAAATGAGACTATGTGCACTAAAAATAATTATCGCTGTAGATTTCCTTCAAATGAAAAATTGAATGAAATGAAAATGCTTTCTGAAAGGCCACCAGAAAATAGTGCTTTAGAAAATATTGTGTTATTTTCAAAAGACTTCATGATGGTCATCAATTTGATGAATATAAATTCCAATGTTTGTATATTAGGCCAAGCTATAGATCAGCCAATATGAATGAACAACTCACTATAATTTACGGTTATCAATATTTTTCAACTTTGTAAGCTGAACTCCGCCTATTATGCCGTTATTTTTTATGTACATAATATAATGATATTCAAAAAAACTGGAATGGACAATAAAGACGCTATTATTATTATTGTTATAAAAATTATAGAGTTTTTTCACACAAAATAAAAGACGCAAATGGCCTATACTAATTTTTATAAGATGGTTCATTAATGAAAACCCCGGTTTACGCCCCAGCAAAATCGCTTTGTAGATTTTTTTAATTTAAAAATGGGTGAAAAAAATTACAACATTTTTGTTTTTTTTTCAAATATATCAAAAAGTTTCGGAGGAATTGTTTTACAATCGATAGAACTTTTGCAGGGAATTATAAAACCTACAGTATTGTTTTTTATGCGACCGGATCGGTGAATTTTCCACTGAGAAAATCTGCGAAAACCTCAAAAAGAGGCCATTTTCTGAAAAATCATAATTTTTATAAATCTGAAGCTAGACAAACAATATTGAGGAAACGAATAGATAATAACATGTTGTTTAACTGTACGCAAGATGGTTTCTTTTCGATGTGTAGTTTTTGCACAATCGAGTTGTAAACAATTTAACGGTTTATATTGCAAGCTACGCCGATTTAAGGGAATTCGTCGTATTCAAATTTTGTGAACGGCTTATCTCAAGTAGAGATCATTATCTATAACTTGTTTATTTTGGATTTTCACTTGAGGGGTGGAAAAAGTGTTCAAAATTGAACTGGAAATTGTTCCAAATGCATCAAAGTGCTCCCGAAAGCGCCCGAAGTGTACCCGCACTGACTCCAAGTGCGACATCGAGCGATTTCGGGAGGACTTTAAAGCGTTTGTAGCAAGTTTCATCGACATTTTTCGGCACATTTCCCACCTCTTAAGTGAAAATCCAAAATAAACAAGTTGTAGTTATTGATCTCTACTTCCAGATGCCGTTGACAGAATTCGGATACGACGATTTCCCTCAAATCGGCGTATCTTGCCAACTAAACCCTTGAATTGTTTATAACTCGATTGTGTAAAAACTACACTTTGGACAGAAACCATCTTGCTCACAGTTGAACTACATTTCATTATGTATCAGTTTCCTCAATATTGTTTGTCCAGCTTCAGATTTATAAAAATTATGATTTTTCACAAAATTGTCACTTTTTCTCAGTGGAAAATGCACCGATCCGGTTGCATAAAAAACTATTTTGTAGGTTTCATAATTCTCTACAAGATTGTAAAACGATCCCTTCGATACTTTTTGATATTTTTGAAAAAACACAAAAAATTTGTAATTTTTTTCACTATTTCTTGTGTAAAAATTCCACAAAGCGTTTTTGCTGGGACAAAAACCAGGGTTTTCATTAACGAACTCTCATAAAAACTACTTTAGAAATTACAAAAATACATTTTAAAATTAAAAAGTAAAATAAACAAAATATAAAAGAAGGGTCTATGATAAGTGGAAGTGCGTGCTATTTAGTTGTGTTTGTGTCATTTTGTATTTGCCCCCCCCCCTCTCCCCATTTTCTAAGGTTGGCCCAGGCGGCAACTGCCGCCCTGTCCAGTCCGACCCTGTATTTCACCTCTTAGCAAAAGCATACTTGCGAAACAAATTATAATGAACACAGAAGATAAAGATTGAATTAACATTACGAAAGCACGGTAACACGAGATCCACAATAACGCCAAATTTATCGGATCTCAGGTTTACCGTAAAATGCATACTTGAACTGCCACACCCTCTGTAGGCGACATCGAGGAACTTCCGATGTATAAAATTGCATAAAATGGTCCAAAGTGAGATCCAGACAAAAATTCAATCATGCATTTCCACCCACTTCCTACACCTATTGAACTCTATATACACAGGGATACAAGACGAGATCCGAAATCGGATCTCGCCTTGAAAAATGGATCTCTACTTGTATATTTTATATCTTAGAAGGATCTCGATTTGTTCTGAAAATAAATATATATATATATATATAGGCTGATTCACGGTGGATGGCACATTAGACGTTTCTGGTGAACCAGACAACGGATCACTTTGAAAATTTAATGGAGGGCATATCCGGACATTCTCTAGCCAACTAAAATATTTTCGACAATGCGGTGTAGCCGCTTCTATTAGGAAGCAGTAGCAACTTTGATTTTTCAAATGGAACACTCTGTATATAATATTATTTTTGGAATCTCCAACAATTGCCCGACAACTTTTCTTGGTATTTCCCTATACCTATCTGTTACCGTTTTCGAAATAAAAATTAATTTCAATTTTTTTCTTCGAAAATCATGACTTCTAAAAATGCCGATATCTTTTAGTTAAGAAGTACTATTATATCGAAATTTGGTTTGGAGTTAGGTGATACTTGGACACTTCCCACACGTTAGCCTAATCTCCGTTACTTCAATACAGGGTGGTAAAAAAATACAGTTTTTTCGTTTGCTTGAAAAAGTTGCTGAAATTTGATTATTTTAAATGGAACACCCTGTATATTATTGAAAATTCGGAAAGCTGCTGAAATTTGCTTTCTTTCTATGTATATCATACCTATACCTAACTAGTCAAGTTTCGGACTTATGAGCATTTATTTGTGAAAATGTCCCTTCAGAATGGTATTTCCATTCGGTATTTGGTAAGCAGGCCATGATTACTATTTGACAGTAGCGTTGTGACATTCTCCTAATAATATCGACATTTTCGTCACTTCAGAAGTTGCAAATACCTTCAAAACGATGGAACAAAACTATTCAAACGAAGTTCTTATGAATTTGTTTATTATTTTTGGACAGTGTGATAAAATTATCAGCAGAACATGTAGAAAGTTCAATGAAATGTATCCGAATCTACCGCCAATGAACCTCAAGAAATTTATACGAATTCAGAACAATTTCAATGCATTTGGATCAACCACCATAAGTATAATAAGAAATGTCATAGCATGGAAAAAAAAATCCGACTGAATGACGTTAACACCGCCAACTATTAGCATCCGTTAAAATTAAGAAGCAATACCAAACTTCTTAAGTTGGCTGTGGTCTTATACATCAGTAAAAAAATAATAAATACTTAATTAATTAAAATAAATGTTTTATCTTTGTTGTTTTTTTCCCCACTAGGTTTTTTTTTACTAAACCAATAGTAACTATAGTCGTAGGGCGGCATAACCGGTATTGCGGCGGGCCTGGGAACAAGCGGAACGATAATATTCCAAGCCTAATGATTTACATTGATATAGTTATTTACCTAACAAGTGCGGAAAGTAGTACTTTTTGCACGCGACGGCAGTTGCACGAACGACGCGGAGCTGAGTTCGGGCAAGCCGTTAAGGGTGGAAAAGACATTTTCCGTAAGAGTTAGGTACAATATTTTCCTACGAGTGTTTTTGTCCATCTTATTTATGAAAAAACAAGGTTTTTAATAAACAAGTTCTAATAATAATGCTACAAAATGTCTAATAAGACAGAATAGTTACATAGATCATTTAGTTAGTCCTAAATATCATCATTTTCAAAAATACAAAAATCGTGCGGAAAAGTAAAAATCGTACGGAAAAGTAAAAATCGTGCGAAAAAGTAACTTTTCCGAACGATTTTAAATTGTACGGAAAAGTACAACTTTCAAAACGAAAAATCGTGCGGAAAAGTTACTTTTCCGCATGCTCGTAGGAAAATATTATTACAGGTGCCGAAGAAATATATGTGAATTATTTTCTGAACATTTTCGTTCAGTATATGAACCCCATAAGCATATTTCCGTTAAACTAATATAGCTCGTCCAATATTAATTGTCAAAATATAGATATCAAACAAATTGCAGATATTGAGAAAAAAATCTCATATTGCTGGTCTCGATGGCGTTCCATCGTATTTCATAAAGCACTGTGCAAAATCTTTTTTCTTCTATGAATCATTGGCTTCCTAGTTCTTTGAGTTCTGTGTTCCCATGTTTTGGGATACCTCATTCGCTATGTTAAGACTTCTTGAAAACTAGCTAATACCAGAATGTAATCGAAAATGAATATTTGGAACCTTTGGTGTGAATACAATTCAAGAAGTAAAAGCTATCTTAAACACCAAAACTACGTCACGTTCACTCTACGCGAGTTTCGCTAACAAAGTTGGCAGTCTCAAGAGCTATACGCTTACTATAGTAACATTGCATCAAATATCAGGGTTTTGGTTTTTGGGGAGTATACTGACATTTAAATATTGCGTTGCAGAAGGTTACGTAGAAAACGTAGATAAATTTCAAATTTTTCGAAAATTTTTTATTATTTTGAATTGCATTTTTTATAATCGTATTTTACCTTAGTGTTATTTTTATTAATGTTTCACTTTTTACTATTAAACAGGTAGATAATAATACCAATAATAAAATGTCTTTATTTTAATTGTCCCATGCGAAGTCCAGTTAAACTGCTCTACTTAAGTACTACTTAACCAGAGTACCAGTTACATATAAAAAAATGAACAAACGACCGATATGTCATTTTTTTGTAATATACAAAGGAGTTCCGGGAGTTCCTTTTTCTAAAACTTTATGGGCAAAACATGCAAGGTGAAAATTCCTTCGGTCCTGCATATATATTAAGTAATCCTTGTTCCACTATAAATGGAGTTACGTGGTCTTGCATTCTCAAAAAACAAGTGAAACGAATATATATGAATTTTGAATTCTAGTCGATGTTCGAATATCGAGGCACGGTCTATAAATCAAATCGCCATAGTTTCAGTGACTCAAAATTAAAGTTTCATGTAACTGTTTCATGAAATCTTTGTTTAGAATTATTATCCTGTTACGGTAAAGTGTTTAATATGTGTTTTAAACCGTAAATCATCGTCAACGAGTAGTCCCAATTTTTTTATTGTTCTACAGGGCTCACTAGTCACACCACTTCATTTGTGGCGTGAACTCTATCAAATATATAATTTGTGATTTTTATTGTAATGACTATATCAGCATTATCTTTATTGAAACGTTTAACACTTGAGTGTAGTCAGAAAATTGATGTGTATATAACATTCACCAGAGAATTCCTTCAGATCCATAGTGTACAGTAAAAACAGGAGCGGGCGTAGTATTGAGCCCTGGGGAACTCCTCGAGGTAATGGTATTGCACTGGAACTGGTCTATTATAGGACAACATAGTGACATCGGTGACATAGAGTGATAGCTTTGAATTAAACATGAGTTTGAAACATCAAAGTTAAGTATTAGTTACAATACGAAAAAAAATTTAGAGGGGCGGCACATTAGGTCTTTGCACGTGGGCGGCCGACACCATAGGATCGGCCCTGTATGCACATCTATAGTCTTGCTGGTATTTAAGCGAAGTAATGGAATGTGCGCATCATGGGCGTACTGAACATTATTTCTTATATGATCGTACCCATACAATGTAGTTATTCCTATGTCTTTGGTCGGCATGGTCGCACTCAAATACAGCACGTGTCTATTATACTAGCGATAATGGTTAAAAGCGGCTTGTTTGTAGCTCACCGTAACTGATACATTGTTTTTCAAAACGGCAAAATGGATTTCACTCGGAAAAAATTATAGATATAGGTCACAGATTATGAAAGAAGCTCTTTTGGTAACTGAAGTAAAATTTTCTTTGTAGAATTTCGACAGCCTTCCGTATACATTACATTACTTCACCGCAATACCAATCAGACTATAGTTCATTTTTTTCTAACGGTATTTTTATTTTCGCAGCAGCGCGACTCTTTCTGGGATTTTCTTATCTTGCGAAAATTCTTTAATTTTTTTGTCATATTGAAGAAATTCCAAAGGAATCTGAAACAGGTTTTATGCACATCTCGATCTTCTCTTTCTATTTTTTTTATTATTATTGCAGTAGCGCGCTTTTCTGGGAATTTCCTATTCTGGAAGAATTCTGTACTTATGTAGGGGAATCTAAAAGATGTTTCAATCACATCTCGATCTCCGTTTTAAACCTTAATTTTTTTGCAGCAGCGCTTTGTCATATTAACACAAGTTCAGAGGGGTCTGAAAGATGTTTCTTGTACATCTCTATTTCCTATTTCTAACGGTATTAAAAAAAAAAAACAAAATTGTAAAACTCAATTAACTTGAATATGGCAACAAAATCTATATGGGGTATGTTATACTCCACGTGGGTGCTTATTCTTAAACAATATTTTGGTGGGTGATTCAGTGTTAACACTTGCATCTATGTTTGCCAAACTGTACCCACGGCAGTTGAATATCATGGTTCCATAATCTCTTTTTACAAAAATAAATAGGTTCAAAATAACACCAAATTCGCCGGTTCATATTCATGCCATAAAACGCATGTATACCATGATAGCTTTTACAGTTAATAAATCTCGAAGGCCAAGTGGCACATTGGATCAAGAGAATCCAAGAATTCGACTTCGAGATTAAACATCTTGCAGGGACCAGCCATAAGAATGCAGATGCCTTGTCGCGGAGGCCCTGTCTATATGACTGCTCACATGAGCAGAGGAGAAAGAGTCGAAAATTTGTAGAACAACGGCGGTAGATGATAACTGGAATGACAACAAGATCCAGAAAGACCAAGATAATGATCCAGATTTTGGATTAGTCATGGGCTGGAAGAAGAATAACCGAAGACCATCATGGCAAGAAATCGTAGATTTTTCGGCAGACTGGAAGTGCTCCGAGATATCCACGATGGGGTCGCCGGAGGACATCTGTTTTACTGGGCCAATTCTCAAGTAGACGTTTAGAATTGCTGCAAGAATAGTTTTTAGGATTATGAGTGCATTCTTTATACTACTCCCCTATAATTTCAAATGAATTGATAAAAGGAGCATATATTAGAAAGATGTATTACACAAAGAAAACTGATTTTATTGAACGTTTATCAATATTTAGGTACATTGGTCTATTTCGCACTATTTTGCACGTTCAGGATCTATTACATTAGTTAGTTACATATATTAGTTTGCAGTAAAAAATGATTCGTTTTTCAAATAGGTCGTCGGAAAATATCTATTTTTTTTTGTGGTTAGGTTGGGAAGTGCAAAAAAAACAAAGGCGATCAATTTTCATACATAATTTACTGAAGCACCATATTTCATGCAAAAATCAAGTCAGTTCGTACACTCAAGACCCAACATAATAATAAGAACCTATACTAATAATGGTATCATCCAAAAAAATGCAATGATCGGTCCGCGGCACATCAAAGAGTTACCGAAAATAATTTGGATTCAACAAACTGACGTGAATATCATATATAGTTGGTACTTTTAAATAGGTAGTTATCTTACAATATAAATAGGTATGTCAGACATTATATAAAAGTATAAAATAATACAAAAATTGGCATTCGATTCAGATTGAGCACCAAGATACATATTTTTAAGCGCTCTTTTCTTGGTCGATGACTTCCTTGGTTGGTAATGGGTTCTTCTCTTGTGTTTCGGCGTGTTTTAGTTTAGTGCTATCGAAGTTCTCGATGCCAGAGATTAGGTTTCTTTGACCCTTCTCCTGCTCGATCACTGAAAATGAAGAAAAAATAAATAAAATTTTGTTGTTGTTAGTTGTAGACAAAGTAAGATAATATATTTAATTTCAGACAAACATAGCTGAAACTGTGAAATTCTCATTTATGGCGCGAACGCCCATGTTGAGTGCTTATCACTGAATATATCACGTACTATTATAGTCCCGTCGTACGACTAATGCGCATCATGGTCGTGCATATTTTCACAGTTTCAGCTATATTTGTCGAACTGTACAATACAATATAATCAGTTAAGGACAATTTACCCTGAATATATCAAGAACCCATCACACAAGAGTGTGAAATAATTGTGAAAAGTTTACCATTTCCTCTCTGGAACCAAACTACATTTTTTTTTAAATGACAGAGTTTTTGATAGGAGTCTCAAATCTCTCTTCTACTCTAATCCAATCTTTTGTAATACAATCCTCAGTTTCAACACAAACAATGTTTGAAATTGAATATGTGAGTTTTTCATATTTCTACCTATAGCATCAAATTATAGCAATAAAATAATTTTAAAAACCCTGCTTAAAATAAGATATTTAAACTTTTCGTACTTATCTCATGTGGTATCAAATTTTGCAAAATTTCTGGGGAATACCCTACAACCTCAAAAAAGAAAAAAAAAAGATTTTTTCAATACTGTTTTTCTTTAGTGTAAGTTACAGCCATGAACTAAAAATACTAAATGAAATATCAATAATCATTTATTAATGTTGAAAATGAGCACAAGAATTAATGTATTGTCTTGAATCTCGATATTAGTTCTTTGTGATCAACACAATACATAAAAATCCAACTGAATTGAATATCTGAAGATAAAGCACTACTTCGACCAATCTTTCCTGAGTAAATTTCCTTCAACTATTTTAACAGAGGAATCGTAATAATGTGTTCATCTAATTGTCATCGCTAGCTTCAATTACGATCTGCAAAATATTAAATAATTTTTTTTACACAAAACCTTTTCATTGAAAACCAGACAAACTATTTCATTTCCTTGTATAATGCTAGTTCATTCATTCAGTTTCTCCAGTATCTGGGAGTACAGTGAAACCTATTTATTTCATTATGTATTTTCATTATTTTAATTTGCGCGGTATGCTCACGTTGAGTGCCTTAACACTGGATATATTACGGATTATAATCGGTTGTGGGACAAGTGCGCAGCAAGTAATTCCGTCAAAAGCTAGGTTGGTTTTACTGTGTTATATAACCCGTAGAAATCACTCTTCTAATATTGAAAATAGACCCATCAATTGGCTTTATACCTTTTTTTAACGCGCGTTTGACAATAACATGACATTATAGTGGGTATATTCCAGAACTCGGCCTAAAGGCTTCGTTTGACAAATATTTCATCTCATATCGTAATATGAGTCTTAATCTAATCAAATTGTATTTCTACCAAGAAAGTTTTGGGGTAGTTTTGATTATTTCCATTCTCTATGTTTTTTGGGGTGCTGAATCCGAATCTGAGGTTTGCTAACAAATTTTCGGGACGGAACATTGAAAAATTGAAAGTTTCCTTTCTTGCAATTTTTTCCTCATTTTTGGTTTTAAATGCTAAAATGATTCGCCTAACTATCCATAATGTGATAGCCATTTTAAAACAGGCATACCCTACTTTTTGTCACCGCCTCAGTGACACAATTTGAGTAGAATTTAATTACTGTTGATAAAACATGATGGGACTAGGTAATATACATTATTCATAGATAGTGATTTTGCAGGAACTGAGGCTTGTATACTTGCCTATTGAAAACAAAACTGGGAAGGGAGTCATCAAAAATACATGTGACACGTGTCAAAATATGGCCCCCTCAATTCAGTAATCGACGTGTCTTGGTCTCTTTTACATAATGTAATTGCTTTTGTTGATATATTCAGGGTGGATCTTTCATAAATCGATAGCCTCTCGAATTTCAAATGATGCAAAAGTTATTTTTATTTTATATATTTCTGAAAATTCAACAAGAGATTAATATAAAAGGTGGGGCACCGCATACGTCATTGACGCCAAATGAATAACTATTTTTGAAAATCTGTCCACTTTGATATATGTATCAGTGAAATATTTGAATCATGACAGATTTGGACAAGGTATTCATTCAAGTTGTATGCCCAAATATATCCTTACCAGGATCATTCAAGCAAGTTGACATTCGAGCGATTGGTACATAATTTTGTACCACTGGTACAGAAAGTTCTCATATACCAGTCAACGTAGGATCGAAAAAATACAGGGATAAGCAGACTGGGCATTTCTAGTGTTATGAAAAAAATTGAAATTCCACCCGTACCTTATTGAGATGACATAGCAAAAAATGTTAACAAATTTTAAGGGATTATCTGCCTGAACTTCTGGAGAATGTGCTCACAATTGAATGGAGCTCCAGCATATTTCAAAATCAGTTTCGAACAGTTTAATATGTGCTTTCGAAATAAATGGATTGGTAGAGAAGACCCACAAAATTGGCCAGCAAGATCACCGGATATGACTTGCATTGATTTTTTTCTATGGGGATACTTGAAGAATGAGGTTTACGACACAAGGGCGAATGAGGTTTACGACATAAGAGTTGCTTTTCGAACAGTGACGTCTCAAATGTTATTACATATTAAGGAATCTTTCATACAGAGAGTCTCTCTGTTTTCTACATGTTCGTCATTTCGAGCACCAACCATGAATTAGTTAACTATACTTGTGTTTCATATTTTGTTCTAATATTTTAATGAAGTGAATTATAACATTATAACTGTTGATGACAATTTCATCTACGAATCAAATAAAGGTGGTATCTCTTTAATTAAAAAATACCATGTATAGTTTGCAATTGAATCAAACATTTTCACAAAAAAAAATTATTACTCGAGAACAGTTGGAGTTGGGCACACAGTAGCTTGAATGAAGTCCTATAATTTTTTTCATGAAACTTCTGATAAAGTAAGAAAATACAGCATGTTCCATTTAAAATTCTTAATTTTTGAGCCACCCTGTAGATAATAAATATAAATAATTTTCTCTTGTACACATATATTGAAGCGGGGAATTATATAAAAAAAAATATCTGACTAATATTTACTTTACTTTATTTATTGATCCCAAGACACACTTCTGTTTATAGAGGGATTAATGTTTACATAAATTGATTAATGACAATACATAGTATATATGAAATACAAATTAATGAAGAAATCAAACAATTAATAGAAAAAGAGTGATAAAAATAATCAATGAAATATAAGTAAATAATCCAAGCAAAATGAAAGCAGTCAACGCTGAAATATAATAGGAAGAGAAAAGTTATCTGTTAAGTAAATATTTCTTAAGTTCTTTTTTGACTTTAGTTTTAGTTTCAATATCTTTTAATGGCTGTGGTATATTATTATATATCTCAATTCCCTCATAAAAAATGGAAGTTTTTCCAAAGTTTGATTTGAAACGTAATACATTTATTTTATTTATATTTCTTGTTTTATGGTAATGTTTAGTTGAAATATGATCAAAAGTAAGATCTGAATGTTTTTTTCCTGTATCAACATAGTGAATGAAAATTGAAATTTTAAATTCATATAATGAACGAATATTTAGTAAGTTATTTGGTTTATATAATTTGATTGAAGGTTCTAAAAAGGGCAATTTGTGTATGCATTTTATAGCTTTGTTTTGCAAAGTTTGTAGTGGTTTCAAAATAGAAATTTTGGCTGAGCCCCAAATAGAAATGAGGTATTGCAATTTTGAATAAATTAAACTGAAATATATGATTTTCAAATATTTGAGTGGGGTATATTGTCTTATTCTGAATAATATTCCAATAAAATACAGGGACCGTGTCGTATGTGGATGGCCATCCTGTATAATCAACAATATTGTAACATGTTCTTCAGTATTGTCATAATACTGCTACTCACCTTCCTGATCGGGAAGAACACCTTTTTCTGTAGTTTCGGTGTGCTTCATGGTGGTTTTATCAAAATGTTCAACTCCATTCAGCAGAGTTTGGTGAGTCTTTTCTTGTTGAACAACTGATAAGCAAAAGCAAAAATACATGCAAAAAATAATAAAATGTTAGCTAATTAGTGCACCATAGACTATTCGATGGGGATAAAATACGAGGATTGTTTGAAAAGTGTGTGGTCTAGAATATAAAGATGGAGGTACTTGGACAAAGAAATAGTGTTGAAAATTGTACACCCATTAGCATTGGGCACGTTTGCACTACTTGTGAGTCATTTCTGGTACATGTTAGTGAATTCCAAAAATGAAAACATTTGCATATTGTACTTTGATTCTGATAATTAATTATCTTTGAGAGGAAAATATCCACTGCATAACGAAATGTATTATTATTAGAACTGCCCATCCGTCCCGTATAGCTTGGAAAACTGACTTCAAACGTGGCCGTAATAGTGTGTTTGATGCAACGCATTCTGGCCACTCAAAAACTGCTAAAATTGTCAAAAAGATCAGGGATACTTTAGAAATTAATTTAGCAAGAACTTTTACGACGACCCATGCGAAAATTGTTATTTCTATATCGGAGAGACAATGAGGCCTTTATTCATCAGAATGACAGAGCACACATACAGTGGACACAAACTAGGGAGCCTTCATATACTAGGGAACTACTGGACTGAGAACCATTGAAGCGGATAATTTACTACATTGTCTAAATACTTTCCAACAAACGTTAAAAATATGTTTTTTGTTTTCGAACAATCCTCGTAAGCACTATCATAGTGAAGGGACATTTTTAGTGACAGCATTCATTGAACGGGGTGGGCCAAATTGGAAAGTTTCAAAGGGAAAGTCCTGTTTTCAAACTAGATAGATCACAACTGATGACACATCAAGTGTGCTACATTTTTGGAATGGTAATTTCAAGCTATATTGAAATATGTAGGAATATACAGGTTGATTCAACAATTTTTTTTCATAAATAATTATTGATATATTATTTGGAAATTTAAATTATTCGCACCATTGAATTTTACGTAAAAAAGTGCCTTGGAAATGTTTTCATAGAAGCAAATTAAAATTTTTGAGAGGAAAAAAGATACAGCAACTTTTCGAAAATGCATATTTTAGAAAAACATGCTGTAACTCAGAAATTATAGATATCAATATGCGGTATCCACTATTGAGTTTGTCATAAAAATTGACCCTCAGACACAGCAATCAGTTTTCATCTCTCTAATTAAGAAACAGGACTTTTCCTTTAAACGCGTCCAATTTGGCCCACCCTGTACACAGCACTGGAAATAATACAGCTCAAGAATAATAATTATCAAGTAGAACTTGTTTATAGAGAATGAAACTCTATAAGGGAGAAACCTAAATATGGCATAGCAAATCTAAATTTACAAATAATATAAGGAACATAAAATGCAATTGTATCTAAACAAATATCGTTCTACATAAAATGCAAGCAAGCAAGTCATTCTTTGGTTGATAATGACTAGACATTCAGACATTTTTAGACCATTAAACATTACCTGTGTATGATAATAACACGATAATTCTGCTATACTTTACAAACATTAAACAAAATATTACAGGTTTATTCAAAACAAGCAAGCTTCACATTACTGTTGATTTCTGGCTATGAATATACATGCTATCCTAAATTGCCAAATTTGGTCAAGTGGGAGATATGAATGGACAAGATATGCAGTAGCAAAATAACACTCATGGTTTTTCATAAACAGGAGGCAAAACTCGTGTAAATGATTCACCCACTCGTGTTTTTTTAATGGCTTCAGCAAATTTTATTGTGATTGATACATCATTCTTTGTAAGTTACCACCTCTGTTTTGCTGTTGAAACAGGAAAGTGTCGACAAAAATAGTATGATTGCAAATAGTATAAATTGTGCATTTTCATTGAAAAGCGACTTTGTTTTGTTCCTATATAGAACAGTTGGATAATACACTTTCACAGGGTGTAGCAGAGAAAGTAAACCAAAATGATATAGGAAAAGAGTGGGCTGAGACCCATCAGAACAATGAAACGGAACCTTCCTAAAAGTCTGATTGTTTTCGAGATATTTATCATAAAAAAATTTAAAATGTGTAATTTGGTTTTAGTTATATAACTCGAAAACCATCAGGTTTCCACTGATGTCATGATTAATTTTTCCTACAGGTACTAAGCTACCTCATATAGCTTTTCAGTTAACTATTCATTGAGTGAGTACATCATACAAAATAATGTACTATGTTTATAGATTTTCTACTAGGAAAGAACAAAACAAAGTCGAAATTTTGAGTAATACACCCTACGTACTAGTTTTTAATGGTTCAGTTTCTATCTATCAGAAAAAATGGGTTTCCTATATACTACTTACAGACAATGATAACAAAATATCAGTTATCATTAATAGTACAGTAACGACAGACAAATGTAAGCCACAAGTGAAGCGTGAATCGTAGCACTTGGCACATGACTTATTGACATCATGTGTTGTTAGAAAACAAATTGTTTACCAAAAAATCTGCGGTGGAAAACAAAAAAAAAATATTTAAAAAATTTTTAATCTTTTTTTGCTGTTGTTTCGGAAAGTATAAGATTTATCAAGAAACAATTTCAACAAGGTGAAAGATAATTCAATTCTCCACAAGAAATATACTTTGTAATTTCTCACAAAATGCACTCGTTTTCTCAGAAAACCTGATTGAATTCCGATATCAAATTTCATATATAATATGTGAGTATCCGAGTACCCAAAATGTGTTTTATCCCACTTTACATAACCCTTCTACTATATTTACAGAGTATCCGAAAGTCATGGATATTTTAGTTGATATGAAATAATAATACTGAAGCAGGAATCAGTACCCTCTTTGGACCATATGCAACGATTTAAGGCTACTGAGACAAGTCTCACTTATACATGCCAAAGAAAAAACTGAGTTTTACTCCTACCCCAGTTTTAAACTCACCCATAATCTCGGCAATGTCTTCAGTAAATGTTGAAAATAATCGCTCATACACATCCCACATAACAATGGAGTATGTGATTTCAAGCTCGTGGTTTGCGCTTCACAATTTTTGTTGTTTTAAAATTGTTTTTTCCGTTAACCAGCTGTCGTCCTCTTACGAACGGCAGCCCTCAAAAGTCGAAACTTGTGCGAGCCAAGCATTAACGAGGTCTTACCTTTTAACGTGCGATTCCTAGCACTTTCTCGGGCCATCAGATAAAAATCTGTAGTCGCTAAGGATTCGAAGCTAGCCGACCAGCAGTCAATGGTTTCGAACGCGAAAGTTTCAACCACTGAGCTACATGACCCTTAATAGTTTTATTAGACATATATACAGTATCGGAAAGTTTTCATCGGGGGTATAGGCAAATCTATGCGAGCAATAAGGAAAGCAATGATATGATAATACCACATAAATAAGAGAGACGCACTACTGTACGTCTCCCCTACTACCTCGTCCGACGAATTAACAGCCACGTCCATATCCCTTCCTCTATCGAGTCGAGGAGAAATTGTAATGCTCTCTCAACATAATAGCAAGCTATTCTTTACGCTCGTATCAAACCAGCATACCCCGATGAAAACTTTCCGATACTGTATATATGCAGGATATGAATAAGCGATTATTTTCAATATTTACTGAAGAGAATGCCGGTTTTATGGGTAAGTTGAAAATTTGGCAGGAGTAAAACAAAGCTTTTTTTTTTGGCATGTAAAAGTGGTACCTGTCACACTACTGTAAAATTGTTGGATATAGTCCAAAGTGGGTATGGGTTGCTGCTTCAGTATAATTCCATATTTACTAAATTATTCAAGATTTTCGGATCATCCGCAAACATCTCCGTGAAGTGCGATAAAACTCATTTTAGGTACTCAAATAATCGCATATTATATTTGCATGAGAAGGTAGGAGTCTTCAGAAACGATATGAACTTTTCCTTTTCCTTCTCCGATCATTTTTAGCAGAGTTATAACCAATCAAATATTCGGCTCCGAAAGAACTTCCAGTGGCGAGTAAGCGTGAACCTGAAATTTGATGTCGGCGTTCAATCACGTTTTCGAAAATTACTAGGAATCATTTTTGTGGAGAATTGAATTGTCTTTCACCTTGTTGAGTTGTTCTTCTGATAAATCATATACTTTCCAAGATTACATCAGCAAAAATCTATTTAAAAAAAATAAAATGAAAATGTTCTACCCCTGGAATTTCGATAAAAAAAATTTTTTTTCGTGTTTATTATGGTTCCAACAACTAGCATACCAAGTTTGGTGGTGCTACAATCGATCCTCGTCTCAAAACCCAATCGTACTGGATTATAATAAGCACAATAAACATCGTTATAGCCATTGAAAAAACGGGAAAACCAACCAAAAATCATCCTGACACACTTAATACAGCGTTTGAAATTATCTGGATAGTAGGATGTTTTCCAATGATCAGAGTGATTTTTCTATACGAATATGCAGATAAAAGAATATTTTTTGAATAACAGACCAAGTTCAGAAATTCAGTACACACTAATAAACTATTTTCCTATAATTTACATACCTTCTTTATCGGGAAGGGGGTTCTTCTCCTGAGTTAAGGTATGTTTCAACTTGCTGGTGTCAAAACGTTCGATTCCCTCAATTAAAGCCTTTTCCGTTTTTTCTGCGGCTACATCTAGAAAGATAATCAAAATTGAGATGGTAAGAATTTTATTTCACTTTTTTATTGGATAGAAAACTTTTCTATGTGATGTATTGTTCGGTGAACAACACCATAAGTAGTGTGCAGTAGGCCTGCTCCCCAAAAAATCTTCGAGAGTTAATATGATTTGGCAATTCAAATTGCAAGATGTAAGACTCTTTATGCTAGGGCCTTCCCCAATAAAAAATTCTGGGTACGCCCCTGTGGGGAATTAAATTGAAATGAATATTTAGGGGTATCAGATGCTTGCCATTCTTCTCGAGTAGAAAATGCATGGGAACTTTGGTCAAAAGTAGGTAAGTAAATCCTTCAGAACTACTGAAGAATGTTATCACTACGAAAATCTAAAAATCAACTAGGTACTTGGAGAAACAACAACTAAAACAACAACCCTATAGCAACCCTCGAATTGTTATTGTTAAAATTTTTATTTCCATCAACCGACTGCCCCTTACGAGCAACCCTCAGAAGTCCTGAAGAGACTTGTGCGAGCTAGGGAAGATGCAGCCCTTATACCTTACGGACGAATTTAACAGCATGATTCAATATTCCAAATTTGATACTCATTTATAACAGAACTAGTACTTTTTGAAGAATGAGGGTTCGCTGTTCATTTTAGGTACTCTAAAGCCGTTTTCATACTTTCGAATATCCTTCGCATGCAAAGATAATCGAAATTACGATTTTATCAATCGTTATACAGGGTGTAATCTAACCTCTTGCACTCCCGAGAAGAACGGGTGTATAATGCCATTTTATAACGAATGGCAGCTGTGAAACATTAGAAAAAAAATTGTGGAAATATTAAATTTTGTTGGAAAATTCCGAAAATTTTGGATATTAGAAACCTTTGGTCCTTTGGTGTGAATAGAATTCAAGAAGTAGATGCCACCCAAAATACCAAAACTACGCCACTTTCACTCGACGCCCGTTTCGCCAACAAAGTTGGCATTCTCATGAGCTATACTCTGTTGGCGAAACGGGCCTTGAGTGAAAGTGACGTAGTTTTGGGTAGCTTCTAATTCTTGAATGAGCAATATATGTGCAGGATTTTCAGGCATATAGGTTCCTCTCTTTGAATTAATAAATATAATATAAACATCAAATTTTATATAATCCCACCTTTACGAAAAACCATAAATAAAGAAATAAATTTCGGTTGAATAAAAGTATTGTCAGAGATACACTAAGAAATCACAAACGTTTTAACGCAAAAGGTTTTTGACTTATTTAGGTAGAAGTTGTTTTCCTCCACGGACTATATGAAGTGACACACACTGGTACGGCAAAACAGGGAAACACCTTCAGGCTCTTTGAAACTGCTCGAAACAAACTGTTTTTGTGGGATTCGTGTAAAATGTTTTGTCTTGTTACAAAATGTTTTGAATGAAAGCTTTTGGGACAAGTAAGGAAACGTTGAAACAAAAAACATTTGTTAGAAACCTTGTTGTTGACAACACGTTGACGGGCCGACTCTATTTGCACTGTTTTGTTGTACAGCTTTCAGACGAAAGTTTTACTTTACTGCGTTTTTGATTTATCGTTTTGTCAGCCAAAGTCAATCATGAAATCCAGTTTTATTGTGAGTTGTTAATTGCTTTAAGATTAGGTTTTCATGCATTTTCTACTGCCAAATTTATATTGTCGTAGTCTATTTACAAAAAAGCAGTTAACTGTACACCAAAAACAAAAAAGTTGAAGACTGCTGATAAATTCGTCAGGCGAGATGTGGCATGGAGTAGTAGACGAAGTTTGTCAGAGGCAATTCTGGCAATTTTGTGACAATTGACATCTGAATCTGTATCAGTTTCACGATATGTTGAGTGTTGAGACATCCTATAAATCAACTCTTAAAACGTTTGTAATTAGTAATAATAATAATTAAGTTTATTCAAAGTTCAAATAAAAGCATGTAAGTACTTATATCAATTTGTTAAAAAGGCGAATAAACAGTTCAATTATACCAGCGAACTTTAAAACTTCAAAATTACAATTGAGAATTACATAAGTTTTGTAAATTTTCACAATTGAGCCAAATGATAATAAAAATCAAATTGTCTGATTTAACTGAAGAGAGAGATATCATGGAACAAATTTGGAGAATAATGACATGTTCATTTGGAATGAAATCATATATTTTAAATTTTTTTGTGACCTTGTTTTAACTTCAATTCACTTGGGTGTTTCATTACGTTCTAGAGACTTCCTCTATTTATATTCCTCCCCAGCTCTGTGTGTGGGAAGGCACACCTGTTAATTCCAAAGTGTTAAAATTCTAAAGGGTAAATTGTACTGTCACCACTGCTCATCATTGTGTCTATTGATGTGTATTTTTTGGATTAGCTGACTACATAGGTATTTAGTATTTCCTAATCTTTGGCGAAGTCGCGGATAAAAATCTTTACATTAACAATAATCTGTAACTTTTTTCCGTGAATTTTTCCGATATTTTGATAGTTATCCTGGTATTCGGTGAAGAAATATCCAACAAGTAAGAGATCATTAAAATCGGTCCAGCCGTTGAGTTATAAATGGTGTAACTAACCAGACTTTTTAATTGATTTAGGGCCGGTTTTTCAATATCCTGTTAGCATAGTTTGACTGACGGCTAAATTTGACTAGTGGTTAGAATGAACGTTACATCTGTTCACACAAAGGAATAAACTCACATTCTAACCATTAGTCACGTAGCATAGACTTTGACTGAACATTGAAAAACCGGCCCTTAGAAAAATTATTAGGATATTGTTAAAAGTGTATGGTGAAATAAAGGAGGTCTATACGAGTGTTTGATTTATCTACTACAATTTTCGTAAAGATTACTTTGATATTTTCCAGTTCTATTATGTCATATTTGAAATAATATTAATTTTTATACTTTTAGGTATAAGATATCATACCATCATTTTGAATGTTTCCATTAGTTACGAACCTTGTCAAAGAAATTATAAAATAAAGTATTCTGTTCGTCTATAATTTGTCGTTAATCCAAGCTATACAAATAAAATATGTGAAACCAAGCAATCGGATAAATCACAATAAACAAGAATGAAAACCCACACAATGAAGATATTTTGATTCAAATGATGTTTTTCATTGTGTATGGGAAAAAGTATATTCAGTTGTTCAGCGACTCCCACAAAAATGAATGAAATTATGAATATGAATGAATAGAAATTTTTCGTACATATTTGAATTTAATAGTATTTTTTCTGTAACAAATAAACGCTGTTGCGGAGTGACTTCCTGTATAAAGTGTAGAACTGTATAATAACTATTACGTTGTTGAAACTTTGTATACTTTATTGTTTAGACACAATCACGACGTCTAGCATCTGTTTAATTTTTCCATCACACCTGTGATAACGCTGGAACCAGTCTGCCGAACGGCAAATATTTCACAGTGTAAACAACGACTGATTCTGTCATGTTGATCGTTTTCCACTTCTAAAACATGTTATTTATAACAACTGGTGAGTCACATTCATCGAACGAAAGCAATTTATGAGATACAAGAATGATCCAGTCAATAGATACAACACCATTTACAATATGTGTTATACTTGAGAAGGGGAACATTCTCCATGAAAATTGAAAAATGTAATTTATTTGTAATATGTTTCAACTACTTCCCCGGCTAAGGCCACGCTGGACATTGAACTACATCTACAGATATTGTGAAAAGATTCTAACTGAAAAGGGGGCGTCCATAAATTAAGTGAGGTGTTTTTTTAAATTTTCTGTCCCTCTCTTCCCCCTGGTGAGATGTCGTAAGATTTTATTCAACCCCCTCCCCCATGCCCCAATCTCACGTGAGATTTTTCAAAATGTGGGTTTCTTACGTAAACGCGTTGTAATCAAGGGCGTCGCCAGCTTCTGACTAAGGGGGGGGGGGCAATTGGGCAATATTATGGAGGTTAAAAAATATGAACGCCTGGTACAGTCGAGAGCATGAAGCTTGTGAAATTATTCACGTTTTGTCATGCGATGCGGAATTTATTAATAGGGAAGGAAGTCAATTGCTCGCACGGCCTTAGGACTTTGTTCGCTTTCCGACTAGCTACATTTGATCTCTAGGGGACGCCCATGGTTGTAATTGCTTCGTGCTTATAAATATTTACGACTAGTTTTTAAGACTAGTAATCAATATTGCTGAGAGTTTAATTATAAGTGTAATAAAAATTTAACAACAGAATACTTAAATCGTAACTACTGTGATTAAAAAAAGAATATCTACTCTAGTTCAGTCCATGGAGAATGATGCGCGGTCTCAAGACAGACTATTGGAACCAACATGTCCATATGATTTTCAGTAAAATCATCTGCTCCTTCAACTTCGTTCTGATCTAGCCACTCACCATCTAGTAACTCATCAGCTCGTCTTGTGACAAACCGTGAGGGTCGCACTTTGCGGAGCATACGTGCTTGCTTAGCTGGTGCAATGTGGGCTGCTCGCCTGTGATCTGCAGCTCTTGTGCTAGATGCAGAGTAAATACCGTATGTACTGCAGCATCTTTTATCTAAATCATCACGTACACTTGGGCAATAGAGATCATAAGGCGTGCTGATGAAGGCATTCAGCGGTTGAATCGGTAGGCAGTGGCGTATTAGAAATGGAGCAAATGACTTTCCGTCATGCTCCGGAATTGTCAAATGTCCATCAACCTGAGTGATAGGGTATGGAGGTGGCAGAAAACGTATTACGATTACGCTTAAGATTAAATTTTAAGCATGTACAATCTGGATTAAATGGACCAAAATAGTATAATTTTTGTTTGTTTCAGTCAGAAAAAAAAATTCGTGATATTTTCCGAGACCCACCCTCCCTCTCTCCAACGTTGATTTTTTTAATTTTTTTAATTTTCTCTAATTTTCACTGCAAATTCATTGAATAAATTAGATAGGGAGACTGTTATTAAAATGTTACTAAAGTTTGTCTTTCAGCCGCAGATGATTCCTTAACAGATTTTACGAATATCCTATTCATATTTTCGAACAAAAATCAAAGTGCTATACTTATTCTTCAAGACACCACAAAAAGTAAGAATATACTAGGTATACTTTGTCGAAATGAAACAGGACCAAACGATAATTTTAAGCTAAAGCTAAAGAACTGGAGCTTATGTTTCAATTTTATAAAGTATTCCATCAAATTGTACGATTATTAGCATCATAACACCAGTCATAAAAAAAACGTCACTGTTAATGGTGATGGCTTTGTGTATACGTTTTTGAGAGGCTTGTGGCGGCAATGGACCCAACATGCCCTTCCCATGAAAGGGTACTGCCGATGGTAATACCGAACATTGGGGGGGAGGTGAGGGTAATGACCCCCACTGGCTCAATTTATGAAACCTTTTTTTTTCAGCTGAACTAATACAAAAATTTTAACTGCGCAACCCTTTTTGCATATTATTCACCAAACTTTCATATACGTCCTAAATACAGAGTTAACCTTTATTCAAACTAAGGCAGTCATGGGGTCAGAGGCGGATCAGGGGAGGGGTAACGGGACAATCTCCCACGCTCTTGAGAGCTGACGCATAACCATACAAAATTGCGACATGACAACAATGCTTTGAGTTGAGTGCAAATATTAGGATATTAGATTTTGTCTTCAGGTATATTCGGAGGGTTCGCACCAGGGCACAGCATCGAACCAATCGAAAACTATACCTGATGGCTCAATCATAATAACCTCTCTTTACATTTAATGCAGACAAATCGCTTTTTCTCCAACTTCAATATAGGAAAGTCATTATCATAGATATAAATCTTGAATCTTGCATTAAAAAAACATTTAAATAATGTCACGCGAGAAAGATTTGGTGGAAATAAAGCAATTTCAAACAGTAAAGTGATGCAATTTCAGGATTGTGCGAATAAAATATCTTGATGAATTATTATACCTATACCTATAGTCTAGTTCCTATATTGTAGATAGTGGCTCATCGTACATTTTCAGGTTTTTACGGGATTTGAAAGTGCGGGGGGATGTGAAAAAGTGGCAAAGTAAAACTTCACATGAATTACGAACCGTAAAACCTATGAGTCACCATCTACAATTTAGTAACTAGACTATAGCATGTTTTCTTGTTTGTTAGTTCACTCTTTATTAATGCCATTCTTTAAAACAAGATGTCTTATAAGATAATGATATAGTCATATAATATACTACACATCTGGATTGCTGGAAAAAGTTCAAAAGGAATTCTTGAGGTCGATGCACCCCAAAAAGCACGAAAGACATGCCCTACTCGTATTTTATGGGAGTCGCCAGAGAATCGATTTTCGGTATTGAATTTAGCAAACGATGTGAAAATCGTCAACTTTTGTTCATTTATGATTTTTATAACCAAATAAATGTTCCTGACTTATTTTCGAATATTAAGGTATCCATTTTATTGTACGTACCAGATGTCAGGCTTAGAGCACTGAACAACATGTTACTCGTCGCGTCGGCAGCTGTCTGATTACAATTTAACATTTTCCGAGAAATGATGGCAAAAAACTTTTTTTCTACAAACTTGATTAAAAGTTTGCCTTTCAACATAGACAGTCTTTATTCAAATTTCACGAAGAATGGACGACACTACTTGACGAAAGACCATTATTAATTATCAATAATGAAAAATGGATTATATGAACCCATCTTCCGCAAAAAAAACATACAATAGTTAATTCGTCGGCAAGTATCCAAAAGAAAAAGACAACTACTCCCCTCTACGACCGTTGAATATTATATAAATAATATTTAAGTACCCACAATACCTATATAGCTGAATTTATTTTTCGACTCAAATGGAACCTACCTAGAGATGGCACTGGATATCACAACAAATGCTGTTCAATGCGATTCAATTGATCGCTGATGTAGTACCATGAAATCGGTACGTAGGTGTTTTTCATTAAAATCAAATAATAAATTCAACTATGCATTTTAAAGGCATTGCAAAGTTGTTCTTGTAGATATGTTTGCCAAGTATGAAACAGATATAATTCAATGGTCGTAGGCAGCAGTAGTTGTTTTTTGTAGGATACTTGCCGATGAATTACCACTGTACAGTTGTTTTGTTTAATTTCAGTAAGTGGATTCTTGTAAATTTTCCATTAAAAGTTGAGTAAAATGACGCTTTTCAGAAAAAATACTCCCACAAAATAAAATAGCAGTTTTACCACTAACATCATGAATAAGTACCAAAATTGCCAGTGTAGGTACTCTTACCATAGCTGCAACCACATGTTGGAAGTTTGAATTTCGAGTTTCATACGGATAGGTACATATTTTTGATTTTATAAAAATGATCTGTCATGTTTTCATATTGGCCCTGGATTTTTTTTTATTTATAAAAATCGATTCAAGAATCTAGGTAGGTAGGCTTTTGAATAATTCAAGATTTCAACCAATGGGCTTTATCGATTCTTAAATCATAAATGATACATTATTTCATAAATTGAATTGGCCGTAAATGTTTATTTCGATAGGTAGACATTCAAAAAGTCTACTGGGACACCAAATTACATGAATAAATTTTCATTTTCAGGGCCAATTATTCTTATTTTTCAAGGTCAAAAATGTAAAAAAATTACTAGCGGTACTTTTAGAAAAAAATCTGACTACACCACTGGCTTCGCGACATTTTCAAATGGTTGATATGTAAATGACGTCGAAATGCGATATCAATAAGAAAGTTATAGGGGAATAAAATTTGAGAAATATGCCGTATAATCAACCCACCACTTCTATTTCAAAAACTTTTATCAGAACTTTGACTAAAACACTGGATTCAGGAGGCCTCGAAATATCACTGACCAGAATTTCATCGAAATCTGTTGATAAATAGAACAAATAAAAAATTATGAGTTAAAATGACATTTTCCTGAAATCCATTTACATATTTTCCGAATTTTATTATCTTATGTCTTTATTAATGAATGTGATGTCAGTAAACGTCAAACTGATTAGAAAAAAAATAAGTGACTCTAGGTACACCACCATTACCATAATTTTTTGACTTATCTCTGTTCATTTTTAAAAAATAGGTGAAGATTTTATTTAAATTATTAAGATCAGTTTTCTTGTTCAAGCTGTTACTCTCTTCATTAATTTGTAACATTTCCAAAAAAGTAATTTTGAAAATGTTATTTTCTATTCCAAGGACACTTACATTATCAAAACCCATTCTAATCATTTTGACGTTTACTGACATCACCTTCAAATTTATACATGTCAGTCCATGTCCCATTTCAGTTTTTTTTTTATATAATATTGTTTCTTTATTATTGATGCTAATCTTTAGTATTTACTCGAGGTATGTAAGTAGATTCAATTTTGTTTTTCATTCATTGATTTGTCCTGTTATAGTTGTCCTGAGGAAGGAAATAAACTTATATATAAAATTACTTGTATGCATTCAGATAGAATTCGAAAATAATTAAATTTTCATTCTGGACAACATGCAACCTTCCCTTCGAATCTTTCCCGAATTTCTCTCAAGATTTTTAAATCAATATAAACACACAAAATTCTGGGACACCCTGTACAGTAAAATGCGATTAATCTCTCAATATATATGTATATATATATATATATATATATATATATATATATATATATATATATATATATATATATATATATATATACAATGTTAATTGTAGTATAAAGCTATAGCGAATTTAATACATTAGGATTGAAGCCAAACAAGATTCTGTATTAGCGTGTTCACTGCAAATGCCTCAGTATTTTTTTACCTTCTGCGTTGGGTAATACGATCTTCTCGTTGGTATCGGTTCGCTTAAGGGTTGAGGGTTTGAAATTTTCCACCCCATCCATTAGGGCGTTGTGGGTGCGTTCTTGTGCCACGTCTACAAAGGGTAACATGCAAAAAATGTGACAAATACAACAAACTTCAAATAGACTAGTCATCGAGGTCAATTCACATTTCCATCGAGTGAGTCATTCGGATTATTCAACATCAATAAAAGTTGTCCATAGAGTTTGTGTCTACCGAAAACACATTTTGTATTTTGTCGAGAGTAATGTTTTTTTGTCCTGTTTGGCTTAAATTCCGGTTTTTCTAACCAGATGAGTAGTACAAATAAGTATGAGCGTAATTTCAAAATTTCTTTCATTTGGATCTTGGTTAGTTTAGCGGCCGCACTACTATTTTGGTATTTTTTTTTAAATATCGATATTTCTCAAATATTTTGACAGATTTTCAAAATTTTGGTATCATTCGTTTCATCTCCTTAAATACTATCTGTTTTGCCAATTGAAATTTGAAAAAGATTAGGCAACCGAAAAAGAGTGATTTTGTCACATTCAAACCCAGGCTGTTGGCAAAGTATTGTAATCAAAATGCTAATTTCATTTTCTTGAACAACATTGCATCGGAAAGGAACGTTCACATGTGAAATATCATCATCACTAATGAAAACAAAAAATAAAAAAAATAAAAAATCATTATACAGGGTGTTAATTAAGTACGTTGACAAATTTCGGGAGGATATTCTTTGAAAGTTTTCAGGACGAAAAGTTAATATAAACATATGTCCCAAACTGCTTGGTTTTCGAGATACAGGGTGATGAAAAAACATTTTTTTCAAGATTTTTTAGATTTAACTTCGACATTTTTGACAACAATCAGTTCAAATTAGGCGAGTACAATCCATTCAATAGTACGCACAATACAAAATAATTCAGTTCTCAAATAATTCACAGGGTCCTCCTTTTTTCAGAGTCAAGACTTTTTCAACCCTTCTGCCACCAGTGAGAGATTGTAAGAGAAGAATAATCAATGATGTTTCATCATCATTTGGTTTCCTTGAAGCTTTTCATTTACTTGTATGGTTCAGGAGCTATAACGAAAATATGAATGCAAACATTTTCCTAATTATTGTAAATTGGAAGAAATATTTTTTCAGAATTGGAAAGATCTACGATGAATAAAAATTATAAAATGAGAAATATAAAGACAAACTTTTATACAAATGCACTGAAAATGGAAAAATAATTTCTTTCATTGTTTGATCTAGGTTATTCTGTGAGTAACAAATTCAAAAGCTTCCGCGGATACGAAATAGAGATAATCTTGTACAGGAAGATATTTAATCTAATACCCACAGAAAAGTAGGACCCTGTGAATTATTTAAGAAATGAATTATTTTGTATTGTGTGTTCTATTGAATTGTACTCGCCTAATTTGAACTGATTATTGTCGAAAAAATATTTTTATCACCAAGCCGTTTAGGACATATGTTTATATGAACTTTCCGTCCTGAAAACTTTCAAAGAATCACCCTTCGAAGTTTGTGAGAATATTTGGTTCTCAAATTTCTTTATGTTATGCGAAACTGGAAAATGTTCGCATTAATATTTTCATTGTTGCTCCTGAACCGTACAAGTAGATGGAAAACTTTAAGAGAACAAAAAGATGTTAAACGAAACAACATTGATCATTCCTGTCTCGTAATATGTCAGTGACGGCGGAAAAAAATCTGAAGGGTCGAACAAAGCTTGACTCTGAAAAAAGGAGAACCCTGTGAATTATTTGCGAAATGAATTATTTTGTATCGTGCGTACTATTGAATGGATTGTACTTGCCCATTTTGAACTGGTAATTGTCGAAAATGTGGAAGTTAACTCCAAAAAATATTGAAAAAAATGTATATTTATCACCCTGTATCTCGAAAAACAAGCCGTTTAAGACATATGTTTATATGAACTTTTCGTCCTGAAAAATTAGGATCATTGCCGGTGAACCCGAAAGCACTACACAATTTATTTTTATAAAAAAAAATCACACTGTATTTCTTCAATAGCCCCCTAAATTTTGGTGGTTGGAATCTGATTCTGATAAACCCTTGTTAAGCAGAAATTGCTCCAGACCTGTCGACCTCAAACAGGCTGATGGTTGAAAAATCGGGGCTCCCAGAAAAAAGTGAATATTTTTGCCAACATCTGGATTCATTGGAACAACAACCATAAGTACTAATGACAGTCATTTACAGGGTGGAAACATACCTGTGAAATTCAAGAGGAATTCGTGATAATTTATTTTTTTTGTTCACCAACCTTTCCAGATGCGCTACTGAATGAAACAGCTATGTTTCAACTCTCCACGTAGGTACGATCTGTCAATGTTATTTCTGTGTTTCCACGCAAATTAGCAGTTGTGTACGCAGTCCTTAGTTCATTACCGTGTTTGCAAGACATATGTATTTCGACTTGTGTTCGTTAATAGTATATGAACGCGACCATATTTGGGACACTTTTTAGGGCAACAGAGTCGATAACTCAAAAACGGTTTGTCGTATCGGTTTCAAACAAGGACAGGCGTTTGATTATATATATCTACGTCTGCGACAGCAACTCACGATGCTTTTCATAGATAATCGAGGTAGCTGCAGTGGTATTTCTCTTCCATTCAAATTTGAAGCAATCTTTATCCAATCGAAATGAATTTGGTATCAAAAGAAAAGTAAAACGTTGACCTGTGTACGTGCTATAATGTTTTTTTTTGTTCATCTACCATTAAATATTCCTTCAAAAGTAACTGCATTTTTGAGATTTTTTTTGTGAAAAAGTGGATCGAAATTCCAATTTCCATACAAGCCTGTCCATGGTTAAAATCGATACAAAGAACCGTTTTTAAGTTATCAATTGACTTTTTTTATTACACGCTTTATATTAGCTTCACTTGTAACTGACTCCTTAGGGCGTGATTTTCACCCATTTCCAGACGTTCGAATGATTTGAGATTTGGCAAGTGTTCATAGTTTCGGTAACAATGCAATATGACATTTTTTTGTTATAAAAAAAAACAAAATGGCGGACGAGATTTGTGATAATGGTCCGATTCCATTCAAAATTGGTATATAAGGGTTTTCGGAGTCAGAGATTATGTTTTTTTTATCAAAATTGCGGCTCCAAGATGGCGGACGAGATTTGTGATTATGGTCAGATTCGATTCAAACTTGGTATGTGTTGGTTTTTTAGGTCGTATATTTCGAATTTTCTGTCAAAATTCATAAATTAAAGATGGCGGCTCCAAGATGTCATTATGGTCTGATTCGATTCAAAATTAGTGTATGACGGTTTTCGGGGTTAGGTTAGGTTAGGTTTTCGTAAAAATTTATGAATTCAAGATGGCGGCCCAAGATGATGGACGAGTATTGGTATGGTTTTCGGGGTAGGAGATTTCGATTTTTTAGCCAAAAAATAGTTTAAAAAAACTAAAGAACACACTTTACTTCCCACGGACTAAAAAGTAAAAAATAATTGATAATACAATTTCTCAAATGTAAAAAAAGCGTGGGATGTTTGATAAAGTTCTCTTGAGCTCTTGAACGCTCTGTATTGTTAAATTAAACCAAAAAATATGAGAATATAGATCGAAAGCACCCACGCTTATTTTACATTTGGGAACTTAAATTGTCGATTATTTTTTATCCTAAAAGCGTCCCAAATATGACCGCGCTCGTGGACTCTTAAGGGATGAGGCCTATTATCGGTTAATTATTTATTCTTCGATAATGCGTAACGAAAATTCGAAAAATGCGCTTGTTATTGATAGCGTGTGGGAGTTTTGAATAAAGAATATACAGCTGTCCTACATCTCGATGTATTCGTGGGCGTAAAAATGTAAAACAAAAATACGATAACCCACGGTCGTTAGATTATTGCAGATCATAATTACTGAATAAAATCATATCGAGGCAAAGTCAATAATTCAAGATCGAATGATAATTAGGACAACTTTCAGAATATAGGGGAATTTACAAATGAGGGTACCATACAAAAATAATTCAAAGGCGTCATATTTGGTGACCTCGCTGGCCATTTGTTTGAGTCATTATTTTCAAATCACCTTTGTTTCAACGTCACTGAGGGACATACTTCTCTCCACTTCTTTTTTTTACGCCGTATCAACAAAAAAAAATCTTTTCTGTTTGGGAAACATAAGAATCAAGAAGATGGCAAGCAATTAATTCACTTTTTGAATCTTTGAAGGTTGAAAGTTTTGAGTAAACCTTTTCTGGCAACCATGGTGTTAGCATTAAAGTTCGAAAAGTGTACCAGAGAGTATCAAACAAATGAAACGAATTTTTTCGACAAAGTCGAAATACCCTTCTCTTCACATATAGTCAGCCATCAAATTCAATTTGTGGCAAAATATGGGAGATATGGAATAAGAGGTATGCCATTAACTCATCGGGACAAAACAAATAAAAGTGAAAAACATTTTACCGTAAAAAATGGATGTACAGCGGGGTGTGTCACAAGGTTCTGTTTCAGGCCCTCTTCTTTTCAACATTTTTGCTAATGTTCCTATCTGTTTATTACAGAATATTCATGTTATTTATTATGCAGATGATACGAATATTTTGCTTGAGGATCTGAATAAGTAGAAAACTAATGCTGAAGTGGTATATTCCAATACTGAACAATGGCCATACAATGATAATCTACAACTTAATCATCAAAAAATAATAAAATGTTCTTTTTGGTATAACGATAGGACGGATGTAGTCAATTTCTTTGAAGGTGCCAATAATGAAATATTAATTAGTATATGCCAGTATAACTGGGGGTTACTTTCGACAGGCAAGTTCATGGATTGTTTGTGCAAAAAATTACAGAGTAGCTGTTATACGCTGGAATTCAAGAAGAAAACACTTACTTATAGTACTATGCCAATTTTAATTCCAATATAAAGTACGGAATTTGGATTTGGTGAAAATGTGTGTGAAAATGTGAGTTGAGCACCGATACTTTTTAGAAATATGCCGGAAGTCGTTCTAGTATCATTACAAGAACGACTTGCAGAAAGTATTTTAAAAAATTTAAAACCCTAACCGTTGTTAGTTCATACAGGGTGAGATACGACCAACTACAGGTAATTCCAATAATAGTAGTTGCTACAATAATTTTTTTAGAACATTAAACTGTACATTATGAAAATTGCCTTTTGAACGATTTATTAACGAAAATACATCGAAATATTGTCTCAGTATACCGGTATGAACCAAATATGAAAGATAGCATGCTCATCTGTAATGAACACAAAACCGCTGGACCCATGATCAAACGTAGAAATTGAATATAGTGAGATCGTAAACAGAGAGCCAAAAACATTTAGTTTAATTCAGTAAGGCGTCTTCGAAGGTTGGCGATCAAATAAATTATATAAATAATCTCGGATTGCTCTGAAATTTCACAAATATATTTCCATATGATAGACTAGTACATCATTCAATTTTTCGGTACTTTATTGGTCAAAGTTCGGCTTGTATATACTGGAAGTTAGTAAAAATGAAAATAAGTATTTGGATAAGGCTGAAAAGCATAATCCATAACACACGCCTCAAAAGCCTACTACAGCTTGGCAAATCTAGTTCTGAATGTCAAGAAAAGTATGAGATGCGCGAATTTAAAATAAGAAAGTATTCGGAAGATAAAGAGGGTAGGTAGTATAATTGTACTTTCAGTAATCAAAACATCTCTTAAATTGACCGCGATGCGACAGTTACAATAGAACTGACCTGTTGTAACTCATACTTGTTTAACGAACTGTACTAGGCCATTCTGATATTACGCATCGATAGGCGTGGCGATTTCACATTCAGAGCTAGATTTTCCAAGCTGTACAACCTGAGAAACACCTGACTACGCTGTACCAAAAGACTCATTTCACTAGTTGTATCTTGAGATATATTGAGAGCTCCCAAACTTGCATTATTAAAAAAAAAGACTGAAACAACATCTAGTTCAGAAGGCTTGCTACACGCTCGATGAATATTTTCTATAACATTGGTATTTGATTGTATATAATATAGTATATTTGTGATTGTGTTATATTATCTTTGATTTTCAATATTTTTTTCTTCGTTACCACCTATTTTACCCTTTTAGGTTATATTAGTGAAAAAAATTATATTAATATATTTATTGTATTATTATTGAGCTATTTAATAAGTTCAAACATATCTGTGATGAACAAAATAACTTTAAATCACATATCTTAAACTGTAAAAGAATTTCTCGACTTACGTGCATTTGTCTTTGGTCCTTATTGATCGAATGAATGCATTAATGCAGTGGGGCTTTTAATATCCCCCCGCCGTTAACTTTTGAACAGTGCGACGTACAAACATGAAAAAAATATTGGAGGGTATCACCAATTAATACTACTTTCTGCATGGAGGGTCGAGTGTCACATCATTGAAAAAGACAATTGAATTCTCTTCTTAACCATATGAATATTTTTTTTGAATTTCGTTGATATTTTCTTTGCAATTCGCATTCGAAATATCAAGTAAGTGCGTATCTGAATGGTACTCATACCTCGATAAATTTGAACGTTATGATGTGGAATAATGGAACCGAAAATTTTTTGCAGGGTATTACCGATACTACTTTTTGAGAGAAAATACATGGCAATTACTCGATAGACTTGAAAAGGTCGAAAGGCATGAAGATCAATATTGTAATCAATATATAATCAATATGTAACTCTTGACCCCCCATGTCATTTGAATTATTTTGTTGATGTGCCCCCGCGTCCCCTGTCGAGCAATTATGTCTTCGATTTCAAAAAGAAGTATAGGTGTACGTCGAACCGTTCAAAAGTTAACAGGAGGAAGGATTATAATAAAATGCCTCACTGTATGTATATTTTTGTGATGAATAATTGATTGATTGACTGATGATTGGTATCACAACAAAATGGCTACAGTTAAATTGTAAGGAAATATCTCTTTTCCACTTTTAGACATAGATCTGCTTTTTCACTATTTTCTTTGAAATATTCGCAATAAAGATTTCAGTTTGCAGCCAAAATTGTACATCGAGTTAAATTACTCTTAAACTTTCATATTTTCGAGACCCAAACGATAAGCAACTTCCCAAACTGAAACATATGCTACATTTATCAGAGATGTTGACAATAATTCACATATTCCGAAAATAACTTGTATCTTCATCGACCCGACAAAGACCCCTTACTTGCCAAAACTCGAAAATAACAACCCGACTCGGAATTTCCGAAAATAACTCACCTTCGGCCGAAGGAAGGACGACTTTCTCTTGCGTGTCTGCATTTTTCAAATTGCTAGATTTGAACCCTTCCAGTTCACTCTTCAAGTCTCCAGCGACTTTGGGGAGATCTTTGAGAGCTGGTGGAGCTGGGGCGACTGGAACTGTGCAAGACATCTGAAAAAGAAACGAATTACCTATATTATTTCAATTGATAATAATGTTCAGTATGCTGTTTACGAACTATAGAACAAAACATATTTGAAACATAAAACCGTTCGAGTACAGGCACCCCAGAGACAAATCATATGCAGGTGCAGACGGTTATTATCATTATTTGCCGTGATGCTCCGAAGCGGTTTTCATATTAAGGCTGGAGCTTTCACTATACTCGGAAAATAGAAGCAATGTTATTTCACCGAACGTTTTCGGGATTTTTTCGGCTATTATTAGATACAATACAGCGATATGATCATTACTGTGAGTTAAACTCGTAATACCTCATTTTCTCCATTAACTAACGATCTGCGCCGGCTTCGCACGGCTGTAAATCAGAAAACAAAAATGATATGCCCAAGAATACTATTATATTTAGTATTTATATGAATACATATTAATACTGAATGAGAGTAAATAGCGTCGCAAGTTACGCAATTTTCAATGAAAAAAAAAAAAAAATGTTTACTGTAAATCCACCGTAAGGCCGCATTCGCACGCGCGATTTTTCAACGTGCGTTAAAAAACCGACGTAATGGGACAAATGGGTTTCTTTACATGTATTCATAATGAATTGTTTTTGTAACGCGTTTTTTTTATCGAGCAGCGTCCGTTTTCCAACGCCGGGCGGTGGATGCGTATTCACTAGAGCATTCGTTCCGCATGAGCACCGAATGAGCACCGAACGAGAAAATTTTCGAATAGTGTGCTCATGCGGAACGAATCGCACCTTAAATCACATATATTGAATTATTATGTATCCGTTCCGACAAGCGTTAAAAAACCGCTGGCCCTGCTCAGAGTACGGCAGAGATAATCTTCGTACAGGTGGTATCGCCAATCGCATGTTGGTATCTTGAGGTGTTATTGTAGGTCCCACTATTTTCAATAATTCGTTGATTGTGCTTCGAAAATAATTTGCAGGATACTGCTTCAATTCTTCATACAGCGTCACAAACTGTCCTTTCAAATACCGCTGCTTATTAAGTGGATGTATCCAGTATCTTTTATGTTTCCTCTTTTGATTTATTGCAATAAAAACAGCTATTGCTGGTACTTTTGCGGATTTCATTTCGAACTCTACCCAAGTATAACTTCAACGACGACAGATTTCAAGTATTAAAAACGCAACGCCTAGTTCTAACGCAACGTTTTTTAACGCCCGTGCGAATGCGGCCTAACAGATAGATATATTCTGCTGTTACTTGATGAAAATTCATAGTATTTGAAACTAAGGTAAACACGACTAAATTTCCACAGATTTTATTAGCTTCGCGACATGTTTCGATACACGGTATCTTTCTCAAGCAATTGTAGTACACTGAATTATTCTTCAAGGAATCTTTCTCAAGCGAATGTAGTACACTGAATTATTTTTCCTTGAAGAGTGTACACGAGAAAGAATAATTTAGTGTACAAGGAAGAATTAGTGTACTACATTCGCTTGAGAAAGATAGCGTGTATCGAAACATGTCGCGAAGATAATAAAATCTGTGGAAATGTAATTGTGTCTACATTAGTGTCCATAGAGATATGCCATCGCAGAGTTTTCTTTTTAGATCTTTAGAAGAACTCTAGTAAATCATTTTTATGTATTTCTTAAGCCATGTAAATTTATTTTTCGACGACTTAGTTGCAAAATATTGTTTTTTTTTTCTACTTGCTTACAAACTTAATTAGGTTTTATTATATTCCGTGAAAAATGATCTAACTGATTATGAAAACTGCATCAAAATCCGTTGCGTTTCAGAATGAGTTAGCGGATATACAGAAAGATCTCTATATTGATGAAGTCATTCTGTTCCTGCCTGAGTCTGTTTGTATCATTCACTGAAAGTGATCGATAGGATGCGAAACTGTAAATGGGATTCTTGGTGGTTTTCAAGAGGTCGTTGATGTGTAAAAGAAATAGGGAATGGAACCCTGTGGGACCCCGTCATTGGTTTTCAACCATCAGAAGAAATACCGTGGACTGCCACATGTAAGGAGCGATCTTGCATGGAGCTCATGAGCCATTGGCGCAATTTGGTTGGGAGACCGTAGGCAGATAATTTGCTTAACAATGCTTGGTGACACACGCGGTCGGAGGCTTTAGATATATCCAAGGCTATTGCAGGGGATTCACCAAACTTCTCAATGGTAATTGTCCAGAGCTGAGTGACATAAGCCAGCAAGTCTCCAGTAGACCGAAGTTGTCGAAATCCAAATTGTCTGTTATTAATTATCTCAAATTTCTACAGATGTTTGATGAGTCATATGTTGATCGCTTTTTCCATAACCTTGGATATGGCTGAGAGCAATGCAATAGGGCGATAATTCGCAGGAACAGTATTCTTTCCTTTTTACGGAATGGGGTGGACTCTGTCGTTTTTCCACATGGACGGAAATACTCCCTTGCTGTATGATAGCTTGAATAGTCTACAGAGAACTGGGGCACAGGTTTTCAAGACAATTGTCGGAATTCCATCTGGTCCTACTGCCTTATTGGAGTCGAGATTTCGTAGGATTCGCTTGATGGTGCGATGGCGAAAAACGACCTCTTTTTAAAATTTCAGGTGCTCATAAATTCCATTTCTGGTTGAGGTTATTTGGTGCTCGTTGATTACTTTTGGTGGCCAAATATTATTCTGGAGACATGTCATAAAACTTACATAATATTTTGATGATCATTTGAAATATATATCACGCATAATATAGTCATGCGATACCTCGAGTAGAGCCACAGTAGATAAATTGAAAAATGGGAGTCATACCCATATACTATATATACTATAGAGAAGATGACGAGTTATTGTATACTATAGTTTCGCTATAATTTGATCGAAAGCCATTTCCCGTAAGATCTGTACGGGGTCCTCTCGAGAAAAGTGTACGTCGCACATTTAGTATCAGCAATACTTTTTCATTTCCTTCATTTTATTATTGAAATAATGTGTATGTAGGTACACATATTTCATCACAACCCTCGTTTGTACCAGAGCTCCCACCCACGCATTTCCTACAGGAGTAACAGGGCCCTCCGCTCTGGATATGAAACAACCTACATAGATAACCAACCAAACAACAACTGTTCATATGTTCTTCAACCTCATAGAGAAATTTATTAAATAAATGTCGAATAGTTTGTCAATCTTATCCTGCCTCTTCCGCAGTTCAATTCAGTTCGGTAGAAGTTCAATTCAACAGTCAATTTAGAGACCCCTGATGTTTTCTTTTGCATTCATTAAGTTGTAATAATTTTCTGTTCGATTATCCACCAAACAAGAATATTGTTAAATCAACTCTCCCGTGAAAAATTAATTGTCACACGATATGGTCAATAAACAATTGATATCTAATAATGCAATTACAATCCATTGATTTTATGGTCAGATTGTTCCAATAATAATAGAGAAATATAAACGTAAAAAATGCATAACACACTTTTGAAAATATCAGACACGTCAAAGTATAACTGACACGTGTCTGCCGATCATTCACTCATTCAATTTTCAATATGGTACCAGAATCCATGAGTCATACCAGAACAATGAAAATTATTACTGCGACTATTTGTTATGATGTTATCCAGTGGTAAAAAGTATTGTCTGCAATTTTACGATTGGCATACGTGTCGAAACGAACAATAAATACTGAATTAACATTGTTATTATTGTAGAAAACATAAACAAGCATGTTTCAAATTAGATAGTTTAGCAATATCAATGATTTTTTCAACGCACAGTTATTGTATATGTATAATTTATAAAATTAATGTTTTATAATTCAGAAAACAAATTCATAATAATGCTCTAGTTTATCGATCATAGTATGGTTTAACAATACAAAACTTTTCTAGGTACCATCTTGGGCTGAATTTGAGAAATCACCAAACCGTATGAATATATAACTTTCAACTGTAAATTCAAAAAAGCACCATACAGATATAAGTTTGGGTCAAACTGGGCCATAACTGGACTTTTTCTGGTCCAACTTCTATATTTCGATATACGAAAATCTTGAGATATGTGTGAAACACATACGCAATACACTACAAAATTGATAGAAAAGTCTTTCTGTCTTTTTGTGTAAAATTTCCATGCATAATTCATACATTTCTGAACTCCTGTAGGTACAAGGTCATCATTGTCATGTCGTAAGGTAGGTACTTTAATTTTTAGAAGGGTTATGCTTCTTTGATCTATATATAATATTATATCAATAGAGCAACGGATAAGCCGAAACGCATTATGACAGAGATAGATGAGAAATTAAGTGACAGTGAGAAGGCTCTAAAATCATGGTCAAGATACTTAAGGTCGAACAATTCTAAAATTGTGGATAACTTCGTTGGCCAGTTAAAATCTACATTAAAATGTACTTATTGTGGTCACTGTTCAGTTACTTTCGATCCGTTCTGGGATCTTTCCCTCCCAATACCTCGAAGAACAGGGCAACTCAGACTATCACAATGCTTGGATATATTCAAAAGGGAAGAAACTTTGTATGGTGACGAGAAACCGACATGTACGAAATGTAAAGAGAGAAGGAAGTGCACGAAATCCATAACAATTCATAAGTTCCCGAAAATTTTAGTAATCCATTTAAAACGGTTTTATTCGACAGAAAGATTCCAAAGAAAATTGAATGTTGCCATCGATTTTCCTTTAGAGGGATTGGACATGAGTAATTATGCAGCAGACAACGTAGCCCCTTGTCGCTATAATCTGTATGCATTGTCTAATCATAAAGGAACTACCTACAGCGGACACTACACAGCCTACTGTAGACATCCGTATGCGAGCACGTGGCATGAATACAATGATTCATGTGTTACCCCAATTTCATCCAAATCCATCATGAGCGGAGATGCCTATGTTCTCTTTTATGAGTATTCAGATTATACTTAGTTTTATTTTATGTTTTATGTTTTATTTGTACTTTACATTATGTTCTGTTTTTATCTATTGATTTAAGTCTATTGTTTCTAAATAATAGTATTCGTTTGTAACTGATTTTTCTTCTGAATATTTACTGGGAATTTCACTAGATTTTTTTTTATATACCTACTTAGTTTTTATAAATTTTGTTTAAGTAAGCGAACACATGTCCTTTCTTGTTGAATTAGGCAACATCAACAAACATTATCAGTATTGCCGCCAATATCATCGACATATCTTTGGTGGAACTTTGCTATACAACTTTGTGGACCCTGTATATAATCTAACAAGATGCAATAAAAATGTACAGTCACACCGTAAGTTTTCAATTAAACCACCACAATTAGATTACTCAGTATTTCGCATACTTTCTACAGCATGAGTGATTCATCATTCTTGTCCTGCCATATTTGCTGGGATTTCGTCACAGTCTCAAATTATTATTTGACCCCATGAACGGTTAAACCACTTGCGTATCAACTTGCCTTATTTGGGATGAAATAGGAAAGGTCGAGATATCATAAAAATCGAATGAATGTGTTTATATATGAATACGGGTCGGACCAATCAACATTTCTCTAAAATAATAACAGGTACAAAGTACAAAAACACATTTTTATATTTTCTGCCTGCATAATTGTCTTTCTAATAGTTTATAGCTGAATACTACGATATTATAACTGAAAAATTAAACATAAAAAGTTTTAACCAAAGAAGAAATCATGAATAAATCGCAACAATATTTCAAAGAATTAATAGAAGGTGAGAGACTACCTACAACAATGATACATAAAATACTGACCTCACTACAGAAGAAAAAAGACAAGCACCAAAGAAAAAAAGACAAACATAGAAGGAACAAGGAAGGAACAAGGAAGGACAAGGAAGGAACAAAGAAGGATATCATTAAAATCAAAATTGAGGGAAGCCCAAGGAAACGATAAAGTAATTACAAACAAGACAACCATCACCAGGTTTAAAATAATAACCACACTATAGAGGGAGAAAAGAAAAACAAGACATAGACGGAAGAAAATTGGATATTGGTAAAATCAAACTAAAAAAGCCCCAGGACATGATAACAAGATATATTATAACAATTACCAGGTCTAACTCTAAAATGAAGTATGAATTCAACGTTTAAACAAACTATTCCAGAAAACTGTAGAATTGACATATTTACGACGATATTTTTTGAAAATGGGGTACATAAACAGAATACTGAAGAGAAGACTAAAGAATGAACTAAAATATGCACTTGTATTGAGGAGAGATAGAGAGGTAAATGACAATAAAATAAGGAACTAATAAATTTATCAAAGTATTTTATACATCTCGGAAAAGGCTCTGGTAAATAGCAACAGATACTTGGAAAACATTTAAAGATAGAGGAACTTAGACAATAATACAAACAAAAGAACGGAAAATTATGAAAGGACAACATAAGATATATACAGTGAGGACGTAAAAAGTCCTCCCCCCCTTAACTTTTGAAAGGAACAAGCTATCGAGGTCGGGTTGAATTCAGGTAAACAGGTACTACTTTTTGGCATAAAAATGATTATGGTCACGTGGGCTAGTGTCAAGAGGACAGCGTCAAGTTTTTTTATGTGAAGTGGGGTTACATGGCACTTGGTTTTGAAGGCCTTCTAATTCTCTATCAATACCGCTCCGTTTAAGCAAATCGGCCAAGCCGTTTCAAACTGACCAGCGTTTGAAATTTGCTTCAAATATTTTACTAATAAATTAAAATAGATGCGGGGATAAACTTGAACCCTGCGGGACACTTGCTTCGATTTAAAACTCTACGGAGCGAGTATTGTTTACTCTCACCATAAAAGTTCTCCCAACTAGGTAAGAATTTACCAACCTTACCAAGTATAAAGGTATGCCTGCCAACAGCATTTTGGAGATGAGACCCTCAACCCATACCGAGTCGAAGGCTTTTTTTATATCCAGCAGGACCATAACTATGTTGAATCCACGTTGAGAACCCCGTGTATAATCCTTACGACTTGCGAAGTCGTGCTGTCATTTACGGAAGCTCGAGACTCAAAAGGCGTCTTAGAAGATCTTCTCGACTATCTTAGCAATCACACTCAAGAGCGAAAGAGCGAGCTAGGTCGATAGCTATAAAGTTTGTGGCCATCCTTACCAGGTTTCAGAATCAGTATCACCAGTGCCTTCTTCAGACAATCTGGGTAACACCCGATAATGGCATTTATCAGATGTATAAACTACACGAGGACTTTTTCGCGGCAGATTTCTGAGTAAAACGGCGTCCAAGCCATCCGGCCCAGGCCAGGTCGGAAGTGGTTTAATAACTTCCGTTAGCTCCTCATCCTCATAGGTCGTCATGACTTTGGAAAACCTATGAGGGCCACAGACTCTTTGAAGTCCTCAGTTGTCTAAGACCTCTGCCCATGCCCCTCACTAACGTCAGGCGCTTCTTTGTGGACGTTGGCCAAGTGCTCCCCAAACAATTTCGCATTCTGAGGGTCCGTCACTAGTCTATCGTCACCCTTCTCCAGGGCTGGAATCGGCGCGAATTTTTTCGAAATAGGCTTCTTCATCCGCCACACATAAATGTCACGATGATCCAGCTTCTCCAGCTTGTCTTTCCACACACTATCGTTATTATCATTGATCAGCTCTGAAATCTCTCTCCCCAGTTTTATCATGTCGTTTTTATGAGCTGGGTTCCTGGTGGTTTGCCACTTTTTACGGAGAGAGTTTTTGAGAGGGATCAACGTATTGAGCTAAGTGAATACATTAGGTTTATTAGTTTGCATCAAGGTGTAGTGTAGTGTAATTTACACCACAATTTGAATCGAGTGTAGCTGAGTGCAGTTCAAACAGAGGAATGTGTCAAATTAATTTGCAAACGAATGCTAAAATCGATTGTAAATTACACCAGGTGTAGGAAAGTGCTACACCTCGATGTAAACGAACAAACCTATAAAATGACATGAAAATATATTGTATTAGAGTATATCTTAACGAAATCTTACGATTTGTAATTATTATCAAAAATAAAATGTCTAATGGTATGTCTATTGTATTCATAGGTAAATCTAAGTATACATTATATATTTGACAGAGGTAAATAAATAAAAATATAAATTATGCAATTATGCAATGTAAGTGGACTTCATGGTGTTGAATATGTGACTGCTCAGAACTGGTTCAGAAACAAAACAAAACTCATGCAAGTACGTATTTGTGCCGTATCATTGCGTTTTACTTATAATAAAAAATGCTTGGGTATTTCGTCCTGAAACAACTAATACTTACTGGTGTCGCGGATGGTTCGTTGCCACCCGGTATACTGAAAACCTCATTAGAGTATCTTCAACTTCTGAGGAATCGATAATAATTTCGTATCATTTTTAAGCACACTTACACGTCTCGCGTGCAGTTGGCAAATTCAGTCGGTTTCCTTATATGGACACAGTTTGCTCACTACACTAAATACATAAGTAACATAAGCGTAGAAACGAATACATTAAGTCTGGTTTGATAACGAGTGGACACCAAAAGCCAGCGTGAGGTCATCGAAGTACATATGAAGTCGCCAACCCAAATTTTAAAGCTTTTTCATAAAGTTCGGTTCGTACCATATTTCTTTTGACTTCAGTTAGTTCGGAGTGAGTCAGGGAACCGTAATTGATTTGCCGTTTGATACAGTTAATTGTTTGAGATCGGACACATCACTAATATGTTGTTTTTGTTTTGTTTGTTTATTTGTTTTTTTTCCGTAATTCGAAACTTTTACGAGCCAAGGAATAATGAGGTCTTACTTTTTTACGTGCGATTCCTAGAACTTGTTTCTATATTTTCTGATTTGACTTCACATTTTCGTTTTTAAGAAAGGTTTTCATGAAATACCTTATAGTCTAGTTCACAAGTGCTATTTTGTCAAAACGCTTACCTAGAAAACAAAAAATTATGATTTCGGTCTCATTCGATTTGAAATAGCGTAAGAAAAATGTTAAACTGGAAAATTATAAACAATTGTGTAAAAAAAGGAATAGTTCAGTTTCTCGCCAATATTTCAAAAACTATTCGGAACATCCAAAAAAAGATCCTTAAAGAGCAGGAAACTTACTAAAAGAAGTCCCAACTCCCGAAACTGTACCTAAAATATTTATAATTTTAATTTAGAGGTGAAAATTGGCATAAGAACGGGTAGTGGCCCTTACTCACGCGTCAACAGAATCAGAGGCAAAATCAAAAATTATTATTTTAACCGATTGAAGTGGTAATTCTGTAAGCTGTATGTTAATTTTTAACGCATGTTAATTTTCACACATATTTAATATTTAGTTATTCTGTAAAAAATATATGAGTGTTCTGTAAGCTGTATGGCCGGTATGTTCATGTGCACACATATTAACATATCTATTTATTCTGTAAAAAATATATAAACGTGTAACAAAATATGTTAATTGGGCAAAAATTAACATAAAGCTTATAGAATTACCACTTAGTATGAATATTGAGAAATAAAAGAAATTGGTACTATCTAAACACATAAATTAACAATAATTCCTAAACACTAAAAATTCTTACCCCCAATTTTTAAATAACTATGCTTTTGTCTTTTGTTAATTAGTTAATTTAAAGTTTGAAAGTTAACATACAAAAGGAGTAATTCTGTAAGCTTTATGTTAATTTTTAACGGGTTTTAATTTCCATACATACTTAATATCTGGCTATTCTGTGAACAATATATAAATGTAGTGGTATATCCGCAAGCTGTATGGCCTGTATGTTCATGTTCACACATATTAACATATCTGTGTATTCTGGAGAAACTATATAAACGTGTAACCAAATATATTAAATTGGTAAAAATTAACATAAAGCTTACAGAATTACCACTTAGTATGAATATTGAGAAATAAAAGACACTGGTACTATCTAAACACATAAATTAACAATAATCAAAAATCAAGAAATATCGATTTTTCACCTTTTTATTAAGAATATAAGGCATTGGAAAATAAAAAATGTAAATTAAGCAATATAAAAAATACTAAATACAACCGTGGGTTGTTTTTTATGGAATTTTTGTTTTCTATTTCTTATTCAGTTTAAAAAAATATTGTATATTTTGGTTTACTTTCTGTTTCTCTATTGTTATCAAAATAACTCAACTATTGAAAAACGACAGGAACATTTCAAGTCTTTTTTATTAGTCATTAATTAATTATTGAATTGAGCTTTTAACCGAAGCTCTAACTCAATTGTTCATTAATTTTTTTACTATCATTTATATAATTCCCTCGATTCTTTTAAATTTTTATTACGAATATCTTATACACTATTGAAAATACGAAAATAACACTTCAAGCATTTTTTATCTTCCATTAACTAATAAACAAATTCAACTTTAAACCGAAGCACTAACTCAATTTACTTTAAGGGAATCAATCATATGAATAATGTGAAGTGTTATTATAGTATTTTCAATAGTTCATAAGATATTCGAACTAAAATAATAATAAAAAAAATTTAGTTAGAACATCGGCATAGTTTACAAACTCAATTTGTTCATTGATTAATTAAGAATCAAAAAGACTTGATTTGTTCTTTTTTAATAACAATGAAGAAAAACAGAAAGGAAGAGACCAAATGAACAATATTTTTAAAAACTATACAAATATAGAAAAAAAATATCTCTTTCAAAAATACGCATGGTTGTTTTTGGTAATTGTTTAGTATTTTAATGATAATATTGTTAATTAGCAAGTGTGTTTTTAGCAATACATTGTTTTTTGAGAAACGACATTTTTCTTGAACATGATTAAAAATTATTGTTAATGAGCTTTTAGCAATAAAGACACTAAATAATAAGGATAATTGAAAACAAAAAAATGTCTGATTACTTATTTATGTTTTATATTTTTCAACGCCTTAGATAGTTGAAACAGTGAAAAGTCAAAACTTCTTAATTTCTAAGGACGTGAGTTACTAGTAACTGATTTTTAATATTCAATTCGTACAACTTGGATATATTAGGGAGAAGACTTATTTCTCTATAGCTCTCAGTTATAAAAGAGTCTCCCTTTTTGAACACTGGGAATTTTCGAAAAAAAGGTCATTAAAATCATCTGCTCTTTTGAAATAATTATATAAGTTTATGTTTCGAATACATATTTACATTACATTCATTTCAGAGTTCACAAGAACATATCATGTTCAATCAGTAAACTAGTCGGCATTTTCCATGAATCTTATAAAATCCAGGTTTACAAGGAAAATTGAAAGTACTAGGATACGACAAGTCTTTCACAACTATTGATTCTTCAGTCACCCCTGGAGCTACAAATTGAAATATTTGGTGAAAAATTGGATTGATTGATAACAAAATATCTTACCCGCAGCAGACTCAACTGGATTTCCACCCACAGAAGCGAAAAGTAGCATTCGAACAAAAATTATTAATAAAGAAAATATTCTCATTCTGACTGGCGGGGATTTGTGCTGCGTTGAAATGAAAAAGAAATCTTGAACAACACGATAAGTGCTATTGGACGGAATATAAACACGATAAAAAAACTGCCCTCTAGATAACCCAGTTCAGTGTAGTGGAAAAGTGGGTACAAGTCGCCTAAATTTGACTGCTTCTCCCGACAATTATAAACATGGGAGTGTTCAGTATGTTGTGTTGGGGGTCGAAAAATCAGTTTTCTGTGGTGAGAACATTCTCGATATTTTTGCAACAGGTGTGAAGTTGTCAGTTAATTACCAATCATCAGCAGTAACTTTCGATTCAGCAGAGAAACCAAGTAGTGGTGTCGTTAAAAATATAATTGCAAAATGGTTCGGATAAAAATTGGTTTATTGTGAAAAAATTCATTCAGAATATGTAGTTTTCACAGAATGCACGTCCCGTATTAATTTCATCCATTTGCAAGGGTTAAAAACAAACTCAAAAAAAATGTAAATTGACAAAAAATGTCCTCAGAAAAAACCTGCCAAGTTGAAATTCACAGAACACAGAACACGTTTTTTTAGTCACGAAATGAACGTACCGTATTAATTTTAATCATTAGCAAAGGGGATGAAGGTCTAAAATCAACCCACCAAACAAATAAAATAGGCAAAATCTTTAAGAAAAAACCTGCCAACATGAAATTCACATAACACATCTGTATTTACGAAATGATCATCATGTATGAATATCATCCATTTGCAAGGGGGTAAAGGGTTAAAATCAACCCGTTTGAAAAAGAATAAATTGACGAATGCCTTCAGAAATAAACTGCCGTTACAATTCCATTCATTTGCAAAGAATGTGATTGGCTGAAATCAGCCCCCGAAAGAAATAAAATAGACAAAGGTGGTGAGAAAAAAAAAACTGACAATTCTTAAAAAAATATTTATCACCAGGAGAAAAAGGTGGAGTGTGTTGAAGGACATATTGTTTTTGGAAAACGGATAAGTTGATGATATAGAATATTATAAACTACTGAATAATGGCAGAAATTATATTGTTCCCAAAAACGATAATGTTCAGTCAGTAAAAGATATCCTAATAGATAATTTTGAGACTCTCTCCGAGATTCCTCAAATTACCCGTCAAAATGGAGAAATATCGATTTTTCAGTATTTAATTTTGTCCTTGAATATAAATTATTTAATTAACATGAAAATTCGTAAAAATATGTCTCTTTTGGTGTCGAATAAGCATGATTTTTTTGCAATTCAGAAGACGACTAATTCTCGACTTATGCACATTTTTCGAAAAAAACACCCTTACCTTCCACGAACAATAATTGTTTGATGTTTTTTTGCATTTCGAGTCTATAATTGTTGAAATATTTACTCTAAAATGGTCTATACAATCTGGTGGTTTAATGATCTTTAAAGCGCTTAAAATTGAGAAAAAAACGAAAAAAACTCTATCTGAATCATGATTTTCTCAATATTTTCAATGATTAACGATTTTCGTCATTATTTTTATACCAAAAAGTAGTTTATATTTAATTATTTACGATAAAATATTCGAAATACATGATTACACGACAATTTATTAATATTATTTTTATTCTTTTATAAAACTATTGATTTGTTATGTTTTCAAAAACATATACTTGCAATTTTACAAATATTTATTTATGAAAAATTAATTCTAATTATTTTACTTTGCGGTTGTTCCTCTTCTTCGTCTACTATATTTAGAATTTCCGAAGGATCTCCAAAATTATCGACGTCTTCAGGCTCTTCAATTCGAATCAAGATTCTTTGCTGGCTCTTCATCGATTCGATAGTATCCTCTGAATCACTTACTTCTTCAAATATTATTAGGTCTCTATTACAACAGTTTTCGTGACAATTACTGCATAAATTGGTTGATTTTAAGCAGTGTTTTCGGCAGCTACATCTTTGTTTATTACATCCACTTGCACAGCTGCAACTTATACTTTTTAATAATGTTTCGAGAATTACGTCTGAACCCTCTTAGATAAATCTGGGCACGAGTCTACCTGCATGTTCGGTCTAGCCCCATTGCTTTGCTCGTTTATTGTTATCGGGCTCACTGTCAAAATAACTAAGCCAAGATTGCAATTGATCTGTAAGAGTGTTGCGTAGCAGCTACCTCAGTTTATATTTAATGATATATAATTTTTCTACTTATGTAAATACCAGCTATCAGTTGAGATCCATTTTGTGTGATGGTCTGTATTTCTAGTATAAAAAATACTAACGAGGCTTGATACATTTTTAATGCTCAATAACTATTTTACTATTGTTTTTTTCCTTTTCCAGCAAAACCAGAAGTAGTACCACAACCCGAAAAAAGTGAAGAAATGCCCGGTTTGTGGAAAAAAATACTGAACCCATTTGAATTTAGTTGCAAAAGTACTAGCAAATCTATATCTTGACGTACGAATATGACAGTTTGATTGTCATGTTTTGCTAAAATCAATACATCAGCGTCTTCGGGAGCTTGTTTCCCAAAAATGCATGTGATTGCAGCTTATCTCATACATGCAGTTTTAATTAAACTTTTCAAGATGGTTTGCGCTACTTACTGTAATGAAAGTCTTTCAACTGTAATAATCTTACATGAAACCAACTTATAGTATATAAATGTAGTCCAATATTGACAGAAATAATGAAAAAAATCATTGAAAATATTGACGACATCATGATTCATAGACCTTTTTTTTGGGTTTATCTGAACTTTCAGCGCTTTAATAAATCACCAAGTTGCAAACACCACTTCAAAGTAGACATTTCAAGATTTAAAATGATCACTTATAGACATAGTAATAATAGAAAGTATCTTATAGTGGAAGTCACCTCAAGGCTAAAATAGCTGGTTTACAGCAAAAATTGCTAAAGTTGAGCAGTAATAGAAAGTCCTGGAGAGTAAATCCCCTCAAGGCGAAAGTCGCTGCTTTACAGCGAAAGTTGTTGAAGTTGGGTAATAATAGAAAGTATTTTATAGTGAAAGTCACCTCAAGTCGAAAGTCGCTGGTTTACAGCAAAAAATAGCAAAATTTGCTGAAGCAGTAATGATGAGTCTCTTGTGGTGCAAGTCACCTCAAGGTGGAAATCGCTGGTTTATAGCGAAAGTTGCGAAAGTTGATTTTTTCGGCAAGCGTCTGGGAAGTACGTACTTCCCGGACGATTTTTCTTTGAGAAAGTATTACTTTCCGCACTAGTCCGGGAAGTACGTACTTTCCGGACTAGTCCGGGAAATGCTCGAATTTCAACAAAAATATTTATATAAATAAAAATTAGAATGTTTCTGTTAGTACCTATCTTCTGTTCGCATTTCGATATTTAATACAAACAAGAATTAAAATGTTCGAAATTTTCTTCTACAAAGAAATATAAAAAATAAATGTGTCTCAATTTGTTATTCTACACGGTTGCCGAAAAAAATGGGATACGCAACACGTCCGAAAACAGTTTTTTTGGACTCGCAGACTTCCAGGACTCTCTACGCTCGGCCTAGAATCTTGTCCACTCGTCCAAAAAAACAGTGTTTTCCGGACTTGTTACGTAAATTACTATTGTGAGCAAACTTCACTAGCAATTGACAGTAAAAGTTACTGTTCGCTGAAAGTCATCAGTGGAATTGACGAAAGTCATCACAGACAAAGGTGAAATTCATGCAATTGTTTCAGGTCAATGTAATGAAAATCATCATAGAAACAATGGAAGTTAAAAATTTTTGAAAATTTTTGTTATGTAGCTTTTAGCAATAAATAAACGAAATAATAAATAAATAAATAAATAAATAAATAAATAAATGTTTATTGATCCATTAAGCTAGTATATAAACAAGATGGGACATGTCGTTAAAAGTAACGAGAAAGATACAAAAGTACCAACTCAAGTAAAAATACATAAATCACATACACACATGCAAATACAATATCATCACTCCTGATGCAAGTTACAGTCCTGATAAATATGTCTATGTGTGACTAAGAGTTCTTTTAGGCGAAATTTAAAAAGTGCTGGGGAATCCGCTTTTTTATGTTGTCTGGCAGACGATTGTAAAAACGGCAACCAGCATTATTCGGTGAATTTTATAGAATGAATGTTTGAGTTTACTTAATTGGATGTCGTTTTTACATCTAGTGTTATGGGAGTGGTTGTCACTGTTTAGAGGATACAAATGCTTATTCTTGAATATACAGCAGAAACCAGGCAAGTGCGAACATAGACCCAACGTGGGCGAATTTACTCATGCCCATTTAAACAAACACACACGTCAAAATGTCATAAGATTTTGACATATTCAAACGTTTTCATTCGAATTACTTTGTTGTTTTTGGGTCATTTATTGTGAAATAGACATTCATTGCTCTCGAAATGGACATTTATAATGTGTCAGAAAAAGTTAAGATGGTTGAATGGTATTGACATGGAGGTAACTCAATTCGTGAAATAAGAAACCGATTCATCAATGAGTGTAACAACAGACCTACTCCGACTATTTCGACACTTCGTCGTGTAATAAAGAACTTTCAAAAATTTGGTTGTGTTTTCCCTAGAAAACATCAAGTTCCAGTAGATGGCGATGAAAGGGAAATGAAGGAAATAGTAGTGTTGGCAACAATCAATGAGAATCCCGATAAAACAGCTGAAACTGTAGCGAATGAAGTGAACTTGAGTGCAACTTTAGTGAGACGAATTCTAAAAAAACATGGACAAATCATACAGAGTTAAGAAAACTCATACTCTTCATCGGAATGATTATTTCAAGCGGAAGCAATTCTGTTAAACGATGATGGAAATGGCGAATGCTGATGAAAATTTCATTGAAAATATTGTTTTCACGGATGAGTCAAGGACGTCATAATCCTTCTCGTATGCGATATTGGTCCACAGAAAATTCACATCGGTTTTACGAATTACGAACTCAGTATCCACAGAAGTTGAATCTTTGGGGTGGTATGCTGGGTGGAAATATGATTTGCCCATGTGTCATAGAAGGTGGTGCATTGAATGGACCCAAATATCTCGATCTTCTGCAACTGCAAATCGTGTCAGAAATAAGAAGAATAGCAGGTCAAAATTTCCATAGGATTTGGTTTCAGCAAGATGGATGTTCAGCTTATAATTCTCAAGTGTTTCAACAATATTTGAATACCACTTTTCCAAATTGGCTAATCACAGGAAGAGGAACAATCTTATGGCCAGCTCGATCGCCCGATTTAGCCCCAAATGATTTTTTTCTTTGAGGGCACGTGAAATCTCTATTTTATGGTTTTCAAGAAGGTAGGGCTGATAACTTACAAGATCTGTTGAAGAATATCGAAAATTCTTTCAGAAGTATTACCCCAAATGTGCTTAGAAACGTCAGAAGTGGTTTTTATGATAATTTATATTATTGTTTAGCACAGGAAGGGGATTTATTTGAACATCTACACATACACTTCACTATTTTTCATTCAGTTACCTCCGTTTGCTTTGTCATATTTATATTTTGGAATAGAAATGTTTTAGTATTTTGCGTCATTATGGAACCCAAAGGCATAGCGAAACAGCCTCTATTTCTAAAAGATTTTTTTCTTTTTTCGAGGAGATTCCAAAAACGCATGCCTAAAACAAAGTTACTGATACCATACGGTTCGAACGGTTCGAACAAATATTCTCATGATTTGCGATTTTTTATGACAAATATTAATCGGAGTTTACGCTTTTGAGCAACAAAAACTCTAGTGATCTCAGCTGCTTGACCCCACGCTATAATATTATAAGAAATGGCTGAATATACGAATGCATAGTATATTTGCAGGAGTGAGTCAATTTTTAGCGTATTTTTCATGGTAACAAGTATATGAATTTCTTACAAACGAAATTTATTTGTTCTCCTCATGAGAGGTTGCAGTCAATGTATATGCCTAGGAGTTGTGATGGTTTTCAGAACAATATCGTTAAATTCATAAACGTGGTTTGTTGAGGTCTATATTCTTTATGTGATATTCTATGACTACATTTTTGCTGTGATTAACGATCAACATATTTTTCGTGCAGTCATTTGAGAAATCATTCAGCACCTGACCTGCTTCTGTTTTCATTTTCTGTGCGTCACTTCCGGAGACTACAATGGTGGTGTCGTCCGCATACATGAAGGTTCTACCACCACTAATATGCTGAGGAAGGTCATTAACATATGTTAAAAAAATTAAAGGACCCAGAACACTTCCTTGGGGAGTTCCAAGGTCAAGAGAATATTCGTCTGATTTTGTGTTATCAATTTTCACGATAATTTTTCTATTCTCTAGGTAAGAACTTATCCAGCTATTTATCGGGCCACGTAAGCCAAGTTTATCGATTTTTTCCGATGCGACCCTTCGATCCACTGTGTCGAAAGCCCGCGTGAGATCGAACGATAATGAAACGACATAATAAGAATAATCAACAAAATAGTTTCTGATTAGTCTAATTTTCTTAATTTTTCTAACTGAAGTACATTTCTAAGTAAGTATGCTAGTAAATGATTTTCAATATTCATTTCGTACAACTTGGATATACTAGAGATTTGTTCCTCTATTCAGGGTGTTCCTTAAAGACTCGCTAATATTTGAGGGGGTGATTCTTTGACTTATTTTAAGGAAAAAACTTTCTATAAACGTATATCCTAAAAGTCCTAACTTTTGAGATACAGGGTGATAAAGTTTTGAAAAAAAATCAGTTTTTTAATAATAACTGAGATAATATTGTAGACGTTTTTATAAAATTTGGTACATGTTTTCTATGCATCAAGGTGCATTTTTTAATGCACAAACATTTTCATTTTCTCAACCAGTGGCGTCCGTACGGGTTTTGCATTGAATATTTTTGGAGAAAAAAATACTACGCCACTGCTTTCTCAAAAAAAAAATACTTTTGAGATCCTCATTTATTATTGAGCAAATTTAATCTCTTGAGTTTTCTTTGTCCGCCGCATGGTTTTCGCTTAAAAAAATAAAAATCATTTTACTTCAGGATCAATTCCTCAAAAATCTGATGTGGTGTGGAAATGATTGTGCATCGACTTAAAGCAAATAAAGGGATCAGATTTGTTCCAAAATGAATGAGAATCAAAAAAATATGGATTTCAGCTTGTACAAAAACGAATTTTATTTTATTTTATAAAAGTAAGTTTAAATGAACGGATCAAATTCATTAATTATTGACAATACTAACACTGATTATAAAAATTGTTGGAAATGGCCACCTTCACTTAATAGGCATGCTTCCGCCCGTCTACGCATGGAATTACGCACACGTTGAAATATTCCCGGCGTATTTCGAATAGTTTCACACGAGGCAACTATTCGCTCTCTTAAATCTTCTAAAGTATTAACGGGAGTTTTATACACTAGAGTTTTAAGGTGCCCCCATAAAAAGAAATCTAAACTGTTGAGATCAGGGGATCTTGCTGGCCATTGCTGAGGTCCTCCGCGACCTATCCAACGATTATGATAAACTGTATTTGAAATGAGCAGGGGCTCCATCGTGCATGTACCATATTCGATTCCTTAACGCAATTTTTTTCGATGCACAAACATTTCCACACCGCATCAGATTTTTGAAGAATTGATCCTGAAATGAAACGATTTTTATTTTTTTAAGCGAAAACCATGCGGCGGACAAAGAAAACTCAGGAGATCAAATTTGCTCAAAAATAAATGAGGATCTCAAAAGTATTTTTTATTTTTTTCAGGAGAAAGCAGTGGCGTAGTATTTTTTTCTCCAAAATTATTCAATGCAAAACCCGTACGGACGCCACTGGTTGAGAAAATGAAAATGTTTGTGCATTAAAAAATGCACCTTGATGCATAGAAGACATGTACCAAATTTTATAAAAACGTCTACAATATTATCTCAGTTATTATTAAAAAACTGTTTTTTTTTCAAAACTTTATCACCCTGTATCTCAAAAGTTAGGACTTTTAGGACATACGTTTATAGAAAGTTTTTTCCTTAAAATAAGTCAAAGAATCACCCCCTCAAATATTAGCATGTCTTTAAGGAACACCCTGTATAGTTATTATAGTTATATTAGAGTCTCCCTTTTAGAAAACTGTGGATTTTCGAATATATATTTACATAACATTCATTCCAGTTCACCAGAAATGTTCAATCAGTGAGCTAGTCGACATATTCCATGAATCCTAACGGTTCCACGTCTACAAGGGATATAGGAAAAGGGGTACGACAAGTCGTTTACAACTGTTGAATCTTCAGTCACATCTGGAGCTACAAATTGAAATATTTTGTGAACAATTGGATTCATTGATAACAAAATATCTTACCCGCAGTAGACTCAACTGGTTTTCCACCCACAGAAGCGAAAAGTAGCATTGGAACAATAATTACTAGTAAAGAAAATATTCTCATTCTGACTGGCGGGGATTTGTACTGCGTTGAAATGAAAAAGAAATCGTGAACATGAAAAGTGCTATTGAACGGAATATAAGAATGAGGATACGATAAACACACTGCCCTCTAGATAATCCAGTTCAGTGTAGTAGTGGGTACAAGTCGACTAAATTAAATATAATAATATAATAATGATAAATATAATAATCTAGGGAGTGTGGAGTGTTCAGTATGTTGTATGAGAGTCGAAGTTTTCTGTTATGGGCATTCTCCAGATGAATTTTGTAGAAAAAAAACATTATTTCCACCATTGACGATGAAATAATAAAAATAAATTGTCAAGATTGTAAGGTGCTTTCAACAGACTTGTATGGGATATGTAGATGCCACTGTGGCCAATGTGTCATAAACAGTCCCAATCACAAAAAAGAAGTACTGAAGCAATAATACCACTTCCTTTAGAATTATATTAAGTGGTCGTTTAGAGGTGGAGTAGGGGAGGAAGCTGAAAAATCTTCTCGAAAAAAAAAAACAGTTACCTATTTGAAATAGTTATTTACCTAACAAGTGCGGAAAGTAGTACTTTTCCGTAGTAGTACGCGACGGCAGTTGCACGAACGACGCGGAGCGGAGTTCGGGAAAGCCGTTAAGGGCGGAAAAGACATTTTCCGTAAGAGTTAGGTACAATATTTTTCCTACGAGTGTTTTTGTCCATCTTATTTATGAAAAAACAAGGTTTTTAATAAACAAGTTTTTATAATAATGCTACAAAATGACTAATAAGACAGAATAGTTACATAGATCATTTAGTTAGTCCTTAATATCCTCATGTTCAACAATACCACAATCACGCGGAAAAGTAAAAATCGTACGGAAAAGTACAACTTTCAAAACAAAAAATCGTGCGGAAAAGTAACTTTTCCGCACGCTCGTAGGAAAAATAAATTTCATAACGATTTCAAATCGATGACATCACCATCAAATACCAATTCGATGAACTGTGAACCCGAGTATGAACCCATTTGAATAAATAAACATTCAATGAACATTTATAAATTAATATATCTAGGTACTTCTCTTCAAATTAGATCAGCTGGACGCTCAGATGCAGAGTGGTAGAATGAGAGATTATAGTACCTATTTTTTTTTATCAAATAAATTATGAAGTGAATTTTGATGACGATTTCGAATCGATGATATCATTATTAAAACACCTATTTGTAGAACTGAAGCGATATCTCATAACATTCCTTATAAGAATGAGTCAGGGATTATCAGTCATTTTTGGAGGCAAAATGTGAATTTGATAATATCGATGATATACTTGATGAGGAAGCCTATTTATTAAATGTATTCACAAACATTCAATTGAATTCTCCAGAAAAAAAAGTGGGACAGAATTTATTGGGAGATATGTCAGGGTACTTTTGAATTATTAATCCCAAATTCCTGAAATCCAGTAGTTAGGTTCCTGACTGAACACATATAAAAGCTACTGAAAGCTGACACTTTCACATTCAACAAAAGCGTTGCACATTCCACAAAAAATAAACATTGTTGATATATAGCAGGAATTGTAATTTCTCTTGATTTTTCGCGTTCAAGGCTCTAATTTTTCAGGCATTCACAATAATGATACAGATATTATTTTGCGAGGAGCTATTTTTCAAGACATCAAGTATACTCCCAATGGCTAATTAATAGATATGACTAACTTTTATCTATCAACTGAAGAAAATCTCGTTGAAATTCAGAAACTCTGTTTTTCCACAATTTAAAATGGGAAACACCCTGTATGACAAGAATATTTTCGTAATTGAAGTCATTGAGAATCTTCAACCAACTAGATTCAAGATTTTTTTTTTATGATTCGTATTTGACGTCATTGAATGTCAGAGACTTTTTTGTCCTCTATTTGGAAATACATTGAGCTCCAGCAAAGCTTGAATTGATTTAAAAGTGAAGCACATAATACGTAAATTAAAACAAAAAAAAAAACACGTGATACCTAAGATAGGTACCTACACACTGTATGTGTACATAATATAGCTGAGTCCTGAGTCACCTCCATGTAAAATAGCTTGAAAACAATGTTCATTAACACTATCATTCCTTCAGACCGGCGTCATTTATTTTAACTTATTATCTTAAGACTAAGCGGATGTTTTTATCAACAGTCAATATATATCCTCTCCTAGACAGTCAAGTATAGCGATGTGCTCGAATTTCCATTAAGAATTATCATATTTATTAATAAATGTTTATATCTGCTGCCTGTTGATGACCTATTGTATTTCACGAAATAACTCCTGTAGTTATAGGCCAATCATTTTAGCATTTAAAATAAAAAAAAATAATTGTCAATTTAATTTCTCAAATGTAAAAAAAGCGTGGGTGCTTTCGATCTATATTCTCATATTTTTTAGTTTAATTTAACAATACAGAGCGTTCAAAAGCACCCCACGCTTTTTTTACATTTGGGAAATTAAATTGTCAATTGTTTTATACTTTTCAGTTCATGGGAAGTAAAGCCTATTCTTTAGTTTTTTAAACTATTATTTTTTTTTACTGAAAAATCGAGATCTCCGAATCTGAATCGAATCTGACCATAATCACAATACTCGTCCATCATCTTGGGCTACCATCTTGAATACATAAATTTTTACGAAAAATTCATAATCTCTGACCCCGAAAACCCTCACACACTAATTTTGAATCGAATCAGACCATAATGACATCTTGGAGCCGCCATCTTTGATTTATGAAATTTTTACAGAAAATTCGAAATATACGACCTAAAAAAACCTTACATACCAATTTTTAATCGAATCTGACCATAATCACAAATCTAAAAAAACCTTACATACCAATTTTTAATCGAATCTGACCATAATCACAAATCTCGTCCGCCATATTGGAGCCGCCATTTTGAATTCATGAATTTTGATAAAAAATCATAATCTCTGACTCCGAAAAACCCTTATATACCAATTTTGAATGAAATCGGACCATTATCACAAATGTCGTCCGCCATCTTGGAGCCGCCATTTTGTTTTTTTTTTTATAACGAAAAAAATCATATCGCATTGTCATCGGAACTATGAATACCTGCCAAATTTCAAATCATTCGGACGTCTGGAAATGGGTGAAAATCACGCCCTAAGGAGTCAGTTAGAAACATACAAACATACAATTGAAGCTAATATAAAGCGTGTAAAAATGGGGAAAAACTTACATAAGAAAGGGAACTTTCGGAAAAAGTTGTATTTTAGTGCTCAATACAACTATGCCACCTCGGACAAGGCCGGCAACATTGTTAAATATGAATCGTAAGCAATTCTGTTATTTTGTAGAAAAAAATGCAAATGAGTAGCAAAATGGTGAAAACAAAGAAAATAACATCTTATCTTTTACCATTCCCCAATTTTGCGACCATTTCCAAGTTAGGCATCACTGGCATCAGAGTAAATCAATTATTTATCCATACTTTTGTTGAAAACTTGACTGAAGAAATCTAAAAGTGTATCGAACTTTAAAGAAACGTTTCTCTCTAAGTCAAAAGTCTCATCGAATAAATAATTTATTCACTCTCATGCTAAACTTGGAAATGGTAGCAAACTTGGGGAACGCTAAAAGATGATATTTTCTTTGTTTCTGCCATTTTGCGACTCTTGCATATTTTTGCAATTTTTTATAATGATTTTTCTCAACAATTTTTCCGGGCTTGTACGAGGGGACAAATTCATATAATTTTATTATATATTATACTAAAATACAACTTTTGGGAATGTTTCCTATCTTTTGTAATGCTCTCCTCACCTTTGCTTGGCCTATCCACGAAGAAAGGATACATCAAAAAGCACCCAAAGTCTAGACTCGGGTTTATTGGCGAGACTTGCATGTCAAGTGGATTTGGTTTGGGGTGCATGGAGTCCCTTCATTAATAACAAACATGAGACATTACTACCACCAAAAACTTTTCCCTGAATTATTTGAAAGTTTGAAGTTTCTTATCTTCGGGTTCGTATGAAAAGGAAAGCCCTGTATGTTTAGAGGATGTCGCGACAGGGAAATGATAGAAGTTATAGTATCATTTAGAACATACCTGGTGACACAAGAGACATGAAGCAGACTGTAGTTTTTTAAGAGGCAAAAATTTGATATTCACAGAAGGTATACGTATCAATGATAGTGCTTCTTTTGAATCCAATGACACTTTTTCCAACTATATGTTTTACCAGAAGTAACCCCAACTGATTTTTTTCAAATTTCGGCATGTATATTTCTCTATTCAACCATGTATCGCAAATTAGTATTTGTTTTTTAATTAGCTATTTAGTTGCATTTCATTGGCTGTGACCCGAATTCGATAATAGTTCGATGCTTGGTAGGCTTTGAAATCCAAAAATTGTCGTCAATAATTTCTTTGATTCAGGAAACAAATATCCAAAAATTACTCACAATATTGAGAAAACTGAGATGGGAGCATTTTTTTTATTTACTTCTGAAGTAATTATTCCCTTTGGAAACATAATAACAGTTTCTCCTGCACTTCCGGAATATTCACAACATATTGATCTTTTCGTTTTTTGAATATACTTATATTTCCACTGATAAGACAAAAACGACGGAAACAAGTCAATCCAATCAAATAACCTTTAAAAACACATTTTGTATTAATCCAGTACGATTGGGTTTTGAGACAAGAATCGATTGTAGCACCACCAAACTTGGTATGCTAGTAGTTGGAACCATGATAAACACGAAAAGAAATTGTTTACCAAAATTCCAGGGGTGAAACATTTCTTTTTTTTCGTTTAAAAATATATAAATAGATTTTTGCTGTAATCTTGGAAAATATATGATTTATCGGAAAAACAACTCAACAGGGTGAAAAACAATTCCATTTTCCACAAAAATTATTCCTAATGATTTCTTATGAAATGCGCTCGTTTTCTCAGAAAACGTGATTGAACGACGACATCAAAGTTCTGGCGGAGCCGAATATTTGATTGGTCGTAACTCTGCTAAAAATAATCGGAGAAGGAAGAGGAAAAGTGCATATAGTTTCTGAAGACTCCTACCTTCTCATGAAAATATAATATGCGAGTATTTGAGTACCGAAAACTCGATGTTTTTCAATAAAATATAATTTCATAGCCAACTAAAAAACAAATGGCTTTTGCTATACGGTTGAATGGAGAACTGATATGCTAAAGGAATATACAGGGTAACATTTAAACAAAATTAGTAGGGGTTGCTTCCGGTCAAACATGTGGTCCAAAAAAATGTCGTTGGGTAAAAAAACGGTTTTAATGATTACCAGGTCTGTCTGCAGGAAATTCGATTGGTCGAAAATTGTTGGTGTAAAATTTTCAATGAAAAATAATGAATATTGCGAAAATGGTTTACTCTCTTGATGAAAGATTCAAAATAATTTTCTCATCACGAAGGACAGTATTAGTTTTCAATGAAAGAAATCTGAACCGCAGCGTAAGTCATCGGTATGTTCTGGATTTAGTTACGATGTTCGCAGAAACTGGTTAGGTAGCAAATAAAAAAAATAAACAAACGACGACTAATAGATAAAGAAACACGAATTGAGGTTTCAGGTTTTTTTTTTGTTGTTGTAGAACCCACAACGTCGTTACGCACAGTGACACATCAGCCAGGAATTTCACACAGAAACAAAGAAATTACGTAAAGCTTTATGAGAACAATTTCTATCAGAGAATGGGATTTGGTAAAATACATCCAATATAATTAGTATGACCCCTAATCAACCGCCAAATATTTGTTTCAGTGACAAGTGTACATTTTTATTAAATGGAAACGTAAACAAACAAATGTGTGAAGGTCAATCGTGTTTTGAGGAAAACTTGTCTGGTGACTTGTACCTCAATATAAAAATAATACCAAATTACTTCATTTCTCATGGGTAAAATGACACTACAATATTAGAGAATTTAGTAGTTCACCATAGCGCTTTTTTTTCAATATAAAATATAGAAGTGTGGCTAATACTGAGACATAGTTATTAACTTTTTCTACATTCATGCAAAAAGCAAACCTTTATTGAACTTTATTTAGTGGAAAAAGAAGTTCTTTATTGCACTAGTGCACTAAAGTTTTTATTGCACTCATCTGTCATTCAACTTCAACGTGCTGTCATCATGACAAACATAAATGTTCAAACCCACTACATATTTAGCAGATATTCTGTGAGAATGGCAATACGTTTTAAACAGTTCCATATTTAATATTATTTTGTATCAATGTTAGCAGCCAGAGCTAAACCAATGCCTTCCCGAGAAAAACTCCATAATCAAAACTGATCCACTTTGTTCTAAACCGTCTACGTGAATCGAGCAAACTCTCGTGATAACATACACGCTCACGGCTACAATGATTTTGATTTTTATAATGCAAATGTGGTTATAGAAACGTCAGTCAAAAATTATTTCTGACAATTACAGAATTGAAAGTTTTAAAATGAGTATTATTAATGGAAAATAGATGATAGTGATCTGTTCCAATGCAAATCGATAGTAATAATCAATTATTTAAGTTGCGCTTTTCATTTTCCAACACCTAGTGCCGTACCTTGATAAATCATTTTTTGCTTTTTGCATGAACGTATAAAAAATACTGTATGCAACTCGTCAATAAACACTTACTTTTTGCACTTGTTGCATAAATAACTATTACCTAATCCAGATTGTTGAAAAATTACGGGAATTGAGTTGACGTTTTTATGACATACGAGACAACGTATTTTTCAGAACTTATTATTTATTTTTGAGGATCAAAGTAAATTAGTAGTAAAATGGTTACGATGATTACGAATATGAAGACATTTTCGACCTATTTTGCATCCTATAATTTTTTGGAAATGTCGTTGCTAGCATGAAGTATACCGGGTGACCACGAGGTGAGGTAAGCTAATTTTTATATAGTTTTAAAAATACAGTTTTCTTTGGTTTGGTTTAGTACTTGGATACGCATATTTTGAAGACACTACTGATAATTTACCACTTTTGTTTTAACCGAAAGTGGCCCTAATTTGTATAATTTTTCTGATTATCCTGAAGATATTGGAATTTGTGATAACATAATTTTTCAAAATTGAAACTCGGTTGAAAAATAGCGGAAATCCAGTTGATTGTTCTATCAAACAAAGTTGGCCATTAAAATCAAACTTGAATCATCTCAACTGATGAAGGACATCGGCATTTATTAGAGGAAGCTTCAAAAATAGATTCCATTGAAAATTGGTGTCCTGGTAGAATTTCTTCATCACCCATATTTCTCAACAATTCGAAAACTGATTGAAAATGGAATGGCATCCTTAAATAAACGCTCATACATATTTCATTTCTAAAATAGCAACAACCTTAATGCTGCTTTTTTGTTTCGCTTTCTTATGTTCGAAGCCACCTTCATTGAACAATATCCAATTTTTGAGAACACCCATAATAAAACATCTTCTATTTTCAGTTCCCTTCGGATTTCTCCAAATTGTCACACGAGGATTCTGATAAACGTTTCCATTTGAGAAATGGCAGCCTTTCTTTATGAGTTCACTGATAAAAAGGATATTTTGCATCAATGCATAATTGCATTGATTCAAGTTGATTGTATTCTTGAATAGGTCCAACCAAATATTAGTTTGATTTTTTGACAGACTCCTCTTGACCACTTGAAAGGAAACTGTTTTGAGACATATGAACACTTTCTTCGCTGAATAATGAGAGTTGTTTGGTGCAAGAATATTTCAACTCTGATAATGAACACTATTGTGAATACTTTCTTTGTACGATGGTGTGAGTTGGTTGAGACAAGAATATTTCAACTTCAATAACGAACAATATTCGTCTTCATAATGCAATACATTTTTGATTTAAGATTAACTGCATTTGGAGGTTCAGTACAAATGTGCACTTGGTTATAAAAATATGCCATGGAAGCCATGTTCATATGGTACAGTTCAACAAACAGAGAACAACTGCGAACAATTGAGGTATAGTGGTTATATATGAGAATAGTTTTGTAATATTTTAATTTCAGAAACTATATAATCAAGTAGGTACCTATTCGGTGACGCATAGAAATGCGATTGAATATAGAAACGACAGCGTCATTCGCCATTATCACACACCTGTTGAAAACAAAAAAATCTTCAACCTATCCCCACAACTGGTCTATAAATAACCTAAATTCAAATCGTGCAGAAATAATTGGACCTCCATATTGCACTAATGTAGCAGCACATTTGCACATAACCACTTTGTAAAATACAAAACTGACAACTTAAATTATGATTCAAACACAACCCCCAAACCAAAGGCGGGCAAAAGCAAACAGGATAGAGGTCCCAGTCGGCAGTCGCAATGCGCGCTTTCGCATAGGTTCGGATTGTTCCGGTAGCGGGGTTTCGCCAAGAAATCATGTTCTTGTTTCAAAAGGAGAATTTTTCACAAGCAGGAGTTCTCTAGGGTAAAGAGTTGGAATGTATTAATGCAAACGAATTCATTTCAAGATAATTTATGTAAAGAAGCAAACAGTTCAATAAGTTTGAAATAAGAGTATATTCATCAATTAGAAATAATTATTCTTTTCAGAAGATGATTCTGTTCAAGAGGATATATATATTTGATTGAAGACATCCTTTTTATCAGTGTTCTATTTCGTTTCTAGGAATTTTTTGATTGTTGGAAAATATGGGTGATGCAATTATATGAGAACCTCAATTTTCATTATATCATCTCTCGAAGCTTTCTCTGGTAACTGCTGTCGTCGTTCGTCAGTTGTGATGAATTAAGTTTGATTTTCATGGCCATAACTTTGTTCGATTGAACAATCGACTGTATATATCTTTGTCGTTTTCAACCGATTTTTAATTCTGAAATACATTGTTATCACAAATTCTAAGCTCTTTCAGATAATCAGAAAAAATCTACAGAGTATCGTTTGAAAACAAAAGTTTGATGTCACTTCACGTTAAAACGGAACTGATAAATTTTCAGTAGTGCCGTCAAAATATGCGTATTCAAGTACTGTATCACTTGAAATGACGCCCACGCAATTTTGTTCATTGTTGATGTATCTATCGATTCTAAAAATTTTACAATTCTGCTTAAAAAATTACAGGGTTGTTTCTATGAGGAGTGAGAAACACTGTATGATAATTTGTAGTTAACCATTGTATTTTTGTAGCATAAAATTAATCCACCTAGAATAGAATAAAACTGCTTTCTAAATCAAAGCCCAATATATCCATTAGAAGAGCAGTGATAAATGGAAGACTTATCTTTTGATCGATATCAGATAAATTCCCTAGAACCCGCATATATTTTGCCTAGATTCACGAACTGAATCACTGTCTGCAAACACCTCAGGGCCAATCTTTATAGGATCTTTCAAAGAAAATCTACACCGAGTTTGTTGGCATCACCCTGTGTACAGAACAAATTTAAAATCACAAAAACACCCTTGAATTAGTAAATAGGTATTCAACCTCGGATAATAAAAAGTTTACACATCAACAATATCCTCCTTACCAACTGCATTCTTACAATCCCATCAAAAGTTCATCATACAGAATACGAAATGGCGACTGTCCAATTAAAATTCCGAAGCATGCCTCTCAACAGACGATCATGAAGAATAAATAAAACGATAACTTCGTAAACTGTCCCAGACCGAATTACAGAATTTTATTATTTTATTTTATTTTTATTACAGTATATTTGAATACGACAAACAGTTGAAAATGCGTGAATTTGTTTTTTCGCTCGCGATTAACACACAAACCTAACTTGAGCAAGCTGACCTAACTTGAGCAAGCTGACCTAACTTGAGCAAGCTGACCTAACTTGAGCAAGCTGACCTAACTTGAGCAAGCTGACCTAACTTGAGCAAGCTGACCTAACTTGAGCAAGCTGACCTAACTTGAGCAAGCTGACCTAACTTGAGCAAGCTGACCTAACTTGAGCAAGCTGACCTAACTTGAGCAAGCTGACCTAACTTGAGCAAGCTGACCTAACTTGAGCAAGCTGACCTAACTTGAGCAAGCTGACCTAGCTTGCCTGTTCACCTCAGGGTACTTTTTCGAATGTGTATCAAGAAAGAAGGCGAACTGAGTTAAAAATGGTGGTATAGTCTCAAATACAGTGAAGACGGAATATGGTAGTCTACAAACCAGGGAAAATGCAGAGGAAGCAATTTGTGGTATAGGCTCAAATACAGTGAACGCGGAATATGGTAGTCTACAAACCAGGGAAAATGCAGAGGAAGCAATTTGTACAAGAGGTACCAGAGATGTGATCTGAGTAGACGCAATGATCCGAGGATGACATGATTTTTATGTTAGAGAGTAGCGAATGCATCAAATATCAGAACAACCATTTTACCATGTTACCATGTTGTTATTATTATTTTACCAAGTTTTTATTAACTCGCTTTCTTGTATGTCTGTCCGGGTGGAATTTTGTAATTGATTTTAAACCAACTCCCCGATGAGCTAGATTCTTGAAATTTGGACCATAGTTCAGAAGTGGATGACGATGCATGAAAATGTGAAAAAAACGCGGTTTTACACAAAATAATAATAATAATAATGTGCAAACGTCTCTAACGATTTGGATCAAATTTCGAATTTAGATAATGAGTCTATCTATATTGTCGTCTTTTCTGAAAAAACTCGATTTTACATATAATAATAATGATGTACATTTTTGAATCTCGGAAACGGCTCTAACGATTTGGATCAAATTTTGTATAAAGATGAAGTTTTGCGTATTAAGTTCATCTATATAGGCGTCTTCACTGAAAAAATGCGATTTCACTAATAATAATGATGATGAAGTACTATGCGTAGTATACTTATTTCGTTGTTTGTTGAATAAATCGTTCAAGTATAATAATAATAATACGAAAACTTTATAAATCAGCCATTTCCGCGGTAAAACAGAATTATTTGAGTAAGAAATTAATAAAGTGTATGTACAGAATATAATTGTTATTTTATGAATTAAATTATATTTTTATAATGCAAACATTTCTTCAATTTTATTTTGAGAGCTGTTAAACTTTATGCTGGTGAATTATAATATTAAATTATACTATTATGATAAATAGATTTTTTGTCGATATCTGTTTTAACCTGAATGAGGGATAAGTCATTTGTTTGCCTTGATGAATATTTCTGATGAATTTGAATGACTGTTAATTTCAAATTGGATTGTGTTATTTGTTATCGGTGTTTTCAAACTCTCTGAACTTTTACTCTGTTGTTGTTGTTTCATCGGTCTTTACAGCAATCATTTTTTAACAGAGTACTTGTTTATTTGAAAATATCCATTATTTGAAAAGTGTATCTATTTGTTTTCCACCAAACCAAAGTCAATTCAGCTGGAAGTGCTGCAACAAAATAATTGTCATAACAAATGCAGTATTTTTTTTATCGCCACCACTGATTCGGTGAAGAGAACAAGGTTACTCGAAGTGGAAAAAATGTGAAGTAGGTTAATCTGCCAATACCATATAAAGATCTGGTATTAACGAAACAATGCGAAACAAGTACTTCAGCGCGCGAAGAAAGTTAATTCGACCAACTGTGCATAGGGACAGGCACTTTCGAAATGAAAAGTGTCGCTAAACTTGATACCTAAAAAGCCGCGTATTCACTATAGGCCAGTAGAGATAGACATGAAAAATCGAAAATTCAACAATAATTCCAAAAGATTTCAAACTTTGGTCAAGTGAACGGTACATCGAGAAAGCAATAAGTCTCAGTTTGCAACCTCTTCCGAAGTACGCAACATTGATGTCAAAATGGCAATTAACTTGAATTTTGCTGTATACTCGTTGAGAAAATTCCAAAAGTTTTGCAAACTTGGGGTAGCATTGAATACATTATTTCATATATCACTAATCAAGTTTGCAATCAATTCAAGTGTACGGAACATTTTTTTTTATCGACCTATGATTTTCCTTATATACGATCAAAAGTTCTGCAAACTTGACAGATACATCAGAAAAATATTCCGAACAGTTGTGCAGATTTGCAACATTTTACGTTGACCGGAACATATATTTTTTCAATTCAAATCAAGATGATCTCGAAATAATTGCAAAAGTTTTGAAACTGTTGCAAATTTTGAAAACATCTGTTCTGATGCATTCACAAATTTGCCACCTTGTACACAATCCGGAACTTCATGCATTTAGCAAATTTGGGAATTTGTCGATTTTTTCGGGCAGTGATTTTTTTCGGTGAGGACACTGAAAGTGTGCTTGACGTTCTGTTTGTGGTTAGCACAGAGATTTTGAATTTAATTTGGATACTTATTGATGAGCATGAATATTTGTACGCTCAGGTGAGTTTTCGCTTCCATGCCCGCTGAAACTCTTGCAAATGGTGGAGCACAGAAGCACTGCTTTCTACCCCTATAAAGTTGACAGTACTACTGGGCAAAAATTCGATTAAAACTATTCCAATGATTGTCGAATAATTGTCGAGAATTTGTCGTGAACGAAAAAAATATGTCGCGCCCTTAGTTTTTTTTTTATATGGGGTGCCGGTGCTAACTTTATTTTAAGTTAGCAGTGCCACTCATTAATAAACATCAAATATCATCAACATGGTTAAAAATAATTGTCGAGTCTATCCCTTTTTTATAGCATACATACAGTGACCGCCAATAAGTATGTACCGTATAGGAAAAAAGTTTATTAATAGAATATTCGAAAAAAGATTCTTGGGAAGTTTGTGCATGTCCGATAACCTAAAAATCGATTTTGACACATGTCATGTGATCCCTGGTATGGCGGCAAATTGAAAAAAATTACTATGAATAGGCAAAAAGTCGAGTAAAATGGCTAGATATCGAAAAAAGTAATTTGAAAAAGTTGCTTAGAATTCAATTTTATACACATCTACAAAGTTTGACAAAACAATGTGAGAAAATTGACAAAAGCATTTTTTTTTAATATCTTCCTAGCTTTATAAAAATATCAAATTATTTTCTCATGAATAGCTTGACCATACTGAAATATTTGTATTTCAATGATAATAACAAAACTTTTTCATATTCTCCACACCAGAGAGCACTAAATTAAAAAAATTGAATTTTGTCAGAACCCTTGCTGTTACATTTGGTTCGTATCTAACAGTTATATCAGAATTCCACGATTATTGCGATGATGGAGGAATCCAAAAATATCGTGTTTTTCAGAATATAATCAATTTTTGATGATAATCGTACACGAACGTTTCACTTCGCACATAATCTTGTGCGTCAAATTAAAGAGGCTAGAGTTTTCAACATTGCATGCGAAGTGAAACGCTCTGGCACGATTATCATCGAAACTTGATTATAATCTGGAAAACACCATGTTTCTGGAGTGTCATGTCATAACAATGGTCGTAGAATTCTGATATAACTGTTAGATACGAACCAATGTAACAGCCAGGGTTTTGACAAACTCCAATTTTTTTAATTTAGTGCTCACCGGTGTGCAGATAATGAGAAAATTTTGTCATTCTCATTGAAATACAAATGTTTCAGTATGGTCAAGCTATTCATAAAATAATAATTTGGTATTTTCATACAGCTAGGAAAATATTAAAAAAAAAATTGCTATTTTCAATTTTCTCTCATTATCTTTTCAAACTTTGTATATGTGTATAAAATTCAATTCTAAGCAATTTTTTGAAATAACTTTTTTGATATCTTGCTATTTTACCCTACTTTTTGCCTTTTCATAGTAATAATAGACATGTGTCAAAATCGATTTTTAGGTTATCGTACATGCACAAACTTTTTCCAATACTCTAATAATAAACTTGCTTCCCATATAGTACATACTTTTTGGTGGTCACTGTATACGGTTTTTTTGGAATTTCCTGGTTTCTTTGAAACTTTTGCACTTTTGGCAACAGTGCATTCATTAAATGAGAAATAAGAATATAGATATAATGGAAATTTTACTAATCAAACGCAGTTTTTCTGCTTCAGGATTTTCAAACACTTCACGACAAATATGTTTTAGGCATCTGACAATTCTTCAGTGAGTTTCTGATCGTTTTCAAGATACAGGGTGTCAAAATTTTTACAAAAAATATTTATTTTTTTATACTAAGTACATTCAAATAAGCCTTCTATTTCCGCAAATAAGCATGCCAACTTTTAACAAAATAAGCCACAAGGTTTTTGAGTAATGAATCAAAAACTGATTTTTTCTAAACACTTTGACACCCTGTATCTCGAAAACGAGTTATGACATATGAAGAAAAAGCTTATTTTTACCTAGAAAACCGATACTGATCGTTTGGCGGTTTAACCCTGGGTCACCCTGTATATGGTATGAAAAAAGATTTTTTTGCAATTTTTTCAAGTCAGATAGACTTCGACAATTATTTTTAACCAGTCTGATGATATTTGATGTTTATTTGTGACACTGCTAACTTGATATAAAGTTAGCACAGCCAACCCATATAAAAAAAGTAAGAGCGCTACAATTTTTTTTCGTTCACGACAAATTCTCGACAATCTTCGACAATCATTGGAATAGTTTTAATCGAATTTCTGCCAAGTGATACTGCTAACTTTATAGGGGTCTGCTTTCTTACAGCTGCAGGCTGCTGTGCTGCACCCTTTTTTACAATTGCAAGAAATAATATTAATGATGTTGTCGGGAGCTATTTTTCATGAGGTAGTGGTGGGGACGACTCCTCTTCTCGTCAACGACCATCCCCACACCGATAACAGTATCTCATTTCTCAGCCATGTCTGCACCTGTAGATATGTACGGTGAGCATGGTGGGTGGCTGCATCTGTGGTATAGAGGGTAGTCTTGCCAGCGGTAATTTTGGTTTGGCCACAGATTTACTAAAAGGGAGGATTCTGTGGCAACGTATCCTCCATACACCTGTTTGAGGAGCTTCTCCCCTGCCTCAGCAATGTGAGACGGAGAGGCATCTGTCTATTTGAAGACGGCTGTTAAGGCATACAGGGAAGTGTTTTTTTCAAAAAACGTACACGTTTCCTTTTTTTTTTTAATGAAGTCCATTTTAGCTGAAAGTGGGGTGGTATAAACGAATTTCTTCCTAAATTTTTTGCCTTGTCCGAAAGGGGGTGAAGTGGTGTCACATCCACTTATGTAAAGTAAAAAATATGAACTAATTATGGGTCTTTTCATTCAATTTGCAAGGATGGTATCGGGCGGAGAGGGGGGTGCCACCCAGCCAAATGATCGACAGGTGAATTGAGTTAATTTTTGCCTTTTTAAATCTGTAGAACATGACTACCGTACCGCGTAAGATTAATCACAATCCGGGGAGGAGGTCTGAAAGGGAGAGGGGAGATTGAGAAATTGACGCTTGTAAAACATCACATACAGGTACCATAATAATAGTTAGAGTGCCCATCAGCAAAAATTTTACTGATAGATACTCTCTCCAAACTTTCTGTGTGGATTCTTTGGACCAAGTCTGCCATCGTTTTCCTCTGACTTTTTTTGTTTCGGGGCGTTTTTTCGAAAAAAAAAATTAATATTTTTCTGTATGTGTTTCCCTCGTGTTTCCTAACTACGGTAAGAATTCGTCAGGTCGTTTGGAGAAAAAAAAGTTCCTATGAACATATGTCCGGAGTTGCTTCGTTTCTGAGATACAGGGCGTTTAGAAAAAAACTTCAACGCCCTGGCAGACTTGGTCCAGAGAATCCATACAGAAAGTTTGGAGTGAGTATCTATCAGTATCATCGCCGATGGGAACTCTACACTCTAACTATAATACCTTTCAATATATAATAATATGAAACTCATATAGCAAAACCCAGAATTTTGCAATTTGTAGCCAATTTGGAAATTTTACACTTTTTTGAGGCCCTGTACCTTGATAAAAAAGGTCAGAAAATACAGTAGTGCAAATTATAAGAAATGTATCTACGAGAAAAAACGTTATAAAGGAAAAAGTAAAAAACACACAAGTGTATTAAGCTTCCCGCATTAATTTAGTTGTAAGACTATTTAAAAAAGGACAATTCATCCCCTTTTTTTTTCATTCCCTTCAAATGATGCCTATTATAACACGCTGTATAATCTCGTAATTTAAGAAGCTTTTAAGTCGTTAAACCCAATGAAAATCTGTACCTCCTAATTCACTCCACCGTGAAACCATAATGAAATTTATAACCACTCAAACATATTTCCAGCGTATTTTTTTCGCATGAGAGACCCCATTACGTTTTGTTAAGTCGATGAACTTCGACGCATTTACATTTAGACTCATTAGTATAAAACAATTAAAAGTCGGCAGTACGTTTCGTAGCATAAAAACGGGAAATTCTGAAGGTTCCAGATTCTCAAATTTATGGCAGGAACTGTTGAATATTATTCGGTTTAATGATTATTGTATATTCAGTTTGCTTTTTAATGCCCCACAAACATTGAATTGAACAAGTAAATAGATGGAAATCAGACTTCTCGAACTTCATGTCCAGATGCTTTTAATTAATGATTGTTAATCATATTTACGTTGATCTGTATCAAATATATTTTACTAGTGAAAATATCAGAAACACGCTACATTTATAATTAAAGTTAACAAAGCAATTATTCAGCTTGAAGATTGTTTGAAAGAATTCGTGGTAGAGTGCGAAATAAGATCATTGTTGAACGATCCTGAGCGTCCTGACAAATCGACAATAGACAACACAGTCGAAGAAAGCAATTCTTCATGAAATATATGAACATAATAATATTTCGAAAAGAACCAGGAAGCAGTGCAGTTCCATATCAGTCAGATTGGAATACAAATTGAATCCATACTATATTAAACGAGTGAAAGCTCGGCTGTCAATTCCCTGTGATTCATTAGGCTTTGAAAGTGGTTTGTTCAAAAAGTTCGACAAAATTATGACATCATAAATGTTTGCCTCCACTTTTAATTCTTCCACAATCTTAATAGCCTCATGGTTAATCCTGCCTATCGTAAGACGCGAGCGACTAAAAGGATGACTTATGGGTGGTAGTAGATGCATGGTCTCCACCATCTCCTTGTTAAATGCTGTCATATCGACATTATGTGCTGTGAAATTGAATATTACATGTTTCAGTGTTTGGTCGATGACTTAGGGTCACCATTTCCCTCTTTCATTTTAGCACCAACACTGTTTCATTTCCACATCGATGACATGTTGAAATCTTCTCTCAGATCGATCACTCTACCGTTGGCGATCCAATCGAGACTGACTCGTCGAGCTCAGCCCTACAAGCGTGCCGTGGTTCACCTTACACCCGCTCGTAGTTTAGTTTGAGGAGTGTCAAAAAATGTTTGAATGCAAAAGTTTCTCCAAGAAATAACTAACCATGGTTTAACCTAAACTATTTATTTACTACAAAAAAAAATTAATAAAAATAAACCAAAGTTTTCATCAATAAAAATTAAAATTAAAAAAAAAAAAAACTATCCTAGCCCGACACTCTTATCATCTTTGCTACGTGGCTTCCATTCAAATAACATGTGGTATATTGATAGCTTCCACGCGAATTACACTGGGTTATATCGGTGAAATGAAAATTTAAATAAAAATCAGGAATGTTCGCTAGTTTCTAAGTTTTAAATTCTGGTTCCAACAAAGATGAAAATACTGAATTGTTCAAAGAACATCTTGAGAGCCGAGCGAAAGAAGGTAGGAATTGGTGTTTTTCTTGAATTTCTAAAGGCTGTATGCTTTGTGACGGCATATGGATATGAGGACTGTGCTCGACGGGTCAGTCTCGAAAAATTTTTAGGTTCCACCCCTCATTTTTTGGTAAACAATTTTTTTTCTAATAATACACGATGTCGAGATGTCATGTGCCGAGTTTCAGAGTGCTACAATTCATTCTTCATTTTTTGCTCGAGTTTGTCTGTCATTACTGGATTATTTACTCCTGCCTCAGTTTTCAACTCACCCGTAATCCCGGCAATTTCTTCAGTAAATGTTGAAAATAATCGCTCATACACATCCTACATGAAAAATGAAGTATGTGATTTCAAGCTTGAGGTTTGCACTTCACAATAGTGTTATTAAACATATAAGCACGATATTTATAAGCGATTATTTTCAACATTTACTGAAGAGAATGCCGGTTTTATGGGTAAGTTGAAAATGAGGTAGGAGTAAAAAAAGGTTTCATTTTGGCTATCACACTACTTTAAAATTGTTGCATATTTATAGTCCAAAGAGGGCATTGGTTGCTGCATCAGTATAATAATTCCATATTTACTAAATTATTCATAATTTTCGGATCATCCGCAAACATCGTGAAGTGCGACAAAACACATTTTAGGTACTCAAATACTCGCATATTATATTTGCATGGGATGGTAGGAGTCTTCAGAAACGATATGAACTTTTCCTTTTTCTTCTCCGATCATTTTCAGCAGAGTTATCACGATTATTGATAAAACGAACGAATTTCACAAGACATTACTAGGAATAATTTTTGTCGAGTTGAGTTGTTTTTCCGATAAATCAGTTAGTTACAGCAAAAATCTATTTATTTATTTTTAAAAGAAAAAAATATATATAAATGCTCCACCCCTGGAATTCTGGTAAACATTTTTTTTTTCGTGTTTATCATGGCTCCAACTACTAGCATACCAAGTTTGGTATCGATCATCGTGTCAAAATCCAATCGTACTGGATTATACATAGATTGAAAGCTGTTGGAATTATTGTTTTTTCGATTTTTCATGTCTATCTCTACTGGCCTACGAGTTCTCGATGTACAGTGAAACCAATTTCATTATGTATTTTCATTATTTTAATTTGCGCGGTACGCTCGTGTTGAGTGCCTTATCACGGAATATATTACGGACTATAATCCGTTGTCGCAAGTAATTCCGTCTAAAGCTACGTTGGTTTTGCTGTACGTACTTATCTCCGTTCCGTCTGCCAACAATTGTGAATTACCGTAACTGTAAAAAGGCATTTTTCTAATTGGCCCCCGTTATTCAGTCTGATGACGTATTTCGCGGCAAACGCTCAACCGGAAATGGCGATGAGCGTGGAGGAAGCAGGTGGTTTTCAATATTAATACCTATTTCGATGAATATTTCATTTGCGAGATTCAGGTTGCCTGTACTCATGAGTCAAGGTCGATTATACTTATTTATTTTAAACTCCTTTTGTCTGTTTTTTGTATGTAGGCAGAAGGCAAAAACCAGAAAAACGTTTTCACTGGCAGATTTGAAGAGTTACCGAATGCAGAACAAACATGAATTTTCCCAAAAGTGTGTGGGAGACAACGACGCTACTTTACGAGAAATGAGGACAAATAGGTTTGTGACAGTATTGGTACAGACATTATTTATTATTAATATGATGTTTTCAATATACAGTATCGGAAACTTTTCTCAAATCTACGCGAGCAACAAGGAACGCAATGATATGATAATATCACATAAATAAGAGAGACGCACTACTGTGCGCCTATCCTGTTACCTCACCCGACGAATTGACAGCTCACGTCGATATCCCTTCCTCGAGCGAGTAGAGGAGAAATTGTAATGCTCTCTCAACATATAGCAAGCTATTCTTTACGCTCTCATGAAACCACCATACCTAAGATGAAAACTTTCCGATACTGTATACTGTATACGATGGAACAATGAAAACGAAATATTTTAGAGTTTCTATATTTTTCTAACAACACAGGTACATCCTTCTGGGCATCCCTAATTTCGACCAGAGATGTCCCACGGACTTCCGCTGGCTACCAAAAAGAACCATAATAAGGATGTCGCATGAAAAATTTGGTACCGGGGACGTCCATGAGTTGTCACAGGGCATCCACCGTATATCAACTGCAGGACATCCCTGGGAAGTCCCTAACATGTTTTTGTACCGACGGTACACCTTGGGACATTAAAGGGACGTACCTAGGATATTCCTGGGTTGTTAAGTGTATACTCCTAAAAATTAAGAACGTTTGCGTGCCACTGACTTCTTCGAATTCAAGAGTTAACATTGACTTTAAATAGAAATAACTTAGTCAAAGTTATAAGTTATAACGAACTGTTCATAAAAGCATTTCCTTGACTATGGTGAGTCCCACAAACTATGTTAAAAATGTTCCATTTTTATATTCCCACAGGATATTCACAAACAAATTTTCAAATGACATCGAAATAAAAAGAGACATTTTCAGAAAAGGAGAAAAATCGCCGAGGGGGAAATCGCTGGGGAATTTGAGTTTCTCGGGTATTAGTGGCATTACTCGGGTAGGTATTAGTCGGGAATTAGAGTCATTACTTGAAAATTATTGGGTATTACAGGTATTACTGGTGTATTACTCAGGCATTAGAGGAATTTGTTAGGAATTATTGGGCATTACACGGGAAAGGGAGGTATTACTCGAGCATATTACAGAAATTATTCGGAAGTGAGAGAACAATTACTGCAATTATAATCGTTGAAAGGCAAAAAAAATATGAGATTTGGAAATTACAGGAATTTCCGAAAAATTAGAGAGCAGTAGCTGAGAATCAGAATTGTGCAATAAAAAAAAGGGCTTCAGAATTGTACTTGACAACAAACCCTAAGATTAAGAGATCTAATATTTTTCTTATTTTTTTTACTTTTCTGGCGGGGATTACTGGCATTACTTGGGGGGTATTACTCGGGAATTACTTGGTTACTTGGGTATTAGAGGCATTACTTCCCGATTTTTTTTTTTTTGAATTAGTGTACACAATTTCCTTAGCAGTTTCTCCTTCGAAAATCGCCATTATAAATTCATTTAGAAAAATTTAAATAATAATAATACCGGGAACACATTCAGAAAGATGCGTCTACAGGTAAATACTTTAGATGAGTATTTCTTTTTTTAAAGTAAGTAAGAAAGTATAAAAAACTAGTGTAGCAAGTCAGTATTATCTGACTCACCCTGTACACAGTTCAATTAAGAAAAGGTTACCATTGAACTGGATAAACGCAATTTCAAAACAAAGAGATAAACCTAGATATCAGAAGGTAATCTCCCAAAATATATATTTTTCTTATCCCTTAATTACTTTGTTTTTTTAAGTAATTACGATTAGCAACAAATCGCTATTTCTTACTTATCTTTCGTTTTTGTTTGTCCAATACCTACGTCACCTTTGTGACTTCTGATAGCCAGGTATAAAATGAATGATCCGATAAAAATAAATTATTGGAAATGAATGCAAATATCATTGAATTCGATCTGAAAAACCCATGAAAGAAATAAAGCCTTATCGAAAAGTGGTGTTACACATCCGTTCAGTTAGAAATTGTGTTGACATAATTTACACATTTCCATATTCCTAGGGATTTTATTACAAGTGGTAGATCATTATTTCTCATTTAAGTTTCGCAACTAGGTAAATGTATTAGAACGGTTTGTTCTTGTATTCACTGTTGACAAATACATTTTTTGAGTAATTTTTTAGTCTGTTCTAATCAGAACTTACGTAAACACTTGAAGCAGGTACAAATACTACTGGTGTTATGGGTAGCGTAAATTTCAGTTTTATTCTAAATGCACTTCTCTTCAATATGAATTTAATTTTAAGGCAACTTTCCGTATGATTCTGACCCTTTCGGCCATATCAAAGGTCGGTGTACGAAACGAGAAGACGAAACTTCATGAATTAATTCAATGTACGAAACAAGAATATGTCAGGTAATTTTTTAAAGTGTACGAAACATGAACACGCCGTTAGAATGGAGAAAGAAAAGACCAAAAAGTTCATTAAATTTTACCAAACAAATCATAAATAGCTACTAACCTAACCTAACTATTATAAATTTTTATAGATTTCAAGGTTTGAGGTTTTTGTGCTACAGCGTTCTTCAAAAAGTGAGCACCCTACAATATAGATATAATTTATGATATAAGGATCATAATGATTGTTTATTATCCGAATTTCATACAAAATTGTATATTCCGAAGATGAATAATTTACCCCCAGAAATTGAAAATTTAGCTGATAATGCAATTGCTGGATAAATTAGTCTGATAAGTCTAAAAGTGTATACCTACATACGAAAAAGAAAGTTAGTATACCCAGATATTTTTTCATCATATATAATCTCGTAATGAAATCATTATAGTACTCAGTCCAATAAAGTATGTCATTTTGACACTAAAAATTAAATCAATAATAATGTCATTATGACACGTCGGAATATAATAGCTATTTATGGTACAAGTTCGTAAAGTAGGACTTTGATGTATGATCATAAAGTTTGTTGAACGGGGCGCAGCCGAGTACAAAAAAGCCCTTTACGAAAGTGTTTCATACAAAGTTTTTTCTTCGACAGTTATTATATTGCCAAATTTTTGCAATTGTATCATTGATTTGAATGTTTAATGTTATTTATTGCCGTCGTATTATCAAAATGATGACTTCCGAATTATATTTAACGCAAAATACAGTATTTTTTAAAAATGAATAAGTGTATAAACAGTGTGTAAAAATTTACTTCAGACACAATTGATGATTTTACGCATGGGTGATTTTTTGCGAAAAAGTATCACTTTAAGCACTGTCAAGAGTGCGCAGAAGCTTAGTTTGCGAACTGTCCTAAAAAAATTATTTTATAGTCTACAATTATTCAAGGATGATGACGGTATTTCCATATACCTACTTGGTTTGGTTTATTTCCTCTAAACCTACATAATAAGTAGCCTATATACTCTTTGTCTGGAGATTGTTTTGTTGGTCAGGTAGATATAAAGTTTGAAAATAATACAAAATACCTAATAACAACTAAAATATCTTGACAGGTACTACAGTAAAACCAATCTACAGATAGATTTTAAATTTCCCGTGCGTTCATGTCTAGTGTCTTTTCACTAGATATATTACGGACTATAATCCGTAGTCCGACAAGTGCGCAGCACGTTTTCAAGTCTAAAATTAGGCTGGTTTAACTGTACGTCTAAGTACTTTCTCATAAACTTGCATTCGTGGCAAGGCCGTAGCCAAGAGGGGTTCAAGGGGGTCTGGAACCCCCGAAATTTCTGTGATATATTTCTAAAGAGAAATTATCCCGAAGTGAGAAGGCAAAATCTTACAGTAATGTGCAAAATTTGTTGGGTTGAGAGTCATGATGGTTTAATAAGATTCAAGGAAATTTTCAAGGCTATCTTCGATAGGTACCCTTGAAGAACTAAGTGCGAAGATGGATTCTGAAACATAATCAAGAGCGACTTTTTTTTGAGGTCTATGATTTCTAGTGAATTCGTAGTGAGAGTCATTGTTGCTTGACCATATTGGTTCCATTCACAATACCACTTTAAGAAATACTCCAATCGCTTCTCTGTGATTTGGTGGCCGCTTTGCAACATGTTAATTTGATCAGAGTATCCATAAACGAAGGAATAAAAATTCAAAGAAGAGTGTCGCGACAGTGTAACAGGGCAAAGTATGGAACCGAAAATCCTGAAGAGTACTTTAGAATAAGTACCTATCATGATTTCACACCCCAGTTTTGAAGACGGTTTCATATTATATAAAAAAAATGGAATGGGATTTATTGAAAGATGAATTAGACTAAAAGAACATGTTTCATCTCAACCAACCGGTGCTATCGAAACATTCGGAGAATGTAACAAGGAATTGTTTCCAAATATTTATAAACTTTTTGAAAGTTTTGGCCACAATACTTGTTACAACTCCTGAGAGGTGATTTTCCTCGCTGACACGCCACAACACCTGTAAGGAATTCCACAGTTCAGAAGAGACAATGGATTGGAGTTTATGTCAATTCAAAGAGAAATTAAACATTAAAAATGATAAGATCATTGATTTATGAAAAAATACCCAAAAGTCTCAAAATTATTCTATGATGTGGATCTGGATATATTTTCTGTAAATGCGTTTTATTTTGTTTGTCTTGTTCAAGAAATTACGTTTTCTATTCAATAAATACTACTGCAAGCCGTGTCAAAATATTATTCTATGAATAAATCTGCAAAATTGTAACGTGGTTCATACCGAATTATATCCAATGTGCATGATGAGGTAATTTGGCAAAGTCTATCATGTGATCTTTCTTGGGCAAATGACAAAATTCTGTTGAACATAGTATACTACCTACAATTGATCAAACTTAGTCTACAATATTTTTATTTTTCTCAAGCTCAAAAGTCAAATTTTTTTCTGGGTACAGCCTTGATTCCTGGTATATTGAGTATAGGTACACAAGCAATATTTATGATGGAAGAGACGGCTTAGCTAGTGGGTACGTATTACCTGATTACCATACAATAGAATTATACCTAGATAAAGAAAAGAATAAAAACCCTAGCAATATTATTCTTCATAAAAATTCATAAATTACCATTTATTTCTGAAAATAAATTCAATTCATTCACTTCAAAAACTCTTATTTTACGAAAAGTTAATTATCTAGGTATTTGAGACAGAATCAAAAATGGAAATCAATGTTCAAATCCGCTCGCAAATCAGACTACTTGATACCAATATATCCAAAAGCCAAAGAACAAAAACTATTTGTTCTTATAAAAAATCAGCCCACTTGACATTCATTGCAATCGAACTTAACCCCACCCAAAACCCGATACGTCTACGATATGAAAGAATACTCAGAAAGTACCTGGGTTTATGGCAAAACATCAATGAAAAGAAAATATAGTCCTTACCTTTGATTGAAGAAAATTGACGGGAATGTGAAATAGAACTTGCGTGTAAAAATAACTGTACAATAAATTTTTTACCGGTTATCACCGACGGTTCCGACAAACTTACTCCTATGCTGGTCGATGCAGAAATAAGAATCAACAGAAAACAGAAAGAGCTGAAAGCTGAAACTATCGGAGGCGCATTCCAGCTGGTGTACTGGAAGCGACGTTGTCGGGTTGGGCTAAAATTCCGCACTATCTCGAAAATTGTTGGAGGACAGTAATAGCAAGTCATAACAGCAAAAACTTTCGCTGACAACTACCAAAAACACCTCATTACATAGGGTCTTTTAATTAACAACAAGCTTCATTATTTAGTTTGAGTTGGTAAAGTGTTACTGTAAGTTTGTGTAATGCATACCAATTACACTTACATACATTCTTTTCCTAATATGATTCAGAGTTTGGGGATCTGTCCAATGGCGTAGCAAGCGATGAATGACAGGGATGGCCCCCGTAATGGGCTTTGAAGCAAGCGAGGAGCCGTCGGAACGCTTTCGCATAACCTACCATTGCCAACGTAAATGTTTCAAATCTTGATTGCTAACATCCTTCTCGCGGACGATAATAAAAAAGGGTTGAAAAATCTCATATATAATTTGAAGATATTTTCATGAATGTGCTCTTGTGAATTATCATCTATCGTTCCACCGTTAAGGGTTCCATCGAGATTGACTCGTTGAGACATGCTGAACTTCTCTTTCTCAGTACTCGTTCTTTCAACGATCGTTTATAAATTTTTTAGTCAAAATTGTAACATAACTTATTATTACTGCACTCGCCGACCGATGCTACTTTTTTTAATGATTAAAGAACAAATATATGCAATTATATATTTATATATTATATATTTTTGCTGCAATTGATGTTGTAATAAACAATAGAAACCACATTAACTTTTCACTTCACTGTATAAATGGTTGAAAAAACAGTTCACATGCAGGTTGTGTGCTGTCGCTGTCTTTCTTCTTCTCGGACGCAGAGTGGAAGAGAGATAGATACGTCACAAGCCGAACGCTTAGCCGAATCCTGTCTCTGTATCGCTTGTTCCGCGCTCTCGCTTGTTCCGCGCTCTCGCTTGCACGCTCGGCTCAGGCGGAACGTGACAATGAGTCATACTTTTTAGTGCGTGCAGCCGGCGTTCATCGATTTATAAGACGTTATCACGTCAAATATTATTTACAGGACATATATGTTTATAAATATTTCATAAGAACCGAAAGATATACCTTAAGCAATATACTGCAAAGACAGGAAAATAAAAACAGTACAAAAATCTATTATTAGAAGAAAAAAACGAATAGAGCATAACCTCAAAAAATAGTAGGTCTTCTATAAATGTAACAAAAACTATTCAAGTAAACATTAAAAACACCAAAAAAATCTTAACGAAACCATTAGTTCTCCACTACTGAGAACAAACTAAAACTGTTTCGAATAATAAGAAGTAACTTTGAACTTATACAGATATGAAAAATGAAAACATATATAAATTATATTAAAACCCTTCATTTTTTGTAGGACTGTATGCAGTTATACATACATATTTATGAAAATCAAAATGGCAAAGATCGCAAGAATTTTTCATCACTTTCAAAACCAAATTTGATTTTTCTCGTAAACTATAGCTTTTATAGAAAAATTAGTTGAGAAAATTCGTTTAGGAAATTTATCAAGTTTTCTCTTTTGTAATAAATACTTTTTTGATATTTTCAACGGTTGACGAGTTATAAGCGAAAACAGGTTTTGACCAATGGGGTCGTTTTAGGGCTGAAGCCATGTCCTTTCAAAACGAATTATTGTGGTTTTATAATGTATGGGACCTCTACTAAAATTTTATGAAGGAACATTTTAATGCCGATTCATTAGGTATAGATAATGTATATTTTACCTCAGCGACTGTACTAATTATAGGGTAGGATACTTCAATTGCCAGACGCTTGAGATAGTCACAGATGTCAGCTAGGTAGACACATACTTCCAACCTTTCACAATAGAAAAATAAGATATAAGATCAATAATCTTACTAAGAAATAATTTGCACATTTTTCAAATTAAATCCAGACGAAGTGGCAACGCTGGATTAATATTCAATGTATACCAGACAAGGCACACCTGAACGCTCAAATATGGTTCTTAGAGCACGTACATCAAAAGGCTAATATAGGACCTCGAAACTAAACAAACTTGTCATATTCTTATATTCATCGCCGTTCGTACGGTTCGTTGTTGGGAAATCTGATTGGGATCAGGGATGTGACTCATTTGAAAACGAGATTACTAAATTAGCAATGGAATCAAAACAACGCCCTTATTTCTCCCTTTACTGCCATTTCATGAAAGTACTTCACAAGTCTGTGACGTCTGTGTTTGCTTGAGCAGAGAGGGCTGTCAGATAGGTATGGGTTGTGCCATTGTTTATTTACTGACTGAACAATCCCTGGCGGAATGGGTAGTGAATGATAAATAATTTTTTTTCTAATTGCATATTTAATTCAACCTAAGGACAACGAATATGCCTGTATAATTTTTTTTCGAAAAAAACCCCCTTGACTCCACTTTACCCTGGTGATTTTTCTGAAAAATTTGCGGAATGGGTAGTAAATGAGAAAATATTTTCCTCAAATTACATATTTCATTCAAACTGAGGACAACGAATATGCCAATATGATTTTTTTTTCGAAAAAACCCCTCTTGACACCACTTTACTCTTGTGATTTTTCGGAGAAATTTGCGGAATGGGTAGTAAGTAAATGACAATTTTTTTTCCTCAAATTGCATATTTGATTCAAACTGAGGACAAAAAATATGCCTATATAATTTTTTTCTCAAAAAAGCCCCCCTTGACCCCCATTACTCCTGTTACAAGTGAGGTATGCCTTCCCAAATTTTCCATAGTTTTGAAGATACAGGTTTCAAATTTGGTATGTAGCTATACACGTACTATAGCATATTTAATGCCACTACTGATAACGTTTCACTTCTGGATCATCCATTGAAAAATGGCGCAGATACAGTTGTTTAATTGAACAAAATTGGCCATGAAAATCAAACGCAGTGTTAAGTAACGTAAACTGTCACTTTGTTGATAAATATATTTTTTTAATAATGATGACATTTATTAAAATAGTGTAAAATAGAACATAGTATAATCTAAGAAGAAGAGAACAGACATCTCCGTTCATGAGGGATTTACATGAAATTGGGGTTACACGTGAATCATTATATTCATGCCACGGGCTCGCATATGGATGTCTACAGTGGTCTGGTATTATGTGCATGTGTTTTTCTTTACTAGAGGGTTGTCTAACATTCAGGTTGTTTTGTTTCTTCTCAAGTTGGTCTGGTTTTAGGTGGGTGCAATTTCTTCTAGGAATGACAAAAAATAATAGATTTTTATTTAAATCGATTATTATTTTCTTATAATCGATTTTGTATGAACGATTTTTAAATGCCTCGAAGCCATCAACGACCAGAGGTAATGAATGCGCTATATTTGTTTTACAATGACGTGGAGCAAAAGTGTGATATGCTTGGATTTGAGCGGTTGATTTCTGGCGCAGTTGGTACACAATTCATTAAGTTTACCATGAATGGGTGGCTGATTGTTGTGACCCTCAGTATACAAATATTCATGACATCTTGGTTATTAGACAGATGAGTACAATGTGAAAAAAATAATTATTGTTGAAACACACTCATTAAATGATATGGACTACATACAAAATACGATGCTAATATTATAGAACAATTGAAGTGGTCAAAACATTCGGTCTTTGGACCAGACAGGTGTACATCTCTCTCTTTGTGGCCGCGTTGCATCCTCATTCGGTATCGGAGCAACTTCTTGATGATAACTCCGCCATGGATGGTGACGTCCTCTGATGAGGAGGGCAGATCCCCCCATGCCCGTCACAAGTCCGGATAAAGGAGGAGTGGCTTTGCTGGGAATCCGGAAATTGCACCTCTACTGTTCGGCTCTTCCCAGCAACGGATCGCACTTTGCTTCAACTTGTCTTGGGTGGATCCGTCTTCGTCTTTTATCTATGATCTCTCGGTCACTCTAGACCAACCCTTATTTACTTCCGACCCCAACGTCACTTGAGGGCTAGGGGTCATTCCTTTCTAAAACTATCTCGCCCAGGGAGTAAACCCTTCCAAAAATCCGCAACCCAAGATGTTAAGCGACCCGTGTTGAGGGGTGAATGACCAGGCGTCAAATGGTCTTTAACGGAGCCCTGGGGAACTGGCGAAACCCCAGAGTAAGCACCCTTAGCCCTACACAGGGGGCACCGTAGGGCTGGACAAAGTATTACCCCCATACTCGTGGGACTTACATGGATAACAGTAAAAAACCCAAACCTAAGAGGGATGGCGACGATGAGGACACAGACTCATCAGCAAGCACCTCAACGAACACCACTATGGAGACGGACCATGGTAGTGACAAAAGTACGGGGACGCAAGGAACCGATAATACAGTCTCAGAGGGAGTAAAGAATCTGAAACTGCAAAGAAGACCCACTGGAATGTCCGGCGCGCAGTGGAGGAAAATTGTAAAGGCGGAAAAAATCGCAGCGGGAACGTGGTCAATGCCGAAGCCACGGAAAGAAGCTAGCGACAAATATCAACCTAAGGGCGACAAAGGAACCGAGGGTAGGAAAAGAACTCGGGACGAATCCAAGACGCCCGAAAAAACGACCAAAAAGGCCCGGAAGGCCACTAAACCTTCTGGTATCTACAGTGAGGTCGCAAACAAACTCAGAATGGCGGTGATTGACAAACGCCATCCTGAGATTTCCCTTGATCAGAGGCAGGCGGACCTGATTCAAGAGAAAATAGTTGAGGAAATGGATAAAGCACCTTCGGGGAGCCAAGAACCAATCCAGTTCCTCAAAACAACGTTCAGCGGAGGGGTACTTTGGGCAACCTGCGCGAACGAAAAAACAAGAGACTGGCTCCGGGGAAGGGTAGGAGAGATGGGTCAAATCTGGGAGGGTGCTGACATCACCGTGGTGGAGTTGAAGGATCTCCCAAGAAGACCCAGGGTCCTGGCCTTCTTCCCGGGACCAGAGAGCGATCAGGAGGAGCTGGCTACTCCTGAGCAGGAAAGCGGTGAAGGGGGGCCAGATACTGGCGTACTCCATCGACGAGAAGTCCTTTGGGGCCTTGGAAAAAGACCAGTTCAAGGCTTATTACAAGATGAACAGGGTGACGTTCCGGGTCCTGAAGGGTCTCACAGATGGAGACAATGGCGATGGTCAAGGTCCTTCAAGCCAACCTGCATCATAGCAAGGGAGCTTCGGCAGTCCTTGCTGCAATAAAAGGGGAATTCGATTTGGCCCTCATACAAGAACCTTGGATTAACAAGGGAAAAGTCATGGGACTCGGGGGAATAGGTAAGATAATCTACTCATCCGCCTCACCGAGAACCTGCATAATTATTAGAAATAATATACATATACTACCGCTAGGGAATTTTTGTTCTAGGGACCTAACGACAGTAAAGCTGAAAATGGCAGGGAAGAAGGGGCCAAGGGAGATAGTGATATCATCAGCCTACCTCCCATATGATGACCCGAACCCTCCACCTACCAATGAACTAGAGGGGCTGGTGGCTGAATGCAGAGCGAATGGATCTCATTTAATCATCGGCTGCGACTCTAATGCTCATCATGAGGCAGCGTGGGGAAGCACGGACACCAATGCCAGAGGTGAGTCCTTACTACAATTTATTATGACTAATAATTTAGATATATTAAATGTAGGCAATGAACCGACTTTTGTAACAATAAATAGGAAAGAGGTAATTGATATAACAATGGGAACGAGATATATAAGCACCATCGTAAAAAATTGGCATGTGTCTGATGAGGTAAGTTGTTCAGACCACAGACACATCCGATTCGAACTGACGGGAAGCGAGACCGAAACAGAGACTTATCGCAATCCCCGAAAAACCAACTGGGATGGCTATAGAGCTGACCTAGAGAATGGGTTGAAGGGGATTAAAATAAAGATTCAAAACACAAATGAACTTGAGCTGATGGCGGGACAATTACAGGACGCAATCACCTTAGCATTTAACGATAACTGCCCACCTATTAGCAAGGTAAACACCAGGAACGTGCCCTGGTGGAATAACGAACTCGCTAAGAAAAGGAAACTGGTCAGAAAACTCTTCAACAAAGCAAAACACTCTGGTGAATGGAGGGAGTACAAAAACTCTCTCACCAAGTACAATAAAGCACTAAGGCCAGCCAAAAGAGAATCGTGGAGAAAACATTGTGAGGAAGTAGAAAGCACTCACGAGGGGTCAAGACTCTGCAAAATTCTCTCCAAAGAACCCCTACAAACGATTCGAACCATTAGGACAGAATCAGGGGCCTATACGCAGAACGGAAAAGATACCTTGGAGGAACTGTACAGGGTACACTTTCCAGGATCAATAAATACAAATTTAACAACTGAGGCCTGGAGACACTCAGAACTGAGACCTCCCACGTGGGCCTCCAGGGAAGAATGGGAGGTCTCAAAGAAAGTGATAGATTTGGAAAAAACGAAATGGGCAATCAACTCATTTCAACCGTATAAATCGCCAGGGACGGATGGCATTTATCCAATTATGCTACAAGAAGGCATGGACCTACTAGCACACAAACTATGCACGGTATTAAGGGCCAGTCTTGCACTGGGGTACATACCAAAAGCATGGAGAGTAGTCAAAGTGGCCTTTATCCCTAAACCTGGAAGAACGGCACAGGAAGGAGCGAAGGCACTGAGGCCAATAAGTCTTATGTCGTTTATACTTAAGACACAGGAAAAACTGCTGGACAGGCACATTAGGGATATGGTGTTGGTAAACCAACCCCTACACAAAGACCTATATGCCTATACAACAGGCACAGAGACAGCACTTCACCAACTCGTAGAGAAGGTGGAAACTGCTCTAAGAAACAAAGAGGTATTGTTGGGTGCGTTCCTGGACATCGAGGGAGCATTCAACAATACATCTTTAAACTCAATCTCAAGGGCATCGAGACGAAAAGGCATCGATGAGACCTGCTGCAGATGGATAGACTGCATGTTAAGAGATAGAATTATCTATTCCTCTCTAGTGGGAGAAACACTGGCAGCCAAGGTCACCAGGGGTTGTCCGCAAGGGGGTGTCTTGTCCCCACTGCTGTGGAACCTGGTGGTGGAGGACCTGCTAGTCACACTAGAAAGGGGTGGACACAAAACACTTGGGTACGCAGATGACATAGTCATCATGGTCCAAGGCAAATTCAACACCACGGTTAGGGAAAGAATGCAAATGGCCCTAAATCTGGTTAGTACATGGATAGATAAGGAGGGCCTAACCATTAGCCCCTCCAAATCAACCATGGTAGCGTTTACCCGTAGGAGGAAGATAGAGAGCTTAGGACCTTTGACACTCCAAGGTAACATCATACAGCTGTCGGGGGAAGTCAAGTATCTCGGGGTTATTCTAGACTCGAAACTCACATGGAACCAACAGCTGGCAAAAGTGAAGAAGAAAGCCGAAGTGACGCTGATGACAGTCAGGCGGACACACGGTAAAACATGGGGGCTAAATCCCAAAATGGTGTATTGGATATACAACATTGTGGTGAAACCCATGATCACGTACGCATCTTTGGTTTGGTGGACAAAGATAACACAAAAAATAGTCGCAGCTGAGTTGAGCAAGGTACAAAGACTTGCATGCCTTAGCATAACGGGAGCTATGAAAACAACACCAACAACAGCCATGGAAGTACTGTTGGACCTCCCACCGATTGACATAACAATCATGGGAGAGGCAAGAATGGGACTTCTAAGGCAACAAAATACGAGCAACAGATCGGATCACAATAAGATTAAGGAAATAGTGGGAGGCAACATTCTCGAAATGAAACCAACGGACCACATGGTTCCTAGGTACTTCTTTAAAATTAACTTCGAGGTTATTATACAAGATCGAAGGGAATGGACAGATGACAACATCAGGGGCAAACCTGGAGAGAGGATCTGGTATACGGACGGATCCAAAACCAGGGAAGGAACTGGTGCTGGAATATACAGTGAGGGGAGAAACTCCCAAATCAGCGTCTCACTAGGAACAAACACCTCTGTATTCCAGGCAGAGATGTACGCTATCTTGCAATGTGCGAGAGAGATCAATCTGAGGGAAATGCGCAACGCACGGATCAAAATATGCACTGACAGCCAGGCGTCACTGAAGGCTCTTATGAACCCGAAAGTGACATCAAGACTGGTATGGGAATGCCGCGAAGAACTCAGTGTTCTCTCAGAACACAACAAATTAATTTTGATGTGGGTTCCAGGACACTGTGGCATCGAGGGCAATGAAAAAGCTGATGAGTTAGCCAGAAAGGGCTCATCAACTCCATATATTGGCCCAGAACCCGCACTCGGGATTAACAAATCCGACATTCGAGGATGCATTCGGGACTGGGTCAAACGAAAACAAAGAGAGAGATGGAACGAAGCCCCTCTCATGCACCACGGGAAAACATTTATCAAAGAACCGTCAAAACACAAAACTGAAGAACTGCTCAAGTTGAGCAGGAATCAAGTTAGAACAATAACGGGCCTTCTCACTGGTCACAGTCCAATGAGAAAACACCTGCACAATATGGGACTGTACAATGGAGAACTTTCCTGCAGACAATGTGGTAAAGGAACAGAAACAGCCAAACACGTACTGTCAGAATGCGAGGCACTAGACCGCAAGAGACAGGCAATATTCGGAAAGCCTAGGCTAACCTCCGAAGAATACAACACCCAACCGGTGAAGAACCTGTACAGACTGGTTCAGGGGACTAGAGTTACGGAGTGGGTGATGTAAAACTAACCCGGAAAGCACAAAAAGCCCAAGAGGCTGAGGTGCAGCGGGCGAAAGGACCAGCATCCAAGGGGAAAAAAAAAAACTTCTTGATGATTATTCAATGCGGTGGAACAGTTTGTTGTTCCAGTGGAGCTTCAGGAAGTCTGAATGATTGACTAGGTCCAAATGTAACGGTCTTTTTTGGAACAAGAGTTGATCGTAACTGGTTAACGTGTCTTTTCAACGGTCACCCAGAGTCTAAAATGACCAGATAATGAAGTCTACCAACATTTTTTCTGACTTCTACAAATTGTCATACCTGTCTGTTACGGATGAAAAGTCTAATCTACATTCTTTCTCCCACTTAGAAAGAACGAACTGATTTATATGTATACTATGAGGCTTGTGGTCGAAATGGAAAAATTGCATCCAATTGGATTCGTAATTTTCTATGAAGATACAGTTCTGCAGGCGACTGACCACAAGTGGTGTCGCACGATAACGAAACATAATGTTATGTACTTTGTCTTGAACAGACATATGTAGAATCATTCTCGACAGCCTTCAATCTGTGTTTCAAGGTCTGCACGTTCCTTTCTGCAAGTCCATTTGTCGTCGGATGTCCTGGAGCAATGAAATTTTGTAACATTCCATTGGTTTGCAATACGTATGGAATTCATGGCTTTGGAAAATCGATGCATTGTCTGATATGATTACTGCAGGATATCCATGTAACACAAACATATTTTCCAGTAATGTTATTATCGTGACAATATATTTCCTTGCTTAACAACCAATCAGTGGATTTGAAGTTTTGAAATTCAGCCAATAGAATCGGAACTACAGTGAAAATATAGCTTGTCGCTGTATTTTCACGGTGATAAACCTTCTTAGTTTTTGTTTTACTATCTGTCAAGTGAAAATAATGATTTAAATTCTAAACGTCAAATTTATGTGTTTTCATCAGTTATCTTTATTTATCAATATGAGCGATCGTTGGGGACAAATGTCCATTGGTATCATAGATGAGGCCGTGGAAAAGAGTATTCCGTTGAATACGGCTAGAAGTAAAGCGTCAATTACCAGATGACACGATTTTTCTTTGTTTCAAATCGATATATTGTCGTCCTAAATATAATTCGTGGTATGATTAAATACCTATAATTTTTTGGAATATCTATTCATTGGCAATCCCAATGCAAGAAAATACAACTCGTCCTGCGGACTCGTTGTATTTTCAGCTTTGGGATTGCAATTCATCAATATTCCAAAAAATTATCGGTAATAATCATACCACTTATTATATTACCCCTGACAATATATTTCCTTGCTTAACAACCAATCAGTGGATTTCAAATTTTGAAATTCAGCCAATAGAAGCGGAACTACAGTGAAAATATAGCTTGCCGCTGTATTTTCACGGTGATAAACCTGCTTAGTTTTTGTTTTACTATCTGTCAAGTGAAAATAATGATTTAAATTATAAACGTCAAATTTATGTGTTTTGACTAGTTATCTTTATTCATCAATATAAGCGATCGTTGGGGACAAATGTCCATTGGTCTCATAGATGAGGCCGTGGAAAAGAGTATTCCGTTGAATACGGCTAGAAGTAAAGCATCAATTACCAGGTGACACGATTTTTCTTTATTTCAAATCGATATATTGTCGTCCTAAATATAATTCGTGATATGATTAAAAACCTATAATATTTTGGAATATCAATTCATTGGCAATTCCAAAATGCAAGAAAATACAACTCGTCCTGCGGACTCGTTGTATTTTCAGCTTTGAGATTGCAATTCATTAATATTCCAAAAAATTATCGGTAATAATCATACCACTTATTATATTACCCCTGAAACTATTTGGTGCGTCCTTTATGATTCTAACTTCTGCCCATTTAGATTTTGCATCCACACATACCAAGAAGTAGCAGTTTTCAAAAGGACCAAGATAATCGATTTGGATTCTTTCCCAATTACTTTCCGGAGTATCCCACGGGTGAACAAGTACTTTAGGGGGGTTTGATTGGCCACTGCACAGCTTTCACAACCTTTGACTAATCTTTCGATATCCTTGTCGATACTAGGCCAGTAGACATGACGCCTAAGCTGCTTAACCTTTGTTATTCCCAGATGTGTTTCATGAAGTTCTTCAAGTATCTTCAATCTCGAAAATTCCTGGAATAACGATTCTATCTTTCCGAAAAAGTATTCCATCCACCAATGTGAATTCGGAATCGTCGGATTAATTTTCAGGGTTTGAATAATTTTCTTGAGTTCTGGATCATTTTCAGTTTAATTTTTGATCGTCATGTGTGTGATTTTATCGCTTGAAATCTGTAAAATCTGTTGATCACACATCTGTTTTACTTCATCACCAATAAGAGTGTCAGTTGAAGTTCTGGAATGTTGAATCGGAGCTCGAGATAAACAATCAACATTTTGGTTTTCAGTGCCTTTCTTGAACTTAACAATTGAATCCCAAAAGGAATGACACATAACGAAGAAGGCAGGAAGAAGTCATATGTGATGGAAAATTCTCGATAATGGCTCGTTGTCGGTAATGAGCAAAACATTATTGCCACATAAGTAATTATAGAAATAAGTAACACCAAAAATAATTGTGTGTAAGTGCTTCTCTGTCAAGCTGGCTGTAATTGCTTTCAGATGCAGTAAGGGAACGCGAGGCATAGGCGATCGGAATGGCTGAGTAAACGAGCTATTCCGGTGTTGCATCAGTAGTCGAAACTACAGGAAAACTGAGTTCAAATGGTACACGATCGCTACAAAGTTCAATCTTTAGTTTTAAAAAGGCTGCTTCGCATTCTGCTGTCCACGCCCATGGTTCATTTTTTCTCAGCAAACATCGAAGATGATAGGATTTAGTTGAAAAAGCAGGAACGAATCGGGAATAATATGTAACAAGTCCTAGAAATCTTCTAACATCATCGGCATTGGCTGGACCCAGCGCACCCAGGGGGTAAGCTTTGGGGCTCGAGCTCCCCCCCCCCCCCCAAGACAAAGCGCCAGAAAATTATTTACTAGTACTACTGCGCAAAACCGGCTGAATGGTCTGGCATTACTTTTTATTCATAAAGATATATCGTTGTCTCCTGAGGAAATATTAGATAATATGACTTCTAAAAGAAGGAAACTAGATTTTAAAGAATGGTTGATTTTGCACAAAATGTTTGTACCTACAGAATGATATTTTTAATAGAAATTACAAATGTATCATTTTGTTTATCATTGTTTTTCATTTTCCGAGAATTGACGTCGAAATATGCTTCTGTTTTTGAAAGGCCTCTGAGTATCTGAGAAAGAATTCGATTGAATTCGGATGGAGCTGTCTTTATTCCAAAACTAAGACGGCTCATTCGATAAGTGTCACGATGAGTTGAAATTGTTTGAATCGCACTGCTTTCATCATCAACTTTTATATGGAGATAAGCTTTGAATAAATGAAGTTTACAGAAATATTTGGAATGGAATGGAATTATGGAAGCTATTCAAAATATCGCGTCAATACGGCGGATTGGGTGATTTGCTTGGACTAATCTTTCATTTACACCGCATTTGTAATCAAAGCATAATCGAACACCTCCATGTGCTTTCGGTATGACTACTAAAGGTGAACCCCAACACTGGTAGGAAGTAATGATATAATGCCATCTGCTTCTAGGGAATCCAATTCTTTCAACCATGACACAGAAAAGAATATCTGGATTGGCTATGATTTCGATAGAACACCAGGTTTGCAACAGAATAAATTTATCAAATATTATTCCAGATTTTGCAGAGCAAAAAGTGCGAAGAAAATTTCTATACTCAGAAAAACTGTTTTATTTACAAAATTTTATTATTTTTGAGAATGACTGATCCGTTTTGTAGCGCCATATAATTGATTTTTATCTTCATTAAATTTTATAACAAATCTTTCTTGTCTTTTTTACCTTATGACTTATGAATCTTAACTTAAAAGGCGTTAGTTTATGTAAAGGGCGGCAAAAATTATCTTTGCCCGGAGCGGCTAAATACCTAGATCGGGCCCTGCACAGAGCAGCACAATAAGCCGAAAGATTGGTAAGGTCAAATCCTAGCAGGTGTGCATCGCGTATAACACACGCAGTCGCGACTGAATAAGGGGCGGCCGCAGGCTTCATATAGTTCACGGTCGGCACGCGGCTCGCAGATCGATGGTCAAAACCAACTTTATTTTAGCGTTCTCCTTTGTTAAAGGGATGTGACATCGGCATTTATTCTTTTCATAGTCTCTCCCTGTTAACTTTTGAAGGGTTCGACGAACAAAATTTTGTGAAAGGGCGGCACATTAGGTCTTTGCATGCGGGCAGCCGACAACCTAGAATCTGCCCTGGCCCAAGGTGTACCGCATAATTACAATATGCACCGATTTAAAGAAAATCGTCGTTTTTGAATTATCTTTAACCGCATCTGGAAGTAGAGTTCAATATCTACAATTTGAATATTTTTTATTTCCACCTGAGAGGTGGGAAATGTTTTCAAAATGCCACTGAAAGGTGCACCAAATGTTTGAAAGTACGCTCGAGACAGAGTCGAGTAGCGATAGTCGTGGAATTGAATTGAACCCTCCCAGACATGTGTGCTCTCGAACTTAAGTGCTTCTTCTTTCAAACTTTCTATACAACCATGTATTAGTTACACAATTACCAAACAGCATTCACAACCTCCGTAGCTACTGCATTCGTAATTCCAGTTCACTTTTAATATTTAGTAATATTGTGTCTTGAGTGATTTATCAATTCGTATAATTTAATTAAAATACAGTACAGTACTTACAGTTCTACCAACACAGCTGAACATGAAACATTCTCATTTTTATTGCGCGAACTATCATGATGAGTGCCTAAAAACTGGATAATTACGGTCCGTTGTACGACAAATGTGCATTATGGGCGTGCACGTTTTCACGGTTTCAGCTATTTTAGTATACAACTGTAAATATTGACTGTTTATTAATTGAATTCACAGGGTAGTTAGTCATCATTCACGCAAATGACGGTAAAACGATTCCTTCAATACTTTTCAAGATAATTGTAAAAAACTAAAAGTTTGACATTACTTATTGTTAAAATAATTCTATAAAGCGACTTTGCTTGCGTCTTTATTCAAGTATGGAAATAGCCTCTACCTTTTCGGCATTCAAGCGTTTAAAAACGTGGCTAGATCAAACACGACTGAAACGTTTAGCAGTCTTGTTCTTTATTTGCACATCCACCGAGATATAGAAAAAGTTTAAGGTTTTGCTAATTCAAAGAAACGCTAAACTGAGTTGTCCTCTTGTTGTTATCGTAACTAAGATTTTGTTTATTGTACTTATGCAAATCAACAGGGCTATCAACCTCAACTTCAATTGCACCGCAGATAATTTTTTAATTCTAAGGTCACAACGTGCACATCACTTGTGATGAATATTGTCCTTCCCCCTAAAAAACGCGCTGAACTTATTGTTTTCGAAATATCTAAAAAATTTACTTTTTATCAAAAATATAACTTCAGATTCAGAAAGAGCATACATTTTTACAAAAAAACTGTCTCTACCAAAATTTAGAGAAATCGCACGGTATTCTTGAAAAGAATTGTTGAAGTTGTTTGCTTTCGCGATCGGGCAGGCGCAATTCTCCACCAGCTCTTGGAAGTAAAGTTCCATAACTCGTAACAGAAATGTTCAATTCGGATAAATCTTAGATCAATTCGAAGATAAAGATCGCAGCTTTATATTCTGCTATTATTCATATTTATACGCGCAGTTGTCAGCTGCAAAATTGCAATTGAAAATCTCATAATCTTGAGGTTTCTTTCTGACTTCGTGAAATAATGCTCGAGACCACTGAAATAATGTCTTCTTACTTGTATCAAGTTGAGAAATACTTTACTGCTAAATTCCAAAACGTTTTCGGTCCAAATAATGTTGGTATTAAATACGGTATTAAATAAGTGTTTTCAAATCTTCGCATATTTTACGTCAGAAAATCTTGACAAAGTTTATAAATTCAAATGCAAATAACTCACAGATAAAAGCACGGAAAACCCTGCTCTTTTCTGATTCCTTCTATCTGATTACTTCTATAAATTTCAAATGCAAGCCAGTCCAATCTTTTAAGTATTCAAAATAGAGGTTTCTCGGCATTTGATCGCATTATTTCTTATGGAAAGAAAAATTAAATCAATCCTTGATGGAATAAGGGGATTCGAATTAAACTCACTGAGATTCTTGTATGCGTTTGCCATCTACACTTGATGCAGCGAGGATAGAGTATATTTCCAAGTACCGAAATGTTTGTCATACAAGATACATCCTAAAAATTGGGGCTGGGAACCAATCGAAATGATAGAAATAAAGCTCCGGGTTCAATTTTGATAATGATTTTCTGTAACTGCACGACCGGATGCATTAGAGACTTCTGCAGGAGCAAAAAAAGTGGTCTGAAATATACTAACGTTTGTAATAAATGTACCACGGAGAACTGTAAAAACTTGACTGTGAATGATCCGGATTGTGAAAATGAAGACGAGGAGAGTGACTTGTCAATTCATTTCTCTATGCCCTTCCTCGATATCATTGAAAAACACTAACAGATTTCGTTACCTTCGGACCACGTTTGATTCATACAAGTTCATCTTCTCTCGAATTTGAGGATAATTTCTATAAACACTACTTCTAAATCTTAATAAAGATAGTTCTCAACGATTTTTTACTCATATTTATATGTAAGAGTAGTAGAGTTTTAGGGTTTCTTCAAATACTCTCCCCGATTTCCCCCAATGTCTCCTCGATGCAGGGGATATATCTCGAGTGCGAGGGGGGGTAAATTGTTTCTAATAATTTCTGACTATTATTTTTACTCAAATTCATGACTTAGAACTGATAATTTTACATATTTCTAGAAAACACTCAAAAAAAACACGTTTCAGCGATTTGAGGAAGGGGTGATGCCCCGGGAAGGAGATTAAATTGTTGATAATAATTCGTCCCTATTATTAATACGATTTATATTCATATTTATTTTCCAGAACTAATAAATTTAAAGATTCTTAGAAAATACCCCCCAGTAACACATTTTTGCGATTTTGGGGGGTGCACCCCCCGGATAGGTGATAATTTTGTTGCTAATAATTCAACCCTCCGTGACGACCAAATTTCAAAAAAAATCGCCAGAGCAATTTAAGTTGAACTTTTATGAGAATAACTACTCTGTTGGCTGGCCTAACTTTTGTCTCACTTATACGTTGTTCCTATATGGTTTCATAATGAATTTGATATCGATTTATTTTTTTTTAGTTCAAGTTCCTTTTTAGGTACCTATATATCTCAGTTAATGAGCCCTTTTTTTCTTAATTTGATTTAAAACTTATTTAAGGTTAAAATGTAGCCAACACATTCCGTTTGCTCGAAAAGTACCTATATTATATCAATTTGTGTTTAAAAACGATAATTTATAAACTGAAGGGTCTAGTGTAAATAGCGTATAAGTGCCAAATAATATTTTCTGGGTAAAGAGGGTCTAAAGTTGATTGGTTATACATAATTCAGTAGAATTAGTACAATAACAGTAAGACTGGAATGAGCCAGAATAGGATGATTTTTTCTTTGTATATGAATATAAAGTTTATACCGTTTGTGCACTATGATAAGCTTCACGACGTCCTATAAAATTAGTGCGGAAAGAGTATAAGTGCTAAATAAGGTTTTCTGTATAATGAAAGAATGCATCTGCTGAAAAACTTCATCCAACGAAAAGTTTGGTATTCCAGATTTTCCTGAGGAACAGCCACCAATCGAAAATGGAAACGAATCATCAAGAGTTGCTTGAAACTATATGCGATGATTTTTTTGGGGTTTGCGACTTAATAAACTGTAACAGGCAAGAACCTATCTGTTGAGAACCCCTTTTAGACACTGATGATGTCTCATCCTCATAACGCAATAAACAAGACTATCTTCTGTGAAATGTACAGAATAGGAATCGTGATAACTTAACAATATCGCATCTAAAGTTAGTGCAAAAAACCGGCTTAAGTCCCACTTAAACCGTTTTTGCAGGAATCATTTTCACGAACTCTGTGAGTAAGTATATTTACTGGGCCATAGATGCATGGCAGTCGCGCTCAGTTTAAACACTTGTATTGTTTATGCACGGACAGAACTTGGTCTTAGGTGGTATCTGTAATGAAACAGAAAAAGAAAATTTTGCACCTATACCCTTTTTGCACCAAGCCCTTCAATTAATAAATCGTTTTTATTTTTCTTGTTTTACAATATGTACTTTAAAAACAATGCCTCGACAAAAAAATAGGGACGCACATTCTTGTGTTTTACCCCCCCCCCTCCAGAAATAGATCCGCCCTCGTATAAGAGGAAGTAATTGATTTGAAGTGGAAGGACATATTGACATTCATTAGAAGGTCACGAAGATTCGAAAAGGAACATACTTATTAAAAGTAAGGAAAGTAATGTGGATAAGTATGTGGTAGCGGTCTTTCCACAACTACTTACTACTACTACCTACTATAATACAGCTGAAGTTTTCGCGATGTAGCAGAGGTATTACATTGCATAATGAGCAACGGGGTGGGCGAATCAATTATCTTATCAGGTTCGACTTATTTCTATATTATTCGCCCGATTATAAAAAAATATAATCAAATATTGCTTTGCAACATCAGCACACATACATACTATTATTTCTTCTTCAGGTAGAGTAAGCAGATTCGTTTGCGTAAAAGGCCAAGCAGGAACAACGGGCAATGATATGATCGCGAATATTTTTACTTCTTTTACCTCCATTTGACATTCTGAATACAACTTTGTGTGATATGTGATTTTATAGGACAAAATTTTTTTTTTTTTGGCAATTCATTTTTTATCTTGCGGGCTATGGATATGTTCAAATAACTAATTTAAGTTATAAAATTTTTGTAGAATATTGTTTTCAGTCGAAATATTTCTGCTATGTTTTTACAACGATTATGTTGATACTGCTTCACTGTTAGGTCTTAAACAAACTTTCTTCAAAAAACATGAGAAGATTACTCAAATTCTTCCTTAAAATGAAACACCATTTCTGATTAAAATGAGATTCGAATGCATTGAGTAACCTGTGACCTACATAACTGATAAAACAAAGTAATTGAGGTGTATAAAAAAAATTACTTGTCGATATATTATATTACCTCACTTCTACAAAAGTGAATTAGGAAACTATTGTGTTCGTTATTGATTGAAATATAATAATATGTTAATATACTATCATTTATGCAACGAGATATGTTACTGGTTTTTGGATTGATGGTTTTGTTATATCATTTGTGTTGGTCACACAGGTTACGAGATACATTTATATATTATTCTAATCTCAAAAGGAAAAATCTACCGTAGTATTTTCAAGTTTGTTGATGAAAGTTCGTTTGAGACCCAATAGTATTTGGTATCAAATCATTCGTAATGAAATGATCTTTCTTCCTGACCCGACGAGCCACTATCTTCCCATTTGAAAAAAAAATAGGAATAATAATTTAAAAATTAAATTTTACACATCAGATGCATTTTAACCGAAAACTGTAAAGTTTTATTTTTCTCAATATTTCAGGACTGAAAATTAATAATTATAACGTACCTATCCATAGCCCTCTAGATTAAAATATAAATTTCTAAATGAATATTACAAAGAGTAACAATAAGTTATACATTGTTGTATTCAGAATGCCATATGGAGACAAAAAAAAAGAAAATATGCCGGGTGTCTCATTTAAAAATCGAAAGTTCACATCACTTTCGGTGAGACCGGAAGTTGCATGAAGCTGAGTCAATTGTCAAAAATGCAGTTTTATGTATCAACAGATTCTCAAAATTTCATTTCAATATCTTTAAAAACAAAAAAGTTATAGGGGCGAGCCACCTTTCGTGGACATCCGGTATATACTCCACAATCTAATAATCCTTACCTTTTACTATTCTTCATACCTTTCTTCCCCAGGCAATTTCACATAATGAATTAAACACACTATCTATAGATTTTATGCCGTCACAATAACACTACTCAAACTCAATCACGGACGTTTCCACTCACATTTATTCAGAATACGCACACGATACTAGCATATGTACATATGATAACTCAGTCGCAAAAAAAAAATTCATACAAAAACCATGTTCAAGAAACACAAAATCTTCTGTTCACACTTACATCCCTCAATATCCAACTCCCGGTCAATATCACAAGCCTTCCGGCCATAGAAAACAAGTTCATATGTGATGTACTGATTGTGATAAAAACTAAAATAAGTAAATGATCGATTACCTATTTCAAATATTCTGTGGCAATAGGATTAACTGTTCAATTCTGCTTCAAACACTGCATATTACCAAATATATTGAATTTCTTCTACAAACTGTATCTACTGGGTTCTTCACGATGAGCTGAGTCTATGTATATATGGGAAAAAAAATACTGGTACTAGTGTCCTGAAAATTTGTTTCACCTTAAATGTTTTCTACAACCGCAGTAGCCTTTGGCGCTCTTAGATCCCAAAGCAAATTTGACGTTGTCGTAGGTAATACAAGTTTATTGGTGATTATCGAAATAAAAATCCCTTCGACTTTGAGAAACAAATTATGTTATTATTTGTTTCGAAAAAGAGAAGAAATTTATGATAATCCTCCAGCACACGAGTTGTATGTATTAAGACTATTCCATGAATGAAATCGAAATCATTTTCATTTATTTATTGATAATGTTGATATTGAATGTACACTTAGTGCTATTGTACAAGTATTTTAACATTATTCATATCGAGTTCGTCCTTTCTTGAACTAGTAGATACAATATGATATAGCCTACTACTCAATTTAACGAACATTAATTCTACAATAAGCAAATATGACTCAATTCAACCCGCAATTATAAAGGGATCCATCCACTGACGATAATACTAAGCCACATTCCATCATTCCATGATCTGTTACACTATTTTGATATTTTTTACGAAACTGGCTGACTGTGGCTTGACATATTATTGCATAACATCATCCAAATATCTATTCAGTTTGCACCAGAGACCAGAGCGCGTCTTTCGTCGCATGTTTACTATTCTGTCTTGTAGATGTAGGTTTATGCCTTTAGTTTAAACAGTTTTGATTTACGTGTATGCAAAATTTGTGGAAAATTGTGAAGTTGATATGAATTAATAAATAGTGAGGCATATTATATGGTTTTGGTCAAAGTGTCATTATAGCAGCTTGCTGGTGGGGTAAGTATGTTTTATAAAACAACCAATGACGAAGCGAACTACAAAATCGAAAACATGTTGTTTTCAATTATTAATATAAAAATTACCACCAAGTAAAAACGAGTATTTTAGCATGAATGGAATAGTCCGAGAAATGTCATTTTGTGACAGCATTCCCACTCTAGAGCGGAAATACACGCTCGATCAAACTGATTTAAAAAGATAAAGCACGGGTTTGATCTCAGCCAGTGGTCCTCTTTTTTTTTCTTCTTATGCTCGAGTTATAACCCTTTTTTGTTAGAGATGTGAATAACTGGATATTTGGATAGCTTATACATTTATTTGTAGCTATTGAGTGTCAATTTTTTCCTTCGAACACACAGGAAATTAACGTATATCGCACTGTACAGTCCCACGGAAAGTGGCGTATACCCAGACAGCACTGGATATTCCTAGAATATTTTTTTAATATGTAAAAAAGGATGAATATATTCCCAAAATCTATAGAATATTCTATTCTATGATTATAAGAATGTCGTAATGCTTACTGGGTATCCACATACGTGCGGAAAGTACTTTCAACCAGGAAAATCAATGTACAAAAAACTAAACTTATGATATTCAACAACAAAATAACAAAAATAACGATATATTTTACCGTACATGATGAAAATAGTACAGAAATTTGAATATATAGAAGTAACAGTTATATATACATTTTTAATTTAAAGAACATAAAAATAATATAATTAAAATCAACTACTTGAATATAATATGGTCTACTTTTCTGACAATATGGGGCCAAAGCCATTGTTTAACAATCTATAGTATTACCTTATTTTACCTATTGTTTCACAATACTTTACCTGCCCAATCAAAAAATATATTTTTGTAATTTCGTTTCAATATGGCGACTTTTGAAAATCGTTAGTTCAGATTTATTCGGTAATACATTCAAAATTACCTTCTCTGCGGCAGCTCGAATATAATTAGGAACATTGTCGGTACCTATCAAAAGCACTATGTTTGTTTTTGCTGCAAATTTTTGAGAAATAAATTACCAAAAACTGATGAATTTGATCAAAAGACAGTCTGACGGATAATTTAATCATGACAAGTTGTCAACTGAAAGTTAGATCCTGGCAGTGTATACGCTACCGTCTGCCCGGCTACATAATCACAACAATCATTCGCTAGTTATGCTATGCAATTCAATATAAATGTATTTTTGTACAACTGACATTAAAAATGACGTTTTTAATTCATTGACACATGAACTAAAAACTGACGTTTTCACAAAATCACTTTTAACACTAGTGTTAAAAGTACTTTTAACACTAGTGTTAAAAGTAAAATGACAGATGAGATGATGGATACTCAGTAATATAGATCTCTCTAATAGAAACACTTCAATCAGATATTATAATCAGAACACCTACTCAAGAGGAATCGTTTATAAAAGTTCACACATGTATTTGGTCGTTTGCGCAATTGATAATACTAATTCCTTTTGAAGTTAAAAACGAAGTAGTATTTAGTCCAACTGTAGAATGTCCTTCATCACTGACAAATAATGACATTCATAAATAAAGTGCGTTGGGGTTTATTATATTTGAAGTATCTGTCAGTCAGCCTTGTAATCCAAAGATCGTGTGTTCGAATCCTTATGGATCTTATTTTTTTTTTGTTTTTTTCTTACTAGCAGTAACTGTTGAACAAAAAATTTTGTATGATACATTTGTTAAAAGTGATTTTATTTTGCTCGTGGGGTTGCTCCACTCGCTAACGCTCGTTTCGCAATATTCCCCACTCACAAAATAAAATGCCACTTTTAACACTTGTATCATAAATAACTATTATTGCCCTATGCCCGTATTCAGTGTAATAAATAGCTATTTAAGTACCTTATTCAGTACCCCATTTACTTTTTCAGTACATTCAGTATTTCAATACTTCAATCAATATCTCGATCAGAGATCGAATATTCTCAGCAATAATATTCAATACAATCATCTAAAAATCTAAATGAATATCTACATTAAAAAGAGTGAAAAACCTCGTTCACAATTTCAACTTCAACTAATACTTTTGACTATATGTTATTCGTATTCAATGATAAATAAAATAATATAAATACAATACAATCTGTGCCAGTAGCAGTTGATAATAATGCATTACGTGATAAGTTTTATAAACGTCCTTTTATGTTCCGTAGGTTTTTTCATGAAAAACATTCTGTTGATATTATAACAAAGCATTCTAATTATATTTTTATTTGTGATGGTTTCGGAAACGATCAGTGATAAGAAGATGAATCGAACCAAATTGACGTTTTGTTGAGTCAAATTGCTCGATATTATATCAAAATACCCCACTATTTTTTTTTTTTTTGATTTGGTCCTTATACGTCATTTTTCCTTACAGTGTATGTCAAATTTCAGATTATTCTGACAACTGGAAGTGGTTGAAAATTGACAAATTGTTGTATTGTTATTAGTTCTTGAAATATATGTCAAATTTTAGATTATTCATATGATTGGAAGTGGGTGAAATCACGTTCAAAGATTCCGTTACATACATAGATAGATATGGGTGAAGCTAAAAAAAGCGTATTAAATAAAAAAATCACTATAAATTTGGTTTCGTACTTTTTATAATCTGTATCTCATTTAGGACATAGGTACCTTGATGGAAATTTTTCACCTCGAAATGAGGTGAGGAATCTGCATTCAGAGTTTGTCGGTCTTATTCTGACTCATCCTGTATATAAAATCTACCATTTTGTGGCGGCGGTCATCTTCGATTTACAATGATACTGAATACACATAACTGTATTGTCATCAGAAGTAAAGTTCTTTACCAAATTTCAGATCAATCGGTCAACAGGAAGGCGGTGAATTTTCAATTACTAGTTTGACCCACATAAGATACAATATAAGGCAACCTAAATATAAAATAAAAAAACCGTTTAATGAAATTGACATTTGTGATATTTTTTAATGGAGCAAGCAGTATATTTTTCCAGTATTGATTAGAAATCGTCATTACGATTCCAGTAATACCGGATTAGGTTTGATGGAATCATGTCAAACGGCTCCGTATATATGGGCATAAAACTTCATCGTATGCCACTCTCACTGGGCATTTGGGGAAGTTTTTTTACCGTAACTTCACACCCATTTGACATAATCCCATCAAACCTAGTATCACTGGATTCATAATGACGATCTTCAACAAATAATGGAAAAATATACTGGGTGTTCCAATAAAAAATATCACCAAAAAATTTTTTATTCAATTTTGGATAACCCTATAGATTTTGGGTACAATGCAAAAACTGGCTTCAAAAAATCGACCTATCTTTTTTCCATAATATTGCCATATTCATGAATAATCAATTCATTCCTTACTTTATGTATACACTGTATAATAATTTTCGATTGAACAATGACATAGTTAGTTGACATAGAGGAAGGTTAAACTCAAGGGGGAAGAAACCGCTGAGGAAATTGTGTACACTAATTCCAAAAATTCCAACTAAGCGCTCTAAACCTGAGTTATAAATATTGAACAGTGTCCGAATCTTAGTTTTTTTTTGTCAAGTACTATTTTGATGACCTTTTTTTTTTTTCATTCAACAATTTTGAGTTCCAACCGGTGTTCTGTTATTTCCGAATAATTACTGAAATTCACAAGTGTTGAGGTCCTTTTTTTTTGTCCTTTTAACGAAATAATTCCTGTAATACCCATGTAATATTCAAGTAATACCTGGAATTCTCGACTAATGCCAATTCATTTTCAACTAATACCCCTACTTCCCGACTAATACCCAATAATTTTCAAGTAATACTTCTACTTCCTGACAGGAAGCATATTCCCCAGCGGTGTCTCCCTCGATTAAACTGATTAATGATTTAGTTTTCCTCCAGAAGATAATCAATTGATCATTGAAACACCTGTTGGCAAATAGTAGTTTTGGATAAAACTCCAGTGTATTTATTTACATATAATTTTATAGCAATTTCGTGTAGGTTTTAGAAATTAAGAAAAAAATTTAAAATTAAGCAGTTGGGGTTCAATTCCGGTATAACCGGAAGTAGAAGAAAACTGAAAATATTTTGGTTTCACCGAAAACTCTTATAAGTATACAAATTCGCAGAAAACAGGTTCCAGTATTTTCCCACATTCATGTCGACTCAGCTCAATGATAAGGGCCCTGTACATACAAACCTTTGGAATTAAATTTTTTTTCTTATTCAATAAATCATCTCATATACTTCAAAATAACTATTTCACGCACTTTTAAATCCTGAAAATTAAATGAAAAAATAATATGGGATTAGGGTATAATTTTATTCAGCATATAAAAACAGAAAACTGAATTTGCATTGCACATTGAAAACTTAAAACTGAAAACATACTGAAATTTTGATTGACAAATATCAATAAAATTGTAAACCACCAGAATAATTACCTTATGACATTTAACATAATGTAAAATTCTAGTAAGCATACCAAAAATATTGTTCTGATACAATACTCAGAAAAACTACTTTGAATTTTAATTGAGTTACTTCAATCGTTTTGTAAGTAGTTTTACGAAATATACATAATTTGTGATCTGTAGTACATTATTTTTGAGTTTTGAACTCTTACAAAAATTTTCACTTTCTTCAACAATACGCTAAATTTCGTGACCGTAAAGGAATATATCCGCTGACCAACTGTTAAATCATACCAAATACATTTAGTAAATATGTCTGCTTCGATATAATATTTTTTATTGTAGAATTATTAAAATTATGTGTTTCCCCCGCTTACCACAACAGCATTAAATCAATTGCCGAAAACAAAACTGCACAAAGTTTTTCAAAAATTTAAGAGCGTTATATACGAATATTTTCGAAATTATTCAAAAATCTAGAGTTAAAAACAATTACATAAAAAATCATCAAAATATATACAGCAAAATATTTCTTTGGTTCAGTCTTGGAGCCATATAAATATAATGGATTCAGTCTTCTTTCTACCAGGATATATTTAATCTCGATGAGTAGTAAAAAACAGTATAATTCTTTTTACAAAAGCCTGTGAGCTTGGTATGTTGAGTATCAATAGAATCCTGGACTTCCATTGTCTTAAGTTTGTATTTCACGACGTTTCCACTTATTAGAACATCATCAGGTGGTAACTGGTGAATCTCAGTTGGGGTGATATGATATATTTATATATTGAGGAAATGCTTTTAGTTGGATTTCTTGAAACAGACCTATTCAATTTGGTGTTTTGAGAGAAACAAACCGATAGTATAAGAATTTGCTAGCTTTCACTCACAACTCAATATTTTGTGGCAAACAAACAAGCTTTGCCATTTGATTGAAAATGTCTATCCAAATATTTGACAAAATTTTATGAATGTTACTGTGAGATATAGCAATAGCAATCTACTATTGTAGAAACCACAAACAAGGGTTAATTCTGGATATAAGAACCAAAAGTTGAAAAAACAATAATGTTTTAGCAGTCGCTTAATTTTTTTAGGTTGTCTCTTTTTAAAAGATACTAAACCTTTTTCTAAATGGGATATCTGTGAAGATTTTGGTGAAACACTGAATCCATCATACTCAAAGGGTTCATAAACACTCTCAAATTCCTGAAGAGCATTGTTTGGTATGCCATTTTGACTCTTAAAACTAACATGATACAAAATTTATACATTTAACAATCAGAAAACTCAAAACACGTTTCAGGCTAGGGGGCTAGGTATAAAAAAATACCTAGATTTTTATTTACAAAATAAAAAATTGTTTTCCTGACAATATAACCAGTTCAAACAAATGTACAATCTGATCTTAATTCAACCGATTAATACCAAAGAACGCAAAAAATACTGAGTAATTTTAATCTCAGTCTTTGAGTCTTTGGCTCAAGTCACTTTAATAAGTTTTTGAGTCATCCACATTGGTTGTTCTCCTAATTCAATCATTGAAATATTTAGTATTAAACAAATTATACCAACATTTTTAGTTTTTGTGAATGTGGGGTATTTTTTTTTTTTATAACCTATGTGATGTTATTATTTATTTATGAATGCCTATAAAAATTTATATCTCAATTGCCTCTAACATAAAACTTATCTTTGATTCAGAATTTAAATTTGATGCCATATGGATATGCGTATATCATGCAATGACGGATTTGAAACTAAAAATGGCTATTTTTGTTCGTATATTGACTCGTATCGTTTATATTAATGATTAATTTCGTACAATGATAAGAATCAAAATATTATAATGAATAATCCTAAGATATATTTTTCAACAAAATTCTTTGAATTTATGTCTTTTAACTGTGTGCATTTTTTCTGTCAAAGCTTTGGATTCCCATATATTTAAAACCAAGCATTAAAAAATGATAACTTCAATGCGGTTTCCACACAAATGAAGGTTATATTGATGTAGCCAAATATTTATGATCAAGTTTTACCCATGAATTACGTGATTCTAGCTTGAAATGCTGTACTTCTCTTCAATGCATTTACAGTTGAGTTATAGTATTCTGAGATGGGGCGGTGTCAAAAAAATTTCATAATTTATATTTTCAAATATAACATGTTGATATGATAAAAGTAGTGTCATTACAGAATAATATATTTTTTTGAAAAATCATTCATTCATATTAATTATGATTGATTATATAAGTGGAATAAATAAATATTTGGAACCTTTTACAGTTATAGGTTCATTTGTTTGCATCTGTAGCACTTTCCTACACCTGGTGTAAATTTATATTTTCAAATATAAGATGTTGATATGATAAAAGTAGTGTCATTACAGAATAATATATTTTTTTGAAAAATCATTAATTCATATTAATTATGATTGATTATATAAGTGGAATAAATAAATATTTGGAACCTTTTACAGTTATAGGTTCATTTGTTTGCATGTGTAGCACTTTCCTACACCTGGTGTAATTTACACTCAATTTTTAGTATTCGTTTGCAGATTATTTGATACATTCCTTTGTTTGAACTGCACTCAGCTACACTTAATTCAAAATGTGGTGTAAATTACACTACACTACACCTCGATGCAAACGAATAAACCTTATGTAAGTTATCAAGTTACATAACTTTATAAGTTTTCTTGGCAAGGTTCATTATTTAGTATGTATATAATCCAAAATTATGGATTAATTTGTGATTAAACTTATATTATTTTTTTGACACTAGTCGTTTGAATGTATCTGACATACCAAAATCCAAGCTGATTTTGTCTATATCAGGGTTGGTTAGTGATTTACAGGCAATGCATGAATGAAATGGAATCACCCTATAGATTGTGTGCAAGGTTTACTAAAAAAATTAGTTGACTCTTTCTGTATCTCCCAACAATGTAATAATTATTGTAAGACAGCTCCATTTTGGTGACTCATTTGCTCCATCAGCTCTAGGGTATTTTCTAAGCAAGTGCTGATCCAAATTTCACACACATTCATTAGGGGCACCTGGCTACCGACTACCATAGAGACACTAATATCATTGTCAGATTGAGTAAAACTGAAACTGATTCGTATGCAGATTGAGACAATTTTACCGTTTTATATTCATAAAGTTCCTCATTTTTCCTAGAAGGGAATTTTCTGGAAACAGGACCTAAACATGAATATGAGCATCGAAACAAAGAGATCTGTACCAACCAAACATTAATCTAGGCTTTCTTTCCAATATATATTTGTTTCAAGCTTAATAAAATACCAAGTTTTTCCAAGAACTGTAGGTCTAAAAATCTTTGAAAACGTGCTATGCCCTTATCAACATACTCCCTAGCAACATATTTTAATAGAAGCTATAAGTTATTCTATGAAAAACAATACCCTAGCCTTCTTAAGTATTTCACAAGAGGATTTTTTTTGTAAAAATGGCATCCGACAGTTGCTTGAAAAAAAATTGCAACTTTTTATTATAGTACACTTTAAACATTCAAAATAAAACTTTATGAAACGTCAGTCGCCTATAGTGTGAGCGAGTCACACTAAATTTGAATAAATTAAATAAATTTCTTCTGTACACCTATTATTCCTTAAAAATATATATATTTATATATATTAAATCTGCGCTATCATTACGAAGTGAAAATTCTAACTACCTTATTTACAGATCGGTTACAGATCGGGCACCTTTTGATCGTATGCAAGGTGCGTTTGGCACACTTATAACAACAGCACTGATGCGCAATGTTCGTGTGAAGAAATATACTATCTTTGGGAGCATTGTTGCAAAAAATGCACAGCTCCGAACTTTCCGAACTCTTTTCGGTAGAAGTCGAACTGAACGAAGTGGTGCTGATTTCCGAACCCAAATCTGACGTCTGACTTAGAGATATCGGTTGATCTCGTTTCGATTTTTTTACCTCGAAATCTGACAAGCTACTCTCTGAGGCTTGTCGCTTGCGTTTCGTGCTATCTCCCACAACAGCTTTCCTATCTTCGACGGGTTTCGAGTCGCATTTCTCAATAACTGGCGATATTTTCGACGTACCTGGTCGTAAATGTTCATCCGGCACGATGATCTGATCCAGGTCCAGCGACGGGCAGTCCTGACTTGATCCGATGCCGGAATCCTGGGACAATCCGCTCAGGCAGGAACGTAGTGTGTCCAGTTTCACCGGCGGGTTTCTTGGCTTTTTCTCGATAGGCTTCCTCGTTTTCCGGTTTCCTCTTGGTCGCGGTGGGAAAAATCTTTTCCGGTCCTGGAGAAACAAATCAGTAAGTTTGGCGGAAAATAACTAGAGTATTAGCATTATGATAAAAATGAACTCATTAAGTTGACGATTAGAATCGATTCATAGCCCTTTTACTCAACCATGAATGCGCCAGCTCAGACAACTGTTTAAATGAAAAATTCGAATTAAAGAACTGACAACATCGGGGAAAGCCAAGTTGGAGATTATAATTTTCCATGAATCAATTAGGCAATATGGTAAGACTTAAGGATGGATTCGGTCATATGATATGAATTCCTGTTGACACTTCACACCCAGGGTGGGTACATTCGCTTATTTTGGCAATGGGATCAAAGGATATTATTTTTTTTTTCAGACTATTTTATTGGCATTGAAGGCAGTATGACAAAACTAGATGAACGCCAGCGTTTTAGGTCACACTGGTATGGTGCAAAGTTGTACCACAGGGCAGCTCGATCAATTGCTGAATTTATTCTCTTAAAAGAATAGCCTGACAGAGCTGGGGAGCTTGAAATCATTTTGGTTTAATTAATTGAAATGGCGCTTAGGATAAATTATGCCTAGGTCCGAGATCCTAGAGAATGTGTTGGTACAGGCCGGAAAGAACAGGGTCTCAGATGAAGGCACACACATATCAAATGGATTTTCAAACCCTCAGATTTTCGATGGACAAAATAAAACAAAAAAGTTTGGCTGATCAAAAAATAAAAAAAAATTGATTATTGATGGAATCACTTGTAATGATTTTGGGAAAAATATATTGATTAAACTAGACCACGTATGAATTTTTTTTTGAAAGCCCTACATTCTTTTTAGGACAGTCATGTAATACGATTTACGAAGCTTGCTTGAAATTGATTCTATGCAGTCCTTTCTCCAGATCTGGCCAGTTCAAGTTCTTAAACATTGCAATGCATTCACTAACTATTACCAAATTATAATTCTACCTGTAAGGTGCAGCGGAGTGAGTCGCGAATTCACGGTTGCAAGAGTGAATTTACAAGGTCCAATAAAATTTTTCAATATTGGTTGTATTCACACACGAAAATTTATTGGACAATTCTGGTATTAGTTTTTGCAATGTACAGTAACGCAAATTAAGTCAGCGTAAATTATTGATTTTTCTTTGTAAAATAATTTTTTATGTAAATAGGTTGATAGCATAACCTCAAATATAAAAAAATCTATGTTTTGAATTCAATTATTTAACGATCAGGTATCATTAAAAGAATGAAAGTTACCAACAATTCCCATAAAATTCATGAATTATTGGTCACGAACAAATTGACAATTTTCTATTTACACCTATCAATAAAATTGGAGGTCACACATTTATGAAATTATTTGACTGTATAAATTCGCACCAAGAGATTATTTGAGTATCAATGTAATTAGAGGTAGTATGAAGACACATTATCATTCATCTTCAGCATTTTTCTCGAAAAATAACAATATTGTAAAATAACTTATTGTAATGTAATGTGGAAAAACTTTATTTTTGATGATTATTAATATTTTATGACTATGATATAAAGAAACAAATTTCCTTATATTTGAGATATTAATCAAAAGGTACTTGAGGCTGAGCATGATGGTTAATGATGTAAGATTTAAATCACTTCAATTCTCATTTCACTATGAACATGCAAAAACCTTGAAACAACCAAATTAAATATATAAAGGGCAATTCAAATTCGATCCTTACCACAGGGATGTAGAAAACGAAAATAATGGAAGATATATTGATTAATTTGTCATGTATACAAATACGTTCATGACGAATCTAGAAAAAAAAACAAAAGAAAAACGAAAAAACGGCAAGGAAGGAGTAATTATTTCCTGAGGGGGCTTCTTTATGTATCATTTAAAAATATTTATATAGCAAAAAAAGTTTCGCTAAAAATTTTCTTGGTTGGATAGGTGACAATTATTATGTATTACTCGCCAAAAGTTACAAATGTTTCAAATTTGTCAAGGCTTAGGATTAAAGGGGTTCAAAGTGTTTTGGTTTTCATCCAGCTTTTAAGAAAGGAGGTCAAACATTAACTATTATTTTATACTTTCTCACCTATTCTGCTGAATTCACAATATTTGTCTCAATGCACAAAGTGTACTAAGAAATTGCGATACAATTCAAGAGAAGCTAATTTTCTACAATCACAATTTTGGTTCATTGCCAATTTCGCTCCTTCTTCTGTATCTGATTCTTCCGAGGATTCATCGATTTCTTCAAGTTTCAATATTTTGGTAAAACATTTCTAAGAATGAAAAGGGGAACATTCTCCACGAAAATTGAAAAATGTATTTTTTTTAAGTATATCTCGTTCCTTTTATGAAATTTGAATTACCACAAAGAAACAATTTTTGTTTATAAAGAAACCATAGCAATCGACATCGATACCTTAGTAACGCTCACTCTATGAATAGGTTGATCTAAAATTCGAAAATATCGTGTCAGGATGTTTTACAGAATAAGAGCCAGATTACTGTTACTTTGTTATTCTCTTAAATGATGGAACGGAACAATTATTGATATCATGTCGACTTTGGTCATACATTTGAAATTGATTCAGACATGTTTAAAAAAAGACAATTGGATTTTTGCCTTTTTTATATTTGAAAATAACTGTATCAACGTGTGGTTCGAACTTAGTTTAATTATTTGTGATCCGTCTTTTCTCGCAACTTTGACCAGATTAAAGTGAATAATTTGAGTATCTCTTTCTTCCTACTGTAAGGAATCAATTTGAATTGCCCTATAAATTGTAGGTTAGATACAAATTAAAGAGACTCTTCGTTTCATTCGTCTATTAAACGTCTAAACTTACTGCACATCAATTAAAGAATTCTCAAAGCTTTCATACTTGCTGAATGAAAAGTGTCGATAAGTTTAAACACTTTTAAGTGTTTTCAAACTAAGAGTTACCTAACACTGACATTATTTTCGAAAAAAGTGAGAACTCCAATGAATTCCTGGTAAAGCAGCAATCATATTTCAACCAGAAGTGAAAGAGACTGACACCATTTGGAAAGACAAATGTTCATTTGAAACCTATTTGTTGTTTTGAAATGTCTGACGGGGGTACTACTATCAATTTTCAAATATATACTCTTTACTGATGAAAAAGTAACTGAATGATTCACACAACAATAGTTAAAAAGACAATTGAATATCTTTACTAATGTTTTATTTGTAATATGTAAAATGTTGTTTTATGTTGAAATATTTTTTTCACTGCCGTGCTTGTACTAAGGTATCTCCACTTTTCATCAAAATGATGAATGATCATAAATCTATAAAATAAATTATTTTATACCGTTTTGCACAATTTTATATCACCAAATACAGAAAAATACATAACTAAAAAGAAAGTTATATCTCCACAAGTTAGACCAAACGACCCTTAAAAGTGGTATCAACTATTAATTAACTATCTTAACAAAATATTTGGAAATACCAGTTATAAAATCTTGGAGATACCACCTTCAAGAAAAGCATAGTAGTATAGTAGCCACCTAATAATCCGACTTTACTTGACTATCTCAAGCAGAATTTATCATTAAGTTTTCAATACATCATTTAATTTGAAATAAAAAAGGTTATATTATTAATTTACAATAGAAACTCATGTCCTATATGTAAGTTAGTACTGCACAACTCATATATATGTAATGACATGATTTCAATTATTATTGAAAATATTTCAACATAAACTGAATATATTTGAGGCAAATATATAATTTGAATGCAGTAAGCCGATATAGTACATTCTCGCAATGCTTTAATCTTCCTTGACTCCAGCTGAATTATAAATGCTGCTACCATACACATTTCCCTTTCAAAATAATGTAAATATACAACTTTGAAAAACGCACCTTATGACACGAGATGCATAACGGGAAACATTTGTACGTCTTGCGCATCTTGCACTGTCTGCAGCTCTGCTAAACCATAAAACAAAACAAGTGAATACTTGCTCTAAATTTTACGGCGAACACCGAACGATGTTGCCTTAACCTAAAAACTGTTCATAGCAACGCTGCAATACACCAACTCACATCCATGCTATCCATCACGTTCAAAATCAAATACAGCAGAATTACAACAAAAATGATCAGGCAGTACATTTCTCAGGAATCACATTATTTTTTTTGTGTGCTTTAGAACATTATCGGTACTCGTAAAATAATTCATTGAAATAATATTTATAGTTGCGCAAATTGTGTGAAAATTAATTATAGCCGTGCTATAACTTATTAAGTGCGTTTCGTAGCTTGATTCAGGTCCAGGCCCGGTCTGGTCAGGGCGGCTGGTTGGCGATCGCCGAGGGCCTCCGGCTCAAGGGGGCCACAAGTTTGCGACATAATCTTGCAAAAACGGTTCGGCTCGGCTTAGCGAGCGGTAGTGACGCGACAGCGGCGCGGCGCGTCTGCGCTCTGTCAGGACTCAAGCAGACAGCTCAGCCACAGCTTAGATATCTAATCTATGTATCTATTAAACATAGGCTAACTATTTTGCCGTGAGAGGACATTGGCTCAAATCGCCGTCTAGCCGAGGGCCACCAATAGAGCCAGACCGGGCCTGTTCAGGTCAAACACAATAAGTCCGCGAACGACTCTTGTTATTTCTAAAAAAAGTGACCAGTTCAAATTGGAAATGATTTGTGAGAGAAAACAAATTTCGTTCTATGAGATCTTCCATCAACTCCAAAATTTTAAATGGCATGGGGGGTCAAGTGTCACATCGTTGAAAAGGGAATTCCATTTTCTTTACAACCATCTATTTTTTTTTTAATTGCGTTAATTTCGATTTTTATGCCTTTCGAAATTTTCAAGTTCATAATGCTCATATGCCTCCAGCGCCATCTGTCGAGTAATTGGAATGTTTCTTGTCTCAAAAACTAGTATCGGTAATACTCTTCAAAATATTTTTTGTTTCTTTGTTTTCATCAAACCGTTCAAATTCAAATTTATCGAGGCATGAGTAGTATTCAGATCCGCATTTATATTTATTTTGATAATTTGGAATTTGAATTGCAAAAAAAATATTAACGAAGTTCAAAAAAATGTAGATGGTTGTAAAGAGAATGGAATTCCCTTTTCAACGATGTGACACTTGATCCTCCATGCCATTTAAAATTTTTAAGTTGATGTGCCCCCCCCCCCCGCGCTTCCTTTCTTCGAGCAATCACCAAAGAGTAGTATCGGTGAAACCCTCCAAACAGTTTTTCATTCATGTTTGTACGTCGAACGATTCAAAAGTTAACACGGGGGTGACTATTAAAAGATGCACTGTATATTATTCCCAGACATTTACAACTATGTCATAATAGAGACAGTACACGGGGTTAATTTATTCCAGCTACTGGTAACACCACTTAACAACAAGAACATTAGACACCGATTTGTAACATATACAGTATCGGAAAATTTTCATCTCGGGTATGGTGGTTTCATGAGAGTGTAAAGAATAGCTTGCTATATGTTGAGAGAGCATTACAATTTCTCCTCTACTCGCTCGAGGAAGGGATATCGACGTGCACTGTGTCGCATTGCCACGTGGTCCGTTAATGCGTCGGGTATGATAACAGGAGAGGCGCACAGTAGTGCGTCTCTCTTGTTCATGTGGTATTATCATATCATTGCGTTTCTTGTTGCTCGCGTAGATTTCTGTCTATACCCCAGATAAAAAGTTTCCGATACAGTATACTGCCTAAAGCTTATCATTTCACCAGGGAAGGATGGCGTAATTCCGGCACTCATAATCATACCCCTGCTGATAAGTATTCTACGATCCTGTCTCTCCAGGCTACATACATGAACCTCCAATGAAGAATAGACGGATTTGGTATTGTTGAAGTCGTCTTCAATACAAAGGATCAACAAAATATCTTGGAGTCATAACAGACACCAAGTTGACCTGGAATGAGCAAAAACGCTCATCGCACCAAGAAGGTCTCATGCTCGTAATGGGCATGTAGGAGAGCATTCGGAAGAACGTGGGGTCTGAAACTCAAGATCCTACATTGGATATACACGGCAATTACTCGCTTGACCATAACGTACGGAACCATGGAATGGTGTCCAGGTAAGCTGAAGAGCAAGGCCAGAAATGAACTAGACAAAGTTCAAAGGCTGGCCTGCTTGAGAATGACATCAGGCGCCATGAGAACGGCACAAACTAGAGCTTTGGAAGTTCTACTAGAACTGCCACCTCTGCACCTGAACATTGAACATGAAGTCATGAAGCCATGCATACCGCCAATAGACTTGAAGGCGGAAATCAATGAGACGGAGGAGACACGAACCATGGACATTCCCTCATCTGGAACAATGCACAGGAGAGCTGTACCATCCAACTGATGGGAAAGGACAACACTCCACCAGTTCTGAACTTCAGAAAAAGCCCAAACAATGTCATCCCCACGAGGAAAAAACGGAATGACATAGCATCGAATGTGTCCCTTGCTGACAGCAAAGTCTGGTACAGGCTCGAGGTCAGTTGGTATGTCGAGCAGGGGTATACAAGTGAGGACCAAGGAAAGGAATCTCTATCCCCTAGGAGAATACGCATGCGTTTCAAGCTAAATTATATGCTATAGTCACCTACGCCAAAAAAAACTCGACAGTAGATGTCGAAGACTAATTGCAATTTGCTAGGACAGTAAAGCAGCAATATTGGTACTGGCATCACACAGGATCACATGCAAGCTGGTGTCAGAGTGTAGAAATGCCTTGGAAAACCTGGCCCAACGAAGAAAAGTCAGTCTCATATGGGTCCCAAGACACTCGGGTGTCCATGAAAACCACCAATTGGATCAGAACCCATCCTAGGAATCCCCAACAGATTAGCTGTTGCTGCAATGGAAGAACTGTTACAAAAACAGTTTTTAAAAACATGACAAGACTGGCATGAGACAATCGAAGCTCCATGAGACGAGACCTCAAGCTAGCGATAGGACTACTAACTGAACACAATCACCTCGTCATATCTTCTCATATTCGCAAAGACTCAGGTATTAGGCTATTATGCCAGGGAAGCTGGCAGGCCCACCAGACCCAGACTGGTGGGTGCACAAAGGGTCCAAGCAAAGAGGCCTATGTGCAGGGCGTCAAAACCTGCCCACCATTGCCAGGAAGTAAGTAGGCGTATAGTGATTTTTGTTCGAAAATATGAATAGGATATTCATAAAATCTGTTGTGGAATCATCTGTGGCTGAAAGATGAACTTTAGTCGCTATTTTCCATCATTCAAGATAACCTCTTGGGAGGTATTCACGTTGAAACGGGAAACATTCTCCATGAATTGAAAAATGAAAAATGTAATTTTTTTGTAATATCTAACAGAAAACAACTACTTCCCCGGCTAAAGCTACGGTGGACATTGAACTACATATGATAGATATTGTGAAAAGACTGGTGTATAACCCTATATAGTTTGAGTATGGTAAAAAAAATAACCACTCGGATAATGAAATCAACCTATTGAGAATTTTTCCAAAATATTTTCATATTCAGAAATATAGTGATATTTTGGAAAAGGAAAAATAAACAAAAATAGACGTTTTTGTTCCCTGCTCCCTGCTCTTCTTCTAAATTTATTGTTTGAATAATTAGAACTATTCTATTCCATTCGGATACTTTATAAAAAGGAAAAAACAACATCTAACCCCAAATACAAAAAAATTACATGTATGATTGATTATTCGTTAACTGCAATTGGCGTATGAACGTTCATGATGTGCTTTTTTTATTATTCGCAAATCGCAAAAAATTGTGAATATTCGCAAAGGTATGACGAATCATTTAATCGGTACCATGATTCTGAGAAATGTAAAACCCAAATAAAAATATATAGAAAATATAAGTGATTCAGGAATAGTAAATCAAAAATAAATGAAAAATAGTCTTACCAAAACTGCTCGCCAATATTAAGAAATATCAATAAACCAAAAATAAAAAAGGATTTACCTGAACACAGCTTTCTACAATCTTCTTAATTTAATACAAATCTGCTTTGCTGCTCGTAAAATATTAACAATTCCAAAAGAAACTAAACGCATATTTTCTACAATCTTCAGATAATACAAATATGCTGTACATGATATTCATTCCCCATCAGTTCTTTGATAATGCAGTCTTTTGCACACACCACAAAACTTTCTAACACGTACATTATTTAAAGCTAGTTTTTATATCGCCAATAGATTTGCATGATTTGAGCAATACAATAACTTGCCTTTGAGATACTCATCTCTAAGAGCCATTAAAATATTGCCAAGAACTCAGCTGACAGGGTTGTTGGTTCACTAAAAAACGAATTATGGAAGAAAAAAAAAGAAAATGACGGTTAACTCAGAAAAAAATGTTGCACATCATATAGTGGTCAAGTGAGAAAATTCATCAAAATGTAAAATTAAAAACTCACCCTCATATACTGATAACGCTTTAAAATAAATAACCCATTGACTTTGATGAATAAACACAATTCCCCCATCCAACTAAAAAATGAGAATGTTTCAGAAGAATCGGATTTTAGCAGCTAATAAGCTGGTAGGTACCCACTGTACTTTGATTGAGTCAAAGCTTTCGACACAGTTATCCAATTCACTATTTGAAGAACTTTACCCCTGTTCTCTTAGATGTGTAAGCAATAACTGGGCAACAACATGAAAAAAACTATATTTTAATGGGTTGTGATTGAATTTTTTGAATACAGGCTGCTTTAGTTTTTTATTCTGGATGCACTGGCGTCTAAATGGCCTGTTGCTAAATTGATGTGGATCAACTAATAGGCCTAGCGCCCAAAACAAGAAAAAAAAACCTATTACTCAAGCCGCTGAGACTGTATATTTGATCTTCATGCCAAGACAACATGCTATTTGCAAAACTTCTTGGCAGTAGGGCGTTTTTTTTATCCAACACATGACAGTTATGACTGTCATTATTAATGTCATTTTAGACAAGTAAACTATCAAATAACACAGTAGTGTGTTATAATCCATAACTCACTGCTATCCACAACTCACTAGTGAGTTATGGATTATAACTCACGTTCATATTCAAAACTTATTAATTACTATCTCATAAAAAAAATGATTTCTTCCACTTGTTGGATAAAAGATTGTATGCCACTCGTGTGTTATGTTTCCTAAGTCACTTGAGAATTTATTTATAAATTTTTCTCGCGTGACTTATTTTCAACATAACACACTAGTACCATAAATAACTATTTTTGAGGGTCCCAGTAAACTTTTGGGACAGTTCGACAACTAAAAAGACCAAAAAATTTGGTTGCACAATGTTACCACCAAATTTTCAAAATATGTATTAGGCGATTCTTGAAAAATCTGCTTATTGTCTAAATTTTATGAAGTCATAACATGGCCGATTCGGTAAGTTTATGACGTCATCGCTCAATAAATATATTGAAAGTGGTAACCTTGCCTACAAAACTTTTGATGCATTCTAGTTAGCAGACAGTCCCAACAGTTTGTGGAGAGTCCTAAAAACACGCCCCGCTATCGAGAAATGTCGCAAACAGCATGTTGTCCAACTTGACATGAAGAACACATATATACGTCCCAACGGGTAGGTAATTTTTATTTTCGGAATTTGACCTAAGAAATATAAGCTCTTTTCTGCGCTATTCAATTAGCTTAGGATTTTTCAGAAACTTTCACTGTACATTCCAGTCATTTTAATGAGTGTTCCCTAGAAATTGATCCTAGATCCAGTACTTTTTGTTGTATTCCTAATAGATACCATGAATCTTACACTCAAACTAAAGGAAAATTATTGCTGATGATAGAAATCAGATGATATCTGAATATCTCATAAGTGGAATATTTTACGATATCCATTAGAAATAATAGAAACATCAAATACTTTTCTCTTCTTTGTAAAAAACAAACATTTCACTCAATTTTAAAACTTCATGGCAGTGCTGTCTATTCTTAATTTACTCTAGATATTTCCTATATCAAGCACTACTCATAGCCAGTCCATGTATGTTTCAATTTAATTTTAATTTAAACATTGGAATTATTTATGTAGTTCTGTAATGTGTGCATAGTACACATGCAGGGCGTTAGAGCACCGGGGTGCATAAGACAAAATTAAATACACAAAAAAACTATCCAAACAGTAACTTTAGTATTTATTGATAGTTTACTTATGTGGAAGGAATTCGATTCTTGACATGATTTTTTCGGTTTGTAACTTTCCTCAATCTGAAAATGAAAAAAAGTTAATCCAAGGAAACCTGTACAAGTGTAGAAGGACAAATTAATTAATTTGCCCGATAAGTTACTGCGTTCCCAAGACTGCTGTCTTGAAAGAAATTAATTTTTGTCAGTAACGTACCCTACACTGAAAAAAGAGAAGTATTTTTTTGGTTAATTTTCAGATAGGCAAATTCATTGTAGGATGTTACTGACAAAAATTAATTTCATTCAAGACAGCAGTTTTGTGAACGCAGTAACTTATCGGGTAAATATTATTAATTTGCTCTTCTACTTGTACACATTTCCTCGAATTAACATTTTTTTATTTTCAGATTGTGGCAGGTTACAAACCCAAAAAAATTATGTCAAGTAACTTTAGCTTATCATCGTTATACAGTGTGACCCTTTTCAACCAATTGGAATGAGTTTTTTTGTTAGTAGACATTCAAAAAGTCCACAGTGACACCAAATTTCATGAATTTTTTTAGAAAAATTCTGACTACACCACTGGATTCGCGACATTTACATATGTTTCATATGTAAATTTACGTTGAAATGAGTCAATCAATGAAAAAGTTATGAGGGAATAAAATTTGAAAAATATGCCTTTCATCAACCCACCGATTCAATTTCAGAACTTTTATCAAAATTCGGAAGTCTCGATATATCAAAGGCAAAAATTTATAAGAAAATCATAAGATAATAAATTTTGAAAATATGAATTTCTTTCACAAATAATATTTACTCTTGCAGGAAGATTCTGCAGAGTTCTACGATTGGTGTGTTATAAATCACATGGACTTGAATATATCCAAATTTTGCTGCTAAACATTCTCTAGAATGAATCGCCCATTTTACAAGACTATAATATATATATATATATATATACTTTTCTGCATTTTGATCGCTATTTTTCTTTGTCTCTCCATTCTTTCTCTCCAATAGCGCTATGTTCCATCATTTGTAAAATTCCCTGTATCCAAGTTATAGCTGATCTTCCTTTCTTTCTTGTATTTGTTGGAACATAATGCATAGCGTGTTTTAGCCACCTACTTTCATCCATTCTCATAGATGTCTTTACCATATCAGTTGTAATGTTTCTATACTATCTGCACATGTGTATATTTTTTTTGTGTGTTGTTGATACCCTACCTGACCTTCTTAGACAACCCATTTCTGTTGTCTCTACCTTTTTACAATTTATCATTGATAATTGCCAACATTCTGATGCATATGTCAATATTAGTTCCACAATTGTTATTTTGGTATTTATTTCAATCTAATTTGACAATAGTAATTAAATTAACTGTCTCACACATTTTTGACCATATTCAACAATGTGTTCTATATACCTTTTTTATATTCCTTCACTCAATATAATGCTTCCTTAATATTTGTAGTTTTCACATTTATGCAAATCTCTCATTGGTAGATTTGGGTCTTTCTGCTCTTCTCTTATTTTAAGTCATATTCATATGGATTCCCAATTTTTGTATTCTTCTTTCAGTTTTCTTAGCATGTATCTGTTGTCTTCACAATTTGCAAGATGTACCTGGTCATCAGCAAAAAAGAGTTTTGCTAAACACCGTTTCCCAATCTCTATTCCCATTCCTGCAAATTTTCTCCTCTAGTTATCAAGGTCTTCTTGAATGTATATCTTGAACAGAGTAGACAATAGACAACATCCTTATTGAGATCCTTTGTTACAGTGAATGGTTAAGAGATTTTTTTTCCACTCAGTGTAGTGACACTTTGTGTCCCATATTTATTATAAATTGCTCGAATATATGTTTTACTAGGGCCAAACTTTGTTAATACTTCAAATAGTTCTATCATGGGTACCATATCGTAAGCATTTACCAGATCTATAAATTAAATAAGAGATGTGTTGTCATATTTTTGGCCTTTCGCTTTTCTATTATCTGTTGAAGGCTAAAAGTATTGTCCAGACATAACCTTCCGGCTTTAAAACCAGTTTGTTTCTCTATTTCATTGAATGTCAACTTGATTATTTTCATCAATGCCTTCCCATTGAACTGGTGGTTCTTTTTGATCCAATATGATGGTACGAGTTTTCCTCTTATCAAATAGTCATTAAAGAGTTCTGCTAAAAAGTCTCTAATAGAGTATCCCGCCCATAATTATGATTTCAATAGGAATGTTTTCAGGTCTCGGAGCTTTCCCGTTTTTCATATCACATAGTTCTCTTTTTAATTAAAGCTTACTTATTTGTTCTATATTCTGTTTCCATAATTTTCAATTCTTTCTATTTCTCCTTTAACTTTCAGTTAACAATGTTTTGTGGTGTTGGTGCCATTCTTTTTTCACTAATTACTTTACATTAATCATTCCTTTTCTATTTTTTTTCTAAAGCCTCTTATAATTTGCCATGCCTGTGATACCTTACTCCTCCTAACACATCTATCTATTTTTCACATTTTCTTTTCCACATAAAATATTGACTTATTACCAATTTCAATGAAAGAGAATATTTACCGCTCATTATCAGAAACACCTGCAAGTTGGTATTCAGAACCTTTCCCCGGATATCTGACAGATGTAATGCAATAATCATCATGGAATTAACAAGCACAAAGTTGTTTTAGATAAATAGTTGCCATTGACATTCCTAAGGAAGCATATGCAATATACATGGTAATAAAGGCTTCCCCTACCTTTAAACGATTTTACTATAAAGGCAAAGTTTTGATTTTTGAATATTATAGAACAAAGGCCAAGTTTCAGTGAGAGGTCATCTTCACCCATAACATTTTTTGATATTACATACCTCAAGTACATATCAAAACTACTCTATTTATTGGTTTATTAAATGTGTTCTTGTTGAAAAGCGAACTTTATATTTTTAAATTGATTTTCGGAAAATGTTCATATACAAAATATATAGATTTATAGATTTTTTTTTTTTTAAACTGAATAGCTTAAAAATTTTAACTGAAACCATAAAATAAATTTCTCTGATAAAAAACAAGGGTCACTGGGGGTGACCTCGAACAAATTCATCAATAAATCAACTTTTCATATTGATTTCACGAGAACAAAAAATTAGTTAATAACGATTATGATAAAAAAATTTATGACAATAAAACATTGCCTTTTACATGAAAATTGTAAAAATGATTTTTTTATATAGTTGTCTAGTTATGTTCAGACCACGCATCATTAGTTAGTTTTATTATTGCCATATTTGTTAATCACCACCTGTTATTATCAACATAGCTGAATAAAAATAAATTCAATTTAATTTTTTAACTGTGTGATGAGTGGAATATAATTTTTTAAGGTTTGTATCAACCTTCAACATGTCATGATTATCTCACATTAATCATCGAAAAATATTTTTTGCATCAGAAAAGATCGATAAACTATTAATATTTAATACATTTAATTTAATTTAACGATGGCTTTTCGAGTTTTTTATGTGAACACGTGTAAAAATAAATGTTTATAAATTTTTCAAGGAAATTTCAATAAAAATATTATTATTGATGGAATTTTTTTTGTGAAATTCTGAAAAAAAGTACAGTGAAACCAATCCAGCGATAGATTTTAAATTGTTTGATCATGTTGAGTTCCTTATCACTGGATATATTACGGACTATATATAATCCGTTGCCGACAAATATGCAGCACATATTTCACGTCTAACGTTAGGTTGGTTTCACTGTATAGTCAGTCTCTTCATCACACTGTTACAAAGTCATCCATATCAATTTTGAGCTCAATCCAAAAAATTACCTCAAAAAACATGTTAAAAAAATTGAGAATCTTCTCTTAAAGATACAGTTCCTTTAACACTATTAACGAGAATGACAATTACGATGCTGAAAGTGATAATGAGTAAGATTGCTTGGAAATTAATGATGAAGATGATGAAAATGATGAAAGCACGGATAATGATGAATGCGATGAACGACAAAAATTCATTTTTTTATAATTTTGTTATTTTTGCTTTTAAAGTTTTTTTGTTAATATAATCGTCTGTATTATTTATTAAAATACATAATATAAATTTATTATTACCTAAATACTGCTCATTTTATTAATAATATCATAATAAAACTTATTGATGATTATTACCAAATGAAAAATATATAGTACTGTGATAACAGAAAATTATATTTTTTCGTCTAAATACCATAATTTTAACAGGTCTGACCTTTATTAATATATTTTTTAAAGTCAGCTATCTGAATGAAAATGCAAATTTTCACTTTCAGATTTTTTCTTTCCTTTTCAGTTAGAGTCTTTTCACAATATCTATCAGATGTAGTTCAATGTCCAGCGTGGCTTGTGCCGGGGAAGTAGTTGTTTTCTGTTAGATATTACAAATAAGTCACATTTTTCATTTTTCAATTTTCATGGAGAATGTTCCCCTTTTCAATATTTTTTGTTGTTGTGAAAGTGACCAGTTTGAAGTATCAGAATGAAAAATCGGAAAATAATCTTTGTCAGATAATATGAAAAGTTGATTTGGTAGGTTTTATTAAAAAAGATCTTGAGAATTCAACTGGTTATTAAAAAATGTTTCTCTACAGTCGTTTTATCGAAAAAAATTTGGATGTTCTCAAAAAATCTGTAAAGAGGGTTTGGAGAGAGTATTCTTAGTAAAATATATCGATGGGCACTCTATTTCTTGAATATGAAAGTGGAAGATATTATTTTATATTCCATAAAAAATTTAATAATCCATCATCTATTATATATCACATCATGTTTAAAAAACAAAGAATATCTTTTACAGTATAATCAACAATCTGAAAGTAGAAACTCTGCCATTATGTAAATGTGTGCATGTTGATAATAAAACAATTGAACTAACTAATCACTTGATAAAGTATCAGAGGAATATTGATTGAACAGTAATCATGACAAGCACAAACTTGTCTGGACAGGAAAGAATATTTGAGTGGTGCAATAATGACTAATCCCCCTGCAATGTGCCAGTTATTTGCATTTCAATGAAGAAGAGGGTGAGTCATAATTAGGGTACAGAGTACACAATGACCTCTGTGGAGCCTCTGTCACAGCTGGCAGCTTTCTTGGAACATGATTATTACATCAAAACTCAGTGATGGGAATATAACTACCAGGGGAGAGGATGAAGTGGAAATTGAGCAAAATGCAGAACTGAAAAAAGTTGGAAGGTGAATCAGAAAATATGAGAAATTTGGCTGGTTCACAGTGAATGTCATTTATAAAGAGCTTCGATATAAGAGCTCTAAAGGTACACCTATCTCACCTCGGTGAAAAACTTCTCTTTTTGATTTACTACAACTATAAATACTGGAAGATACATTAAAGTCTGCTATCTTCAAAACTTACCACACTTTTTGCCAATATTGGTGGTCACTTATTTCAAAAACGATTTTTTTGTTTTCTGATATGCAGAAACAAGTGATTTTTGTATGTCAAACAAATACAATTTCTAGATGCATACTGTGAATCAAAATAAAAGTCTAGTCATAATTTTTTTCCAAAGAGAGTAAATTTGAATAATTACAAGCAGGTGAAAATACTTCAATCATCAATTCTTCAATTTTAAAGAAAAACTTTTTTTAATATTCACCAACATATTTTTATCATGGTAACTCTTTTATTGGATTTTATATACAGTGTGGCTTTTAATAATACCCCCCTGTTAATTTTTGAACAGTTTGACTTAGAAAAATGAAAAAAAAATTGAGGGTTTCACCAATACTACTTTTTGAAATAAAAAAAATGATGATTTCCCGACAGGGGGGGGCACATCAACTCAAAATTTTTAAATGGCATGGGGGGGTCAAGTGACGCATCGTCAAAAAGGAAATTTGAAATATGAAATATAAATGCGGATCTAAATACTATTCATACCTTGATAAATTTAAACAGTTTGATGTGCAACAATGAAACCAAAAATTTTTTGAAGGTTATTACCAATACTATTTTTTGAGAGAAGAAACATTGCAATTACTCGACAGATGGTGCTGGGGGCACATTAACTTAAAAATTTCGAAATGCATAAAAATCGAAATTGGGAAAAAAATGTACAAAAAATTTAGCGAATTGAATTCTCTTTTAAACAATGTGCCATTTGACACCCACGCCATTTAAAAATTTGTTGAGTTGATGAGCGTATTGAGCAATCACCATATTTTTCATTTCGAAAAGCAGTATTGGTGAAACCCTTGAAACGGTTTTTTATTCATGTTTCTACATCGAATCGTTCAAAAGTGAACATGGGGGGACTATTAAAAGCCGCACTGTATAACTTCAATTTGGGTTGTTGATGGATTTTAGTGGTTTGGTTTATATATTAATGTCATTTTGGAAATTGGAAACCAAGATTTGTTCAAATAATGAATATTAACAACCCCAATATAGTGATTTTATCTAAATTCGGTTTGTTTGAATGTTTGTCAAATAAAAGAGTTTGAGTGTTGAAAATTAAAAATTACCTGATAAAATTTGAAGAACAAGTTGTATTTGGAAAGATTATTTTTTCTGCCAATTTGGATGGTGGCATGTGAATACATATTTTTGACGAATTTTTGAAGAAAGTTCAATTGAAATGTACCAAAGTACATTGATTCTGAATGTTCACTCAAGCTGGCTTACACACTTTGAATCCAAATGATTCTGGCAGTGAAATGTGAAAAAAATAAACAGGTATATTTCAAAGTGCAAAAAAATCAAGTTTTTTGGACATGAAGTACTTGGTGATGATTTCAATATCACAAAAATTTTATTGAATTATTTTAATAGGAAATATCATTATACTCCACCAATTCAAAATATAATATTGTATCAACTGATACATAACCAAAATTGAAAATATATTATGATGACTTGACGGAAGAATAATACCAAAAGTTATAGATTTTACTGAGAGTCAAGCTGAGTAATGAGAAGCTTTCTCGGAGATTTACTATTATTTCAGCAATAAATGATATTTGATCTTTACACAAACCAAACCACAAATCTAACTAGTTAATCTGAATTTATTTTTTGTATCATCCACAATAATGTAAGCTTTCAATTTTCCATCATCACTCTCCAACATTTTGTAATTCAACCTAATCTTTCTCAATAAACAATCATCCAAAATCATCTCAAATTCCTAGATGGTTATCTACCCAAGGAATATTTTGTAACTGTACAAAATACTGATAGAAATTGCAAAGACCTAGTGAAATCATAAAACAAAAACCTGTCAGCTGGCATCTCATGCAAATCTAGAGTAATTCTGGAACCGATAGATACCTGGAAGCATTTTTCACAATATCGGTAGAGAGGGTTGTCATTTTCCGACTTGCACTGAACACATCTGGAGAAATCCGACCGAGCAATGGCTGATCCATCCAAAGAACTGTTGTCTGATTCCTCGCAATCCGTCACCCACGTTTCCAACGACGAATCACATATTGCTTCTACTGCTGCAGCAATCATCAGCTGGTCCTGCAAACACATCATATCACAAAGAACATCAATGCAGAGCTTTATAAGTTCTAACGTGTAGAGAATAATAATTGAAACTATAATTTAAATTTATGTTAAAAATATTCAATGGAATGGAGGCAAAAAAAATGTAGTATGTTAAAAAAAGTTAATGTTTAAGTTATAGTTGAAGTCATATAAAAGAGATTCCTAAAGAGGCTGGTAAATACAAGTATTACAACAGGACAGATTTTTTCAGACCTCAAAATATCCCAAAAAAATATAACTTCTTGTCTTACAATGAATGCAGTCATGCAGACAATTAACAAGTAGACGTTGGACAACTTTTATCTTTCCACTCTAATTGAACGAGTTTTTCTTCTAGTGCGCAACTAGTACTCAAATGACCGTGGATTGGTCAGTCCACTGATTTAAATTACATCTTTTTCAAATATTATTCATGGCATTTTTTATTATGGTGTTGTCTTTTTCTTAATATCTCCTATAATGATAATTGATGATGCTATTTTAACTAATTTTTTTCGCCAATTTCCTGAGTTATATGATAGAATTAGCAGAGATACCTAATGCTTGAGAAATAATAAAAAGAACTCCCTATGGACTCGCAAAACCATTGCTTTTATGAGATCGTTAAATGTCCTTTTTTCTTAAAAAAACTTTTTTTATTTACTCATGATGAACAAATACAATCTGATTCTGAAAAAGTATCCAAGAAAAAGTAAGGTTAACTTCAATGGCAACGATCTGACTTGCGAGCATGATTTCTTTTCCCCCCATAATTGTTATTTTGGGTGCAAAAATGAGAAATATTTTGAATACTTATTAATTGATAATTGCTAATTGTTACTCGATAATTGGTGCTGCATGAATCCACACTTAACGTACATCAACATTATTCCAAAATTTGACCACACTGACAACAAAACTGCAATTTGAAACAAACTTCAACAATACTCACATCCGAACCGCTGGAAGAATTGCCTTGAAATCCGTCATCGCTGCCTGATAAACTAGCAACTTCATACTCGATAAGCTCGTAATCCTGATGATCACTGCATTCAGACTTTGAATCAGTATCAGATGTATCCCTAACTACATCTAAAAATAATTTATTAAGTAGCTGCCACACACAATAGCGTATGCAGTAGCCTACCCGTTTCTCTATCTTGTAAGCTATATACGCTTTCGGTATCTTCTTCCGAAGCTTTTGAACTTTCACTTTCCAATCTGTAATAATAGTATCTCGGTCTCTTCCTGTCCATTTGAGACTGTTCGTCTTCATGGTGTCTTTTTCTCCATGAAGCTGTAACAGAAAACGAAAAATATTAGAAATTTAGGTTAATTATATTTTAATTGTAGAAGTACAAAGAGTATAAATCTAATTTTAATAAACTCATCAAATACAGACATAAAGAGTATTTCATTCATATATCCAAACATCTGATAGAGAGGATATACAAATATCGTGTGACCCCATGTAGTGATTTATATCCTGAACTGTGGTACAAACACCTGGATTATTTACCATATTCAACAGTTTTTACAACAAAGTATTGTATATACCTAGGAATTCAAAAAACTTACGTGTGCTTCTTTCTACTGTTGCTGACATTTTGACTAGAACACAGACTTCCACAGTCTTTCACTATATTCTCGTAAGTCGTAATCTACAAACGCGTACAAACTTGCTTCGCAAACTTCCACGAAATCAACAACAATCGTTCCAATTCCGAGTCGTTCCGGAAATACCAGTGTATAATCGAGAAATATCGAAAGCGCATGACTGAAAAGAATTTCCTCTGATAACTGTCACTTGTCAGTCTTTTCACTTCTAGTGACAAGTCAGGAACGTTTGGTTGTTATTTTTTATTTTAATTTTTATGTCTGTGATGTTTGCTCATTTCACTGAAATAAAATTGTCATAATAATATAATTTCATTTCAGTAGTTCATTTTCACGACGGCTCATCTGGGGTGCTATTCTCGAGTTTGTACGTATGTGATTTCGATATACTGTTTCATACCAATACATTTGGAATATGTATGTTCTTCTCTCTTTTTCGTAATCGATTTGAAATCGAACGGGACCCCCTGAGTGTTTTTCATGCAAACTAAATCCAATATCCGAAGAAATATCAAATTTAAAAATTAAATTTCTAATGGCTCCATAAACTCCGATTTCCGATAAAAAAATACCAAAGTTCTTAATTTTTCCATCCTGTTGCTAGGTTAGGCACTATGTGATTGGTCACTATAATGGTGGGGAGTCCAAATAACAAGACAGCCGTCCTCCGTACCAACGTTGCAAAGTTTTACTTATTATACTGAGCATGCGTGTGGGATGTTTAGAATACAAAAAGGAAGATAAACCGAGTTGAAAATGCGTAAGTTTGTTTTTTGCTTGCAATGCAATGGACACACAAACCTATCCTGAGCAAGCTAGCCTAGCTTAGGAGACTCGAAAATGCTTGAAACAGCTGCCGGCAAACCGAGTTGATAATGAGTAAAACTTGGCAACGTTGGTACACGAATTGGGTGATAGACGTTAGGTGAGATATGTTAAGGCCGATTCAGATACATGGGTGCCCACCCTGATTTTTCGACCCTGCATGAGAAATGCATACCCATAGAATTCACACTTGTGGCTGTCGGTGTGCGTGAGAAAGGCGGGGTGAGCACGGAACATGTTCTAGATTCAACGGGATAATTTGAAAAACTCAAATACCGTACCTCAAGTATTGAGAAAATCAATAGAGAACCAGAGGAAATATGACCGTGTGATAGAAACGCAAGTTAAAGGCACGTATGTGAATGGTCTTGCAGCTTTCAGACACACGGGTTAAAACTGGTTGTGCTTGTAAATGGGCACCCATGTATCTGAATCGGCCTTTATAAGGTTTGTTCGAACAAAGAATCCCTGACGGTTTCCTGACTTTTTCTTATTTATTTATTGCGCATGCTTCTGACGTGTACTATGTATGTACCGTTTTAGGATTCATGTTTTGTTCGAAACGGTTTTCGGATCCAGATAACAATTGTCAATCGTCAAAATATTACCTAACCCCATATATGTATTAATACAACCCCCTCAGCTTGAGCCATTTGTTCAAGAAAAAATCATAAATTAGATTATAGATCACGCTACGACCACAAGACACTACGAGACATGAGGAAAATGATGCATAAGCCAAAAGGCTACCTTAGTAACTTTCCTTACCTTTCTGCCTAAAGGCTGAGAATCGAATAATTGATCAACTGCGCAAACTCATGATTTCTAATCCAAGTGAAATCCACGAATCGCTTTGACGGTTTGAGAACAGTCCTAAAATAGTCCAAATTCTTGTTCGAACAGTGGATAAAATGGTTAGGGATTCGATCTGACCCTTGTTCGAACGCTCAAAATGAGAATGCGCGTGCTTCTGACGATCATGTACTGACTGTTTCTGACTTTTGTTTGAACGAACCTGCTTGGTTGCTGAGATTTGGCCACAGACCTCAAAGTCCTCAAATTATATCTTACATCCTTACTTACATCTTACTATAATTTTGAGTTCTGTGTCACTTTCACATATGTTCTTCTCTCTCTAACTTAACAAAAAAACAACTTTTTAAATTAAAAACAATTATTTTAGGCTAATATTATATTGCAAGTGACTCAAGTGAGAATCAATGGAAATTCCATAATGGATACTGGTAAATTCGTAATCGAGCAAATTGAGAACATCGATTGTAACTATTTCAATGAAGCTTGTGAAACATATGCAGTGAAACTTGAATCATGCGAAATCGACATTTTCAATGAAACTGGCAGGCAAGATGAATGCTCCACTGGTGAAACAGACTTCATGGATCACAAAAATGCTACCGACGGCCTTCAAGATCAGAATGAAAAAAAACCTGATGTAAAGGAACTGAAACAGGAAGATTCATATAATTCCGAATGTTCGCAGAAACTATCAAGTGAATCTAACACTGCACAAGTCAAAAGTGAAGATGGCATAGATATTCCCTTTGAATTTATCAAATGTGAAGCTGGTGAAGAACAATCAAGTAAACCTGTCAGATTCTGCGAAGGGTGTTATCAAAGTTCTGATAAGGAAATGGATGTCTTCAAATCCACAAGTTATAGATCTGATTGTAGCTGTCAGAAGCAAAATGATATGACTTCAGTTTTTCTTGGCCCTTCGCCAGGTAATGTGTTAATTAAAATTTTTAAAAGAATAGCGAGTGCAATATAAATGGAAAGCAATAGGTGTACAGGGTTGCCAGTGAATCACTTGGTTGCTATTTTGAAATCATATCACTTTTCTCAATGATTTCGAAATTCAAAGAGAAGCAAGCAGGAGGCAGTAGGAGCAGTAGGCAGAGGAAAGCCGCCCACCAACTATTGAGAAGCGCAACCAAAAAAATTGAAAATGCATTTAGGAATAACGATATGACAGCGGCGGAGGTGAATCAAGGAATGCTAGCAGGTGCGAAGGCTTTGAGTGAGGGGGCTGAGAGATACTACCAGGAAAGTGCGCCACCGGCAGGAGAAAGTAAATAGAAAAAAACAAGTTTGCTCAAGAAGTCATTTCAAAATCACACCGACAAGAGAAGAAAGGGCCCCGAAGACCATGAAAATCCTGACAAAAAGTCAATATTATGTCACTATATTTGTGAAAGTCACCTCAATATTTACCTATTTTTGACTCTTTGAAGCGCTGGCAACCCTGTAGTTCTAAAGAGGGAAGCTATTCAGCTATTCACCAGCTCTATGACTGATGCACACAAGAGTCCTTTATTTATGTTACATTACACCACTATTTAAAGTTACTTTTTGGAATGAAACTTCCAAACTAGAAAAGTTTATGCAAACAAACCTGGTTGTTTCAATAAGATAAGGTAATTGTGTCGCCATCTAGCATTGTATGCCTAAACTTCTATGTGAATACTATTTTCTATTATACATTATACATTGGGACTTTTCAAACGTAATTTTTGTACAATATTGGTAAAATAAACATTATTATTAATATATTTATCAGTTTTTTTTTTCAGATTCTCAATCTCAACAACTTGACGTTCAAGATGAAGCGATATCTGGAGATGATTTGACTGTCCATAAGATGATTCAAAGAGAAAAATCATTCCAGTGCGAAATTTGTTTCAAGACTTTCATCAAATCGCATAATTTGATGGTCCACAAGAGGGTTCATACCGGTGAAAAACCATTTCAGTGCATAGTTTGTTCCAAGAGTTTTACTAGTTCGAGAAATTTGAGGGTCCATGAGAGGATTCATACCGGTGAAAAACCATTTCAGTGCAAAATCTGTACCAAATCTTTCCGACAAGCGACTCCTTTGAAAGCTCATAAGAGGGTTCACACCGGTGAAAAACCATTTCACTGCAAAATCTGTTTCCAGACTTTCATTAATTCAAGTGATTTGAAGGTCCATGAGAGAATTCATACCGGAGAAAAACCCTTTCAGTGCAAAATTTGTTCTAAGACTTTCACTAAATCGAATAATTTGAGGGTCCATGAGAAGCTTCATACTGGTGAAAAACCATTTCAGTGCGTAACCTGTTCTGAATTTTTCAGTCAAGCTACTGCTTTGAAAGCTCATGAGAGGGTTCACACTGGTGAAAAACCATTTCAGTGCAAAATCTGTTTCAAGACTTTCACTAACTCGAATAACTTGAGAGTCCACGAGAGGATTCATACCGGTGAAAAACCATTTCAGTGCAAAATTTGTTCAAAAACTTTCACTCAATCTAGTCATTTGACGGTTCATGAGATGATTCACGGTGAAAAACCATTTCAGTGCAAAGTCTGTTCCAAGACTTTCACTAACTCGAATAATTTGAGGGTCCATGAGAGGATTCATACAGGTGAAAAACCATTTCAATGTAACATTTGTTCGAAAACTTTCACTCAATCTAGTCATTTGACGGTTCATGAGATGATTCACGGTGAAAAACGATTTCGGTGCAAACTTTGTTCTAAGACTTTCACTCAATCTAGTCATTTGACGGTTCATGAGAGGGTTCATATTGGAAAAAAACATTTTCCTAATAATTTTTAGTATAGTGCTATAATTCTGCAATTTTATGATGAAAGAATAATTGCTCTGTACATGGAACACTGATGGGCAATAAATGCGCTGTTTTACGCGGGTTCACAAGAGGATTCATACCCGTGAAAAACCATTTCAGTGCAAAATTTGTTCCAAAACTTTCACTAACTCGAATAATTTGAGGGTTTATGAGTTGATTCATACTAGTGAAAACCATTTCAGTGTAGAATGACTCTGATGTTATCCGACCTATATTCGGTCACTGAAGAGCGGCAAGAACCGCCAAACGCGTCTGCAGGTGGTCTTCCCCAGCCACATGAAGGATAATCTGCTGTATAATTACAATAAGCAATTGCAATAACTGGATCTTAAAAGAACATTGCACAAATATCTGTCAGATGTAATTCACTGTCTGTCGTGGTATTAGCCAGAGAAGTAGTAATTTTCTGTCAGATGTTTGCCTCATATTTTCCACATGGAAATATTTGGAGGGAAGGGTACTTCGACATTGTCGATTTTACTATTTCATTCAGTTTAGTCTGTTTCAAGACTTTCACTAACTCGAATAATGTGAGGGTCCATGAGAGGATTCATACCGGTGAAAAACCATTTGAGTGCAAAATCTGTTCCCAGACTTTCACTAAATCTTGTCATATGACGTTTCATGAGAGGATATACCTTGGAAAAAACCATTTCCTCAATAATTTCTAGGTAAAGTGCTATGATTTTGCAATTTTCTGATGAAATTGAATAATAAATTGCTCTGTACATGGAACACTGATGGGCAATAAATGATATTATTATTATTATTTCAATCCAAAATTTATTTCTAGACTTTCACTAACTCAAATAATTTGAGGGTCCATGAGAGGATTTATACCGGGGTGATGAAAACCCATTTCAGTTTAAAATCCGTTTCAGTGCAAAATTTGTTCAAATTCTTTTAGTGAAACAAGTAATCTGAAAGTTCATGGGAGATCACAGTGTCACAGTGATCACACTGGTGAAAACCCGTTACAGTGCAAAACTGCAAAATTGTATTCCACGACTGATATCATGATACATTTATCTCAGAGCGAGACTTACGCATTTGCCCGACAAATTCTGTAGTTACGTAAAGGCCGATTCAGATATATGGGTGCCCACCCAGGGCTTATGAAGCACGTGCAAATTACAAGCATAACCATTTTCGGCCCGTGTGTGAAAACTGCAAGACCCTTCACATACGTGTCTTTTACTTGCGTTTCTATCACATGGTCATATTTTTTCTGGTTCTGTATTGATTTTCTCAATACTAGAGGTACGGCAGTTGAGTTTTTCAAATTATTCCGTCGTATATTTCAATGAATCTTTCATTATGTGAACATGTTCCGTGCTCACCTCGCGTATCTCACGTCGATGGGTATGCATTTATCGTGTAGGGTCAAAAATGCAGGGTGGGCACCCTTGTATCTGAATCGGCTTTAACAGGTGTTGCGTAATAGGAAGAGAGCTGGTATATGCCACCGTTTATAGGAAGGCGAAACAAAAAATTTAGAACAGATATTCTTTCTAATTTAAACAAAGACAGGCATTTTAATTCAATTTTTTAATATTTTAAAAATTGTCCTTTGATGAAAATGAATCTCCTTCCCTTTTAGTAATGGATTCTCTTACTATTTCTTACTATCTCTTTCTATCTCCTACTAACAATTTCGCCCTCAATGAAGAATGGAAATTTCAGCCAAATGGGATTTTAGTTAAAATTATTATTTATTTTCTAAATAGCTTCAAATACATTATTTTGTCATTTTTCTACTGGTTTTCAACCTAAAAAGCTTTAAGTGGAATTATTTTGGCATTTTTCGGCTAGCTTTTAACCTAAAAAGCTTTAAATTTGACAGGTTGCCCTCCAGCTTAACGTAATACGGTCTATTGCCCCAAGCAAGACAATATTTCCGACAAGAGTTAGCTGGGTAAATTGCCAAGGATAACCCAAGGATTATAGACAAGAGAGACAGAATGGCTCATTTCCTATCTCTGTACATTGGACACAAATTTCAGCGCGACAATTGGCGTCTGTGACGTCATCGGGCCTACAGAACGGTTCGTCTGCCGTAAGAGCACGTGTATTTTTTATACTTTTGACAGCGGTTTTTCTTCCTGTTGATAACATTTTTCCGTCGTTTTCTTTAGTGTATGTATGTGGTTAATGATTTGACTTTCCGTTCAATGTTTTTCCAGTGCCATAAACACCTTAGTTTGTCGTGAATAAGTGAAAATTGAATCAGTTGTCTAGTGCGTCTTGAATCCCACTTCGAGATAGGACACTTTGGTTTATCTGACTATTTTTCGATTTATTGGAAAACTGTGCTGTAGCTTCTTATAAGAACAACCAATAATGGGTTTGAACGTAATGATTTCGAAGGGCTAGTTGTAGATTTACAGGTTCGGTCACGGCTTAACAAATGCGTGGACTTTGTATGAGGGATTTGAAGGGGTAAATGATAGCAAAGTTCAATGAATCAGTTTTATTTATCAAAGCAATTGGGATTCAACATAAGAGGTACTCTATCTGGTGTCGAGTTTTGAAACTATACATAAGTACAACAACAATTATTGTTTTCGTCAAAATTTTCAAGATTTTGGGAATTGTTTATGTGCATTTTGTTGAATCTGTATTACTCATTGATGAGTGGTGGGATTCTGGTACATATACATGGAGAATATTTTGTCTATCTGTTGACATAATGTACTTGAAAGTAGTTGAATCCCCAATTGTGGTGGAAAATATTCAAATGATCAAAAAAATAAAGGCGTAAAATATGTGCAACATAAAAATAACTAAATTCGAAAGAAAAATTAACCATAATATAAATTCCGTCGAAAGAATTCATACACTCGATATTGCATATAAGCAAAATATATTATAAACTCGTCATGTAAAACGGTCAAATAAAATGGTCACCCTCTCATAAAAGAAATGAAAGCTTGCTATACTGTTATTTGAATATGTCTAGAAGCCAGCCACTCACCAACATGAATTTCCAATAATCTCTGTCAAAAGTCTCTTTCCAAATTGTCATCTCGTTCGCGATTCCATTCTTGTCAGTCCTAGCTACACTATAAAACGCACACAGCCCGAATTCGTACACAAACCACTTGTTTTATTTAAATCAAAATAAGACATGTCCTCGAATATATATCTAAATTATCATTATCATTAACTCATATATTGAATAAGAGATATTCCCTCAAACTTATTAGAATACCACCCTCATTTCGAAAATAGGAAACCATCCCTAAATCATGACAAAAAATGCCTGAAGCCCATATTCCTAACCAAACTATTACCAATTTGTAAAAGACGAAACTTTAAATCAGTATCCATTATTCACTAATATTACTGATATTGAAAAATAACGAAAATATTGAGCCCATATTCCGTCATCCCTACGACCAAGGGTGGCTACCGAGGGGCCACCTTTTACGTTTTGTCACACGTCCCCAACCGAATTCCAACTATCGACGACGTTCTCGAATTCTGACGGTCCCCCGACTTTTTCATCCTTACCCGAAGCTGGCAAGACAGTTTCAAAAACCCATGTCTAAGCAGCGATTCCTTACATAGGCACGTTTTTATTTCCACCGTATATTTATTACTCTACTCTTTGTATTTACCATTGGTGAGCTGACGTCAGTCACGCTGCACCGACGACACCGACGTGGCGAAGTCACCAGTGGTACATTAAAAAACACAGTTCTTCACATCTGACAATCGATTTTTAACGTATTATTGTTGTATCAGCAAAAATTGACAAGATAAAAAAATATATTAAAAAGTGTTACACTCACTTTTAGCATCGGAAAAACAATTATTAGTTGTGATATCTAACATTTATGATGTGCAATAATGTACATATCACTTAATTTCTGACGCTAGTAGCGCATTCAATACTTTTTATGTATCCTAGATTATATTCAATTGAATAATCCATTTCTTTATTTTTTTAATACTACTCTCCAACGCTGTTATTAATTTTTTGAGGTTAAGAATGGTAATAAACAAACACGTTGGGACGTCAAACTCAAATCAATCAACGAATATAAAAACATTAAAAACGCAGTTGGTGGAGCCACCGGTGAATTAAAAAACGTGGCTTTGTTGCATATAGAGACCATTCATAAGATTGTTTTGTTTCGCTACCAAGTATCAAGTTGAAAGATTGTATGAGTTCTGTCGAACGGATATGCTATCATTCGCAGTTCGCACAGAATATTTCATTGAATGAATCAAATAAACTATAAATACATAACAATGGTCATTGTTACACGAATACTAAAATCCAGTGTAAATTACACCAGGTGTAGGAAAGTGCTACACCTCGATGCAAACGAATAAACACCTTGTGTGCGGTGTGTCGCATTGCCACGTGGTCCGTTAATGCGTCGAATGGGGTAAGAGTAGAGGCGCACAGTAGTGCGTCTCTCTTGTTTATGTGGTATTATATCATTGCGTTCCTTGTTGCTCGCGTAGATTTCTGTCTATACCTTAGATAAATTATTTCCGATACTGTATAACCTACAATGTTATGGTGATTTGGCAACTTGGATATTTGCGATCCATTTTGAATTTCAAGTAAACCAATTTGTAGCAGGTTATAAGAATGTCGAATTTTTTGATAAATATAATAATAATTTGATGATCATTTAAAAATAGGCCCGCATCTCTGAAATCACTTGACATAACCAAAAATTCTGTTTTGGATTTTTTGTTCAAAGGATCAAAATACGTAAGTTCCACAATTTTTTTTTTTGGAATTCAATTGTTCACTAACCGAAAATTTACATTGTTCGAACCATAGAAATATATATATAATAATTATATAATATATTTCTATGGTTCGAACCATCGAACCCGAATCAAGCTAAAATGTGACATCCTGGGATGAATGAGAGTTTGCAACACTGCTGGAACAAAACATGAACAAATCTCACAGACAAATATCAAAGATTAAACTCTTTGCAAATATCAACACTCAACAGTGTCGAGTGTCAGTGCTACACTAGTTAGTGTCCAGTACACTGTAGTGTGACGAAAAGTTTGGTTATTTTATGAAATACAATGAAGAATTCACAAAAAGCATGTTAAAAATCTTTTATGATCCGTTGATTCGCTTTGCCAGATCTTCCTTCACAAAATATGGCCCTGTTCAAAAGGTGACGTCTTCTATTCCCACGTGTACCAAATCTCCAACCATGGTAAATACAGTAAATTTGAGCTCTAGCTCCAAGGTATCCACATCAACTACCCCTCTGGATATTGAAGTGAACAGAATAGTATGGATCGACATGGAGGTGATTTAAATTAATTGTGAAATGAAAAATAATTGAATAAACTTTGTATCCTATAATGAAAAATGTCTTCTAGATGACTGGCCTGGACATTGATCATGACAAAATCATGGAAATAGCAAGCCTCATAACTGATTCCGACCTCAATGTTATAGCTGAAGGTCCTGAAATCGTTATACACCAGCCAGAAAGTATAATAAATAATATGGATGCATGGTGTTTGAAACAGCATGGAAAAGTATAAGTTAATACAGATTTGTTTTCCACGTTCTTAAATCTAATAATACTAAACATTTTTTAGACTGGGCTTTCTGAAGCATGCTTGAAGTCTACCACAACTTTAGAGGAAGCCGAAGAGTTAGTATTCAACTTTATCAGCAAACATGTAACCGAGAAATATTCCCCATTAGCTGGAAGTAGTGTTTACATGGACAGACTGTTTTTATTAAAACATATGCCGAAAGTACACAATCATTTGCATTATAGGATAATTGATGTCTCCACTGTGAAGGAAATATGCAGACGATGGAACCCCAAACTGTACAGTCTTGTTCCTAAAAAGGAGTACACCCATAGGGCTTTACTGGATATTAAAGAGAGTGTGGATGAGTTGAAGTTTTATAAGAGTAACTTCTTCAAGTTGAACTGAGCTGCTATGGTAGTGTTGGCAGGTCTCTTACTAAGAATATTGAATTTTTAATTAATTCTTGAATTAAAATACAAGATTTGTAAGTTTAAATGAAAAATATGCAGATTGTTTAAACTTTTTTCTAAAATAATGTGAACAAATTGACCTACTGGAAATTACTGAGGAAAGTTAGTAACATGTTATGAAAATAGTATTGAAAATACTTTCCGAAAATTTACTTTATAATAAAAGATGAGATTTATAGCGTTTTACTGAAATATCTCCAATTATCAATTAAAACAGTTCTTAGCAATACATTAAAGAAGAAGAAAGTGGAAAGTATTCTTCGAAACAAAAATTATTTGAGTTGGTAGTACAATTTTGGTTGCTAAGGTACTTATTTCAATATAATCAATAATAATAATAAATTTGGGTAGGGATTAGCGCGGTGGATAGCGCACACGCCTGTTGATCGAGAGGTCCCACATTCGATTTCCAGTCGGCGCAGAATATTTAATTTTCAGATGTGAAAATCTGAATGATTGAATATCGTTGCTGAGGGAAGAATTCTCCACAATTTACTGTTGCCTTAAAAACTAACAGTGCTGCTCCTAGCCTAGGTACACAGAACATGTGGCTATTGACTATAGCAGAAATTGAGGTATTTTGTGTGTATTAAAATTTCCAAAGCTGCCATGCCGAGTTTAGGAATTTTTTCAAAAAATTCACCTGTGCATGCTCACCCCGCGGTTTTCACGCACACCGAAAGGCACAGTGAAATTATGAACACTCGATCCGATGCGAGTTTGACGTGACCCTTATCCGAAATAAACATCGAGTCATGAAACTACAGCGATGTTCACATCTTATCGTGTCAATGTCGATAGGCATGCATTTCTCATGCAGGGTGGGCATGCATGAGTCTGAATTGGCCTTTAGGTTTCCATACTGACTGGAATTTTGCCGAAATACAAAATAATTTGTCGAATATCCACTTAACAATGCATGATTCTGGGTTAACAATCGAAACTCAATCGTGTCGTTTAGGGCCGGTATTATAAAACTATTTTGACAGAAAACTAGAAGTTAACTTGTGGAATGACGTCACATCTTGCAGTTAACTTTTGGATGAAGGAGTTAACTTTATCAGGGGTGCTATTCTCGGGTTTATACGTATGCGAATTCGATTTACTATTTCACACCAATACACATGAAACGTGTATGTTTTCCTCTTTTTTTTCGTATACGATTTGAAACCGAATGGTTCAAGAATAGACCCCCAGGTGGAATGGGTATCAGTTGAACTTAACTTTTTAGGAAATGATGGTTTTCGACAGTTTTTCTGTCAATAATTTAGCACATACCTGAGTTTATTATTGTATTATTTTTCTGACTTTGTTAAAACGATATCCACTTTATTTTTGAGGAACTTTCAACCGACGATGAAGATACTGGTTGAAGGCCCAGGGGTGCTATTCTCGAGTTTGTACGTATGCGATTTCGATTTACTGTTCCACACCAATACACTTAGAATATATATGTTCTTCTCTCTTTTTCGTATACGATTTAAAACCGAACGGTTCGAGAATAGACCTCCAGGGCGACCAAGAATGTTTAGATATCGGTTAGACTATTTCAACTTGTGGAATGAAATATAATTCAAAAACCGATTTAGATTATTCAGAGAATCTGTACACATTAAACCAAATTTAAAATAAAAAATGGAAACTTGAAACTTTATAAAACTGACATTCTAGAGTAAAAGTTAACTTGACTGTTGAAATTAAAGTTAAACTGTCAAACATTTTTATAATACCGGCCCTTACACTATTTTGGTAATTTCGAACCTATTCGACAATCGTATATGTGTTGCGAATTGTTGCCTACATTCTGACGATTCCAAAGACACGATCGTTATTCTACTTTCAATTTTCAATAATGGTTTATTAAAAGTAGATCATTCATAAAAAAAATAGAATGCTTTTCATTATTTTTTCTACGTTCATGCAAAAAACAAATCTTTTATTGAACTATATTTGGTGGAAAAACTGTTTCTTTATTGCACTGAGTGCAATAAAGACTTTATTGCACTCATCTGTCATTCTACTTCAACGTGTTCTGTCATCATGGCAGACATAAACTTTCAAATCGACGCCAAATTTAGCCTATTTTCTGTGAGATTGTATTACGTTTTAAATAGTTGCATGTTTCATCATATTCATTATACTATGAAATTACTAGAAAATGCAATTTGTTAAAAATAAAATTATTTCCTTCGAATATCATCTGAATTACACAAAATGTTTTTGAATTACTTTTAGCAGTTAGATTTAAACAAACCATGTCTTCCTTATAGTTTAGTGCACCTAAATGAAACATTTTCTGGTTTTTGCATGAACGTAGAAAAAATATTGTATGAAACTCGTGCAAAAAGAGTTTATTGCACGTCGAGTGCATCAATAAACACCTACTTTTTGCACTTGTTGCATAAATAACTATTTCTACATTCATGCAAAAAGCAAAACTTTATTGAACTATATTTAGTAGAAAAAGGAGTTCTTTATTGCACTATAGTGCAATAAAGTTTTTATTGCACTCATCCTGTCATTCAACTTCAACGTGCTGTCATCATGACAAACAATAATGTTCAAACTCACTACATATTTATATTCTGTGAGATTGGCAATACGTTTTAAACAGTTACGTATTTTATATTATTTTGTATTAATGTTAGCAGCCAGAGTTAAACAAACAAATCCTTCCCGAGAAAATCTCCATAATCAAAACTGATCCGCTTTGTTCTAAACCGTCTACCTGCATAGATCAAACTGCCTGTACTATGACCACATCTCGTGATAACATACGCGCTCACGGCATATAAATTATAATATATATACTTACTCTATATATATTATAATTTCTATAGCTCACGGCTACTATGATTTTGATTTTTATAATAACGCCAGTCAAAAATTTTTTTCTGACAATAACAGAATTGAAGTTTTAAAATGAGTATTTTATTATTGGAAAATAGATGATAGTGATCTGTTTCGAAGCAAATCGATAGTAACAATCAATTATTCAATTTGCACTTTTCATTTTCCAACACCTAGTGCCGTACCTTAATAAATCATTCTTTGCTTTTTGCATGAACGTATAAAAAATGTTGTATGCAACTCGTGCAAAAATTGTTTATTGCACTCGACGTTGGACGACACGTCGGCCTCGTCGGACAATTTCAAGTCGATTGCAATAAACACTTACTTTTTGCACTTGTTGCATAAATTACTATTATAATTTTCGACGGCGTGCTAGGGTTTTAGAGTAATAAAAGACATAGATATGCCCTGCCTATACCTACACATATAACTGTTTTGAAGTGAACATGAACTATCCTTTTCTATACAATTTTTGGGCGAGCGGGGTGACGGTTGGTGAAATGTTATCGTCAGTTTGTTTACATTTAGAGTAAGAAGGACCATAATACAAACGAAGAATGACAACTTGATTCTAATGAAATGAGCGAGCATACACGAAACTACCCGAATGAATAAGGACTTAACAATGTATAAGGCCCTAGCTTGTAAACAAACAAAGTTATGTTGACTTCAAGACAAAGATGGAGAAGGCATCTCTATGGTCTTTTATTACTCTGAGGCTAGGGCCAATTGTTTCAGTTTATTTTTCCACAATTGTCACTTTCAAACTGACAATTGTCACTTTCAAACAGACAATTGTCACTTTTGTCACTTTGAATTGACAATTGTCAGTTGTAAAGTGACAATTACAGAAAAATAAACTGAAACATTGGCCCTAGCACGCCGTCGCAAAATAATATGGTACGGTTGCCAACACTGCAACAATGGAACAATGCACGCTTGCTCCCCTCCTATCAGTTCTATCTTCCAATTCTTCCATGAAATCTCAACCTTGAAAATTGCTGTCAGTCAGTCAGTCTGTCAGTGATAGACGTCAAATCTGAGAAAAAATTGCCATATTTTTCTAGTAAACTTATTTTTTATTAATAAAGATAAAACTGATGCGAAATTAAAAAATATCCTCTAAATTACTATGCCGTTAGCAAATTCGATCGAGCCATGGAAAATTCAGCACGGCGATTCAGAGGTTAGTGAACGAAAATCAATCACCACTCTTTTCTCTGGGAAACCTGTTGTTTCATTATATTTTCATCAAGCACGCGTGCTATAGTTTTTTGTTTTCATAACCAGTTTGTTCATTTTGCAGCTTTTGGAGTGTCCAGGTCCCTAAGAATAGTGTCTGTACGTAGAAGGTTTAATTTTTGTTTCTTTTGTTGTCGCACGATTGAGCACTTTAACTATTTCAAAATTGTCTATTGCATGTTGTCTTACAGGGATATAGAAATTATCACGAAGCTCCCATAATTAACACACACCCTGATTTAAGTTTTGCGTCTTATGGATGTTTCTGTTTGCCCAAATATGCTTGTCAATTCCTATGTGATAAAAATTACTAAATATCCAGTACCTATTAGTAGGATTTTTTGAAATTGTTTTCTCACAAAATGTTCATTTGGTTTGTGGAGGACCGTACGAAATGAAAGTTAAAATTTTGAGTGTATTTTAGTAGGAGCCTTTCAATTCTAGATATATTTCCTTGTTCTAGAGAGGTATATTATGTTGATAGACATAATAAAAATTTTTATTCGAAGTGAATTATCATGCATTTTATGGAATATTGTTCACCTATCAAATTTGACTCTTCTGAATAATACAGTGCCCATTTTCCAGATATTTCTTTTTTGTTGTATTCTGTTCTATAATTCTATAATTTCAACATTTATATATTCAATACTAATAATACAGTCAGATTTTCACGTACATAAAATCAGGTAGTAGCAATTTTTTTACATAATGTTTTAATAAAATCTCTCTTGTATCATCACAAATTACTTGGTTGTATAGTTTAATATATATTTAATAAAAAATGTTTTTTATGTTAACTACTATAATAAATTTACATTTTAGAAAGGTGTTGGTGAGGGTGGTGTTGGGGAGGGGGAGGAAGAAGAGGCATGTTTGAAACAGTACATCTGTGAGTACTTGCTTCTGAGCCTGTATAAAACAAGTCCATGAGGAGTGATCAAAATCACCAATCATCGGTCAATTACAGTGATAAATAAACTCCTGTAGAAAGAAACCCATTTGAATATGACGTCTGTGTCATTTTGACAGTAATAAAAAAGGTGCATCCATTTTTATCGCGATGAAAATGCCTGTTCCTCAAAATCAGACTTCATCTAGTAAGCGGCCAGCGCCGGCGGTCCCTTCAATTTCTGTCATGACAGCTACGATGGTTTAGTATTTTTGATACAATATGCATCGTTTCATCTGAACAAATAAAAAAAAAAAACATAACAATTGTGTTGTTAATAAGCGCTTCTTCAAATAACTGTTTTAATGATAGTGATTATTATTGTGAGGTATTAATATTTATTATCGTTGATTTATCTTGCCAAAAAACACTCGAACTTTTCTTTTATAGGATAAATTTCTTTCGACTCAAAATTTTTCCATCAGCAATTTTACTCGAAAAACTGACATTAGACAAAATTGCTCGACCTACGGTCTCGCAATTTTTTCACTTCAGTTTTTATCGTGAAATTACTGAGAGGCAAAGTTATATCGTTGAAGGAAGAAATTTATCCGATAAAAAAAGCTCTTGTGTTTTTACTGTTGATAAAAACCTACCTATAGCTTTCCTAATAACTGATAAATATGCACCTTGATCACGTGATCAATCACGTTGTGAATGGTAGTATTGACATTTCTATGAGAATACCTGTCAGATTAGTTTCGAGTTGTCAACATAACATAAAATTTCGAAATACATAGTCGGTATTACATAGTTGTGTATTAATCTCCCTAAAATACATTCGAGATCATATTTTTATAGATAAATACATTTCAAGTTGCGTTCAAATTTGATTGTCTTTTGATAATACATCTCCAATCAAGGGAAGTAGAAAAAAACGCTCGAGCAAGCTTTCGCGATTTTTTCGCTCCCTTGATTCTCGATATTTTGTCATGATAATAAAATTTTCATGCAATTAAAAATGTATTTATCGATAAAAATATGATCTCTTATATATTTACCTCGGATAATTTGTTAGTAGCAAATTACAGCGAATATTTCCATCGTATATTAAAAATCCTATATGAAGCGGGACATTTTCGATCAATTAAAGCGACAATCCCACTCATGTAATAATTCCCATTTGCGAGTACGAAAATCGTAGTTTGCTATCGGCTCAATATAGGAAGGAACAGAAATCAAGTGGATAAAAATATCGGATAAATTACGTTACCATAGCAACGCTAGCATTTACTGTTCGTTCATCAAGCGTTGCGCGTCGTATCAGTTTGACAATTGTAATTGTCAAAAACAGAATTAAACAGCAAATAATATTCCAGTAAATTTGTCGGGATTTGTATTAAGTTCTTTCTGAACATTATTCTTCAACTTATTGTTCTTTTAGTTCGTTAAATGAAGTTTAATTGAATTGAATGTTCTATTCATGGGATTGTCTTAACAAATACCATGCGAGCTCAGACCTAGTGGGATATTTTTACGGTGGTTTTCTCATACTTACTTTCATATAGGTAATTTAGCTCGATCTGTTCTGACAAATCACTCGAGCTACGCTCTCGTGATTTTGTCAGAACAGCTCTCGTTAAATTGCCAATGAAAGTAAGTATTCGAAAACAACCGCAAAAAATATCCGGCTAAATCTGAGCTCTTGCGGTATTATCCCCGATAATACTATGGAGCGTGACTTTTTCAGTGATTATTTCCCTCATCTGTCAAAATTTATTCGCTGATAAACCTGCTTCGTTCCTTTTGCGAGTAAACTGCATTGTCCTTCTTGACAGTTGCCTGAATGTATGCAACACATTTCACAAGTCTTGTGACATATTGCCGAAAATATGTTCATTAATTTATTAAAAATAATTATTTATGTTGTGGAATAGTATCTAGTAACTCTAGTAACTCGAGCAAAAAGTGAAGAATGAACTATGAAACTAGGCACATGACATCTCGACATCATGCATTATTAGAAAAAAAATTGTTTACAGAAAAATCAGGGGTGGAACCTAAAGAAATTTTCATTTGAAAAAAATGTAATTTTTTTTGTTGTTATTTCTGAAAATATGAGATTTATCAAAAAACAATTTCAATAGGTTGAGAGATAATTCAATTCTCCACAAGAATGATTTTCAGTACTACCTTATGAAATACGCTCGCTTTCTCAGAAAACGTGGTTTAACGCCGACGTCACATTTCATGCTCGCGCTAACCCGCCACAGCAAGTTCAGGCAGGATCAAAAATTAGATTTGTCATAACTTTGCTAAAAATTATAGTAGAATGAAAAGAAAAACTGCATATCGTTCCTGAAGACTTCTACTTCCTCATGCAGATATAGCATGTGAGTATCTGAGTACCTAAAATGTGTTTTGTCCCACTTCACATAACCCTTCTACTATATTTACGGAGGATCCGAAAGTCATGGATATTTTAGTTGATATGAAATAATTATATTGGAGCAGGAATCAGTACCCTCTTTGGACCATATGCTACGATTTTAGACTAGTGAGACAAGTCTCACTTATACTTGCCAAAGAAAAAACTGGGTTTTACTCCTGCATTAGTTTTCAACTCACCTATAATTCCGGCAATTTCTCTAGTAAATGTTGAAAATAATCGCTCATACACATCCTACATAAAAAATGAAGTATGTGATTTCAAGCTTGAGGTTTGCACTTCTGAATAGTGCTATTAAATATACCTGGTGACCACGAGGTGAGGTACGCCCCCAGATTTTTCTATAGTTTTGAAGATACAAATTTCAAATTTGGTGTGTCGCTATAGTACTTGAATACGCATATTTTGAATCCTCTACTGATTATTCACCACTTCCGGTTCAACCGGAAGTGACCTAAAACTTTTTTTTTCAAATGACACCCTGTACATATTTTTGCATTATCCGAAAGTGCACGCAATTTGTGATAAAACTGTTCTTCAAAATTGAAAATCGGTTGAAAAATGGCGGAGATACAGTTGATTGTTCAATCGAACAAAGTTGGCCATGAAACTCAAACTTAAATCATCACAATTGACAAACGACATCAGAAGTTACCAGAGGAAGCTTTGAAGTGAGATACAGTTGAAAACTGAGGATATCATGTAATTTCGGTTCCACCAGAACTTTCAGCGGCGGGTGAGGGTGAACCTGAAATTTGATGTCGGCGTTCAATCACGTTTTCTGAGAAAACGAGCGCATTTCATAAGAAATTAGTAGGAATAATTTTTATGGAAAATTGAATTGTTTTTCACCCTGTTGAGTTACAGCAAAAATCTATTTATATATTTTAAAACGAAAAAAAAAAAAATTTCTTTTCATGTGTACCATTGTTCCAACTATTAGCATACCAAGTTTGGGGTTGCTACAATCGATTCTTGTCTCAAAACCCAATCGTACTGGATTATATTGGTTAATTGACATATTTGGAAAATAATCTGATCAAATATAACTCTACCGTCGTTTATCAAATCGAATAAATTTTGAAATTTCCACTCAAACATTTTTGTTTTAGAAAATTCATCTCGTTAAATTCGAAGATTTATGTTCAAAGAATAAAACCCTGGAGCTTAAATTACAACAAATTAATGTGACTCATTCGATTATTTAATGAATATGGGGACGTGTCGAATAAATCAATTATTTCACAATATTTATTTGCAAATTTAACTACCCATGTGATTAACTCATTTTGGCCATAGTTCTGTGATGAGGAACCATGAACAGTTCTGAAATTCTTGTTCTTCTGGGATTAACATTCAGTTCAAAGAGTTCAATTGAATTTGAATAACTTATATCTCCATTTATAACTTTGTGCAGAAATCTCAAATCAATCTCAGCTCTTCGTTGTTCCAAACTTGGTGAATTTAAAGTGTTCAAAATGTCAAAATATTCATAGTCTTTCAGAGTCTTGTTTTGTACACCGCGAACTGTTTTGCTTCTACCTTGTAACGATATTCTTTAACAGGTCATTCAGCGGGGCTTGCGTGGCGGAAACTCTAGGTACAAATCATTGATAAAAGTTTATCATACCTAATAGTTATGGTGCCCATCGGCAAAAATTTTACTGATAGATACTCCGCCCTGTATCTCAGAAACGAAGCAACCCCGGACACATGTTCATAGGAACTTTTTTTCTCAAAACGACCTAACGAATCACCATCTGTAGTTTCGTACCGTAGTTAAGAAATACGAGGAAAACAAAAAAAAATTAAAAAAATTCAATTTTTTTTTTGTAAAACCGCCACCAAAACAAAAAAAGTCACACAGGAAAATGGTGACAGACTTGGTCCAAAGAATCCATACAGAAAGTTTGGAAAGTATAAGAATTGTCTGAGCTGTTTCAAAATATCTGGTCGCGGGAAGGTGCGAATCGTGTTGAATTTATCGGACAGAGGGCTATATCTGTCTCTGACACAAGGTAGCCAAGAAACACTATTTCTCCTTGTCCAAAGATGCACTTTGCGAAGTTAATTGCGACACCATATTTTGCTAAAATCTCTCCAACAGAATCCTCATGTGGACGAGATATTCTTCGGGAGAACTTGAGGCGACTTAGATTTCGTCTGGTCTAAGGCGAGAAGCAGAAGTATAATCCACCAAGCAAAAGTATAATCTGCAAAGCGGATATATAATCAGAAACAGAACTCTAATCCGCGTAGGACTTTGCGATGAAGCGTTGAAAAGTCTGTGCTGCATTCCGGAGACCGAAAGTCATAAATCGGTATTCGAAAAGTCCGAATGGGGTTATGGCGGTTTTTTGAATGACTTCCTCATCGACAAGAACACTGCGAAAATTCTTCGATATGTCGAACTGGATAGTAATCAGGGGCTGTTCTGGCGTTGAGCCCCCGATAATCTCCACAGGGTCTCCATTCATCGCCTTTCTTGGGAAACAAATGTAATGGTGCTCCCAAGATCTCTGTGAAGGTCGTACGAAGACAAAATTGTGTTTCTTTCGTTTCATTAAAGTGATATTAAATTCCGTTTTGGCGGCCCGAAGTTTTTCTAGTTTTTGAGCAACTGGCGGTTCTGAGGTGGTCACTATGTGGTGTTTAGTGGAATGGTGGATTGTCTTGGGAGTTGTGTCCGAATAATCGTTTAAAAAGCTGTGGTATGAGGTTGATCCTGATACAGATTGTATTGAGGGTGTCATACACTGTGTCACCTTTCTTGGGTCGGGTGGTGAGAGAATCGACCAGTCGACCATTGAGCACATCTGGCAGTAGTCCACAACTACGAACCTCCAAGTGAACTCCTCCTAAGGCCAAGGTCCAAGGTAAATGTGATCCGTACCATATGTCGTGCTATTTGATTGGTCGTATATACAGTTTTTGCTGGATTCTGTTTTGTTTTCTGGTATCGTCGTGGTAAGGAAGCTTCGCGAGGTACTGCCGGATTGAAAGCAACTCTCGATATTCTATTTGTTCCCGATCCGTCTGATCTTCTCAGACGTAGGGAAGGACGAGAACGGGGTGTTCTGGTCGTTATTCGATCTTCTTGGCCCCTTTGAGTTGTTTCTGTACTTCTATAAGTTTCTCGGAGTATCCATTTCGGCACAGGTCCTTTTTGATGCAGTTTATTTCCGCTTCTGGTTGTTTCAAATGTACATCGCTCTCTCTACCAACGTTCTTACAAGGCCCCTCTTTGTGGAATTTGGATGATTGGAGCCGTAGTTGAGATACTGTCGTGTGCATTTTTTTCCTCTCAAAATAAACGTTGGCCTAAAAACCCGGAAAACCATCATTTCATTCAACGATGGCCGCGAAAGCCTTCAACAATTTGTAAAAAAATATCAAAATACATCATAAAATGACTAAGAAAGAGATTATTTAAGTTTACGTATTTTAGCGCGGAACGTCTGTGGTCTTTGCCCGCTACACCACAATACTTCCTTTGCCGCGCCAGGGCTCTCGATTATGTCGTACTAAATGAAATTACTCTTCCAAGCGCAACTTCAAAGTCCCATAACTTTTTCATTTCTAGAGATATTTTAATGATTCTTTCACATTTTTGTTCCATTTTACTTGAGTTTTCATAATTAACCCATAACAAAAAAAAATTAAAACTTGTCCATTGCTGAATTTGGAATGATACCAATACATACCTGATATATATGACTAATAATGTATACAGGGTGGGCCAATGGAAACTTTCCACCCTAATTTGTAAATTTTGGAAAACACTCGAACACGTCGATATTTTATTTGAGGGGAAACTAATTTGCAGTGGTTTTCACCCCGGTAGCTTTAACCCTGTAGCTGGGGGTGAATAACCCTCAAAATTTTAATAGGGAAAAGGGGTCGTGCCATAACTCGTTGTGAAGGTCTCATTGAGTTCTGCATGACACTATAATTTTGCCTTATTATTTTCATCGATAACGAAATGACAGGTTGTCAAAATCTTGGCAAGAGACTGTTTTCGTAATAAAAATACCAAATAATTAAAGTTTCAAGTTTAATAATCAGGTGTACACGTCAAAGTTATCGTACAAATTGTTCGAAATGTCCTCCATTAACATTCATGCAATAATAAAATCGATCCTCTATCGCGTCTCAACATATCAGCAGTTATTCTTTGACACTCTACAGTTATGCGTTCTTGCAGAACTTGAAGAGAAGCCGGCTGTGTTTTATAAACGGTAGACTTCAATGGCCCCAGAGAAAGAAGTCAAGAGGAGAAAGATCGGGAGACCTTGCAGGCCACTCAATAGATCCTCTACGGCCAATCCAATGTCCTCTAAAATTTTCGTCTAGAAAGTTCCGAACGGGTTCTGCAAAATGTGGTGGAGCTTCATCTTGTTTGAAAAAAAAAAAAATTATTGTGTGTCAAGTTGTTATCTTCGGCAATGACCTCCCTTATTCTAGGAACAATAAGAAACTATTGGAGGAAGGGGGAAGCAAAGTAAGATACATCTGCCCCGTCAGATTGCCTTAAAAAAAGAATGGCCCAATGATGTGATTTCCTAAAATACCTGCCCAGACATTCAACTTTTCAGGATGTTGAGTATGGCTCTCTCTAAATAAATGTGGGTTTGAATCGCTCCAGTATCGACAATTATGTCGATTGAACAATCCATTTAGAAAAAAGGAACATTCATCTGAAAAGCAGATATTATACGGGAAATTTGGATTGCCAATACAGCGCTCACTCATTTATTCTAAAAATTGTAACCGTAGATCATAATCATCCTCATTAAGTTCGTGAAGCAGTTTTATCTTGTAGGGGTAAAATTTGTGGGCCTTCAAAATTCTTCTAACACTTGTTCGTGAAACACCAGAAACTTCGGCCAATTGCCTCGTACTCAATGTATGAATGTACAAAATGAAGATATTTTTACGAGTGGCTCCTGGGGATAACATTCCGAGAATTCGATTTTTCAGAACAGTGCTTATTTGTTTCCCTCGTGTTCCTATTTACGGTACGAAACTACAGAGGGTGAGTTGTTAGGTCGCCTTAAGGAAAAAAGTTCCTATGAACATATGTCCGGAGTTGCTTCGTTTCTGAGATACAAAGGCGTTTGAAAAAAAAAAATCAATGCCCTGTATCTCAGAAAAGAAGCAACTCCGAACATATGGTCATAAAAACTTTTTTCTTAAAACGACCTAACGAATCACCCTATGTAGTTTCGTACCGTAAATAGGAACACGAAGGAAACAAATAAGCACTGTTCTGAAAAATCGAATGCTCGGTATGTTATCCCCAGGAGCCACTCGTAAAAATATCTTCATTTTACTCCAAATCGATATACTTTTCAACCCTATTCGAGGCTTGTATGCGAAAATGGGGCACCTAAATCTGTCACTAGCTGACGGTCTATAATGTCACGCCTAAGAAAACGTGATTTTATTTATAGCACGAATGTTCATGGCTGACATTTTGAACAGCTTAGAATTTAAATTTGACGTGTCCACCTGATTATTGAACTGGTAACTCTAATTATTTGGTATTTTTATTAGTAGTCTATTTCCAAGAGTTTGACAACCTGTCATTTCGTTATCGATGAAAATAGTACGACAAAATTATAGGGTCATGAAGAACTCAATGAGACCTTCAAAAAGAGGTATGGCACGACCCCTTTTCCCTATTCAAATTTTGAGGGTTGTTCACCCCCCAGCTACAGGGTTATAGCTACGGGGTTGAAAAAAACTGAAAATTAGTTTCCCCTCAAATTAAATTTAGACGTGTTCGAGCGCTTTCAAAATTTTTATTTGAAATCCTACAAATAAGGGGGGAAAGTTTCCATTGGCCCTCCCTGTATATCCATACCACTGATTAAGTTCCCAGATACGACATTCCACCAACCGCCTTCGATATTTCTTCACTCATTGCAATAACCACAAGATAGCTGGTTCATTCAAATTGGAGTGCAATGGGACGGAAAATTTAAATCTGCCACGCCTTCGATTTTTAGTCAAAATGTAAACAATACACTATGTAATCCACAGTCTGTTCTGATATCACAGCAAAAGGGATCACAAGTAAAATAGGTTGGCTTTGGGCTAAAATTAAAGGCACGCTTGCTGTTAGATTGTAAACAAACAGCTGATGCTACGCGACCAATACGCAGCGATACCACGTTGAGCGTTGATTTAGCGAGATGTGGGTGGAAGAGCGCAGCGCAGTGATTGTCATCGACATCGTACTGTGCTCTGACAGAAGCCGTCGCCAGCGCGTTCAACTCAGTTTGGCAACATCCAAGACATGTGAAAATTTCGGAGTCTCTCCCATTTCTCTCTAAAACGAGTTCATAAAATGAATAACTCTTTCCGTCGATTTCGAAGATGGGTGTCAAGGGATAGCAAACATACACATGCCACTAACGAATAAAGTCTAGTGCTCAAAAGTACAAAATGAAATAAATTTGGAACATTAAACTTAAAAAAAAAAAAAATTCAAAAGCTTGAGTCTTTATAAGAGTAATTACATTCCGCGCCTGCTTTAAAATTCTTGTTTTTTAAAATATTTCCAAAGTTTATTTTATTATTCAAAATATCATGGATGTTTAAAAAACATATCAATTTTCAAATCTTCAACGGTTAAATCGGCGGCATATATCTGTGGAAAACCGGAATCTGAAAAAAAAAAATACACCGACTTTGCATGAAATGAAATCGACTTTCGAAAAAGTTTTCTAAAATATCATTTCTGGTCGATTATACCAATTTAATAAAAACTAAGGTGTGGAACAGAGGAGATAAATTACTCGATTACCTTTCTTTTTGGTACCAATTGAAAACAGATGTCTGTGAATAATCATAATCATCATATTAACATCTCATACCAGGTTCGATTAAAAATAGTCTACACCATTTGCAACTGAACAACATCCAGATGACAAATTTTCATTCGATTCCAGTTACTTATAGTTATTGTCAAATATCCACAAAACTACAAAGGTTCTGGAGTTGGTAGAATTATGTTGCTTGAATAGAAAAGAAAGTACCTAAATATTTGAAAAAATTTGCTTGTTGGTTATATTCAAAACGACTTTTTGATTATATTTCTTAACTTTTAGTCACAGTCTGGTGATGTTGATGAGCAAGCTGCCGTTGGTGATTCCGGACCGACTGAAGAAGAGCATGAAATCGAATTGGGAGAGGTAAGTGATCTCTTAGATGAAACAATGTATTGATTTTCCATCTATCATTATTATTGGTCATAAAAGCCTTAAATTATTTGTATGAAATCGCAGGTGAAGTGACGCTTGACATTTTAAATGTCAGTGACGAGATTTCTGAAGTATCTCTGATGAAAAATCCTCATAGAATTACCGTATTTGCCAAATGAACTCCGGGGAACACTGTGATGGCATTGGAATGTAGTTTTCTTCATTTTCAATTCGTGATTAGTATTGGCTTTAGCAAATTATGTGATGTCTTACAAAATGTTTCACAAACTTGTGGCTAACAAAACTTACCCTTTTTTCATTTTTCAATGTAACATTCTGAATGAGTATTGAAACACTCTTAATATCGATATCAAATATCAAGAGATTATCTCTGATAATTTATGAAGTTGGTGCTTCACGAAAAACTTGTATTTGAATTATCAAAATTCTGAATTTCCAAACGGTGTACAGAGGAGAACGAAAAATAAGAATTTTGGTCAAGAGTAATCTACCCTTATTTTTGATATTATTGAAGATTATTTAGAAAAGTTGTTTAGAATCGAAAACAATATTAAGATTTGGAATCACATCCACCTACTCAACAATTTTTTTCCTTTTTTTTTCAAGTTCTAGCCTCATAAAGAGGAATAGTATCTCATATGCACCTTAGGCACCGCCCTCATATTCTTACTACGATATTTCAATGCGAAATTTGGTACAATTTATCACATTTGTACTAGTATATCGGTGTTTGTTGAAAATTGTTTTAATTTTTACTAGTTTTTTTGTGCAAATTTGATATATCACTCTGTATATATGTCCATAATAACTATCAGTATGATTTTATGGAAGGAAGTTATTGAATAAATAAAAATAATTATTGGTAAACGATGAAATAATAGAATTCTGCAACTTTACGATCACTTTAAAAATTGTACATTTTAATTTTTTTATGATGAACTATGTATTTCTTAATATATTTTTGTGCCGATAAAAGCGTGATATTTTTAAATAATTGCACCGATTCCTGTGTCAAAAGTTATAATTCGATCTTGACAAACAGAATATTCTTAATCAAAACACTCCAGATTTGTCATGCGTCACTTTTACTTTAAGAGCGGTGTATGAACGATCGATTCTACTCCTTAAAGTTGAATAAAAGGTAAAAGCAAAAGTAAAAGTTTGGTCTATGAATCAGCCATAACTAATAACAAAAAAAATTCAGTGGTTCCATTTTAAATGAGTGAAACTGTATTATTAGAATTATGAATTGTATTTTGATTCTAAACTCATCAAATCACTTTTCACAGGTTTGCAGATATGGTCACGAAAAGGCAGACCCTTCCCAATTCGAACTTCTCAAAGTTCTCGGGGAAGGCTCTTTCGGAAAGGTATTTCTCGCTCGCAAAGTTGTCGGATCCGATGCGGGCACCCTCTACGCCATGAAGGTATTGAAGAAAGCGACGTTGAAAGTGAGAGACCGCTACCGCACGAAAATGGAAAGGAACATATTGGTGGAAGTGGAACATCCATTCATCGTCAAGTTACATTACGCATTCCAGACAGAAGGAAAGCTTTATTTAATTCTAGATTTCCTCAGAGGCGGGGATTTGTTCTCGCGGCTGAGCAAAGAGGTTGGTTTTTTTGTCATGAGTTATAATCACCATAAAACTAATTGAAGAATTCTAGAGTAGATGTTTATTTTATCTAAAAACTAATAATTTTCTCCAATTTTTAATATAAAAGGGCATACTTTATTGAGAGAAAACACACTTCACTTAGCTAAACTTTTATTATAGGTCATTCTGAACTGAATTTTTAATAATTTACTAATAACTTGACCGCAGAGTTCACTAATTTCACTAATTTTATTTTTAATTCGACTTTTGAAGCCGTCGTCTTTTGAATTTTTTTCCAAATGTTTAGTTAGCACGAGTTGCTAACTTCTTCAGAGGTCTGTTCATCTTCGATATTTCACCAATGATAGAGGGTTTTCTATTCTACGAATCGTATTTATGCAGCCTCACATAGTATTGCTCATTATTTATAAATTCTTGGTTTGCATCTATACTTGAAATTGCCTTGTTTTTTTAATTGACTGCTATGGTCATTAGCCACGTGTTCTGGGTAGGCTGTGTTACTAACTCCTTGCGCCACTTTAGAAGCAGCACTGTTAATTTTTATCTCAACAGTGAATCGTGGAGGATTATTCCCAGTCAGCAACGAGAATCAATCATTAAGAAAAATAAAAAGCTCGAACCAATTGCCTTGTTAATTAATAAAATGTTTTTATCTGCTGTCATTAAATTGCTCTTAGTGGTTTTGTCCCTTAAATTTTTTAAAATGGGATTTCAGATCCGGTTTAGGTTCAGAGTCTCTTCTTTCCTATTGAAATTATCTGTATGCTTGGTTATCTCTATTGCTTCCTGTACAAGTCTGACTCTGATAGTCTAGGCAAGGAGTTTAGGGTCTTCGAAAATAATCCTGTAATCCCCTTCACGTGCGCGTGTTCTGCTACTGCCGATTCATCCGTTTGGCCTAATCTACGGTTTCTTCACTGTTCCTTCAGTCTTGTTTCCACGGATCTTTTCGTGGTTCCGATATATACTTTTCCACAAGTACACGGTAAGCGATATACCCCCGTGGCCGATAGTGGGTCTCTTTTGTCTTTTGCCGACCTAAGACGTTGATGTATTTTCTTGGTCAGCATGAAAACAGATTTAATTTGTGTTCTCCCAAGAGTTTTCTGATTCTGTCAACACAACAAAACAACACAACACAACTTCTGAGAAGACCATTCCAGCAAGGCTCTACGGGTTTCCGAAGATAAGTACACAAAACAGACGTACCACTGAGATCGATAGTTAGTGCCCCAGGTTCGCCTACGTATCATCTGGCGAAACATCTAACCTCGCTTCTGCAGCCTCATGCGGGAAAAACAAACTCGTCAATGACTCGACAGACTTTGTGAGAAAAATTAAAAACATAAACCAAGAGCCAAGTGATATTCTTGTCCGCTTCAACGTTGTGTCTCTGTTCGCCAATGTCCCACTAGAAGATTCTTTGAGGGAGATAGCCAAGATGTTTCTGAGTGATATTGTCGGACTCTTTAAGGCATGTCTCACTGGAAGTTACTTCCATTGGCTAGGAGACTTTTATGAGATCATGACATGGCGATAAAAAGTCCACTCAGGCCAGTAATAGCCAACTTCTTCATGGAACAATTTGGAAAGGAGGTAATCGACGCTTTCGATTTCAAACCGACCATTTTTCTACGAAACCCAGGATTAACGACAGAATTGGAAAACTTTTGGGAAAATTGGGGAAACACAAAGTAAAAACGGTTTTCAAGCCGACCAAGAAAATACAACAAAGCCTTTGGTCGGCAAAAGACAAAAGAGACCCACTATCGGCCACGGGAGTATATCGCATACCGTGCACTTGTGAAAAAGTATATATTGTAAGGGCCAAGTAGCTCAGTGGTTGAGACTGAAGCGTTCAAAACCATTGACTGCTGATCGGCTAGGTTCGAATCCTTAACGGCTACAGATTTTTATCTGATGGCCAGAGAAAGTGCTAGGAATCGCACGTTAAAAGGTAAGACCTCATTAATCATTGGCTCGCACAAGTTTCGACTGCAGTTCGTAAGGGGACGACAACTGGTTAACGGAAAAAAACAATTTTTATACAAACAAACAAATCACGAAAAGTTCAGTAGAAACAAGGCTGAAGGAATATCGCAGAAACTGTAGATCAGGCCAAACGAACAAATCGGCAGAATGAATAGGAAAGAAGAGACCCTGAACCTAAACCGGATCTAGAATCCCATTCTAAAAAATATAAGGGACAAAACCACTAGGAGCAATTTAATGACAGCAGATAAAAACCAAGAAACTGTAATTTATAAGCAAGACTACCTTAGGCAGTGTCAATACAATATGCGGAATAGAAAACCTTGAGTCATCCGTTAACCACTCATGCCATAGAAACCTTATAAAATGAAATTATTTTTTTCCTCCCCTCCTTTTTTGTTTGTTTGATGTCATTGACTTTTCTCAGGTAATGTTCACGGAAGAAGATGTTAAATTCTATCTAGCAGAACTAGCACTAGCCTTGAATCACTTACACTCCATTGGAATCATCTATAGAGACCTGAAGCCTGAAAATATATTATTAGATTCAGATGGTCATATAGCTTTAACGGACTTTGGTCTTTCCAAGTTGCCCCTGGAAGAAGGAAAGGCATACAGTTTTTGCGGAACGGTAAGTTGAAAGTGTCTCATTCGAATATTTATATATATAATATTTTTTAGCATGTCACCACTTTTTTCCCCTACTAGAAGTAGGGAAAATACAATAACGGTCACATTGTATCATATACTTTCCAATAATCCACATGCCATACTGGTACAAATTGTTTTTCAAAATATAATAAAACAATTCACTCCTTTGCGGTGGTATGGCGGCCATTGGGAACTGTCGAAAAAGTATGGCATTGTGATTTTCGTGAATGGCTACTCGACGATGATTAGCTATGTACAAATTAGCCTGGTACGAATGATTAATTTTTTTTTTATGTGTTCTCGTCGGTATGGCGGATAGTGAGTCACACTGGAGAAGTATGGCATTACGCTACCGCCTATTTATCAAATATCGACACTTTAGTTTTCCTATATTTTGAGTTATTCAATGTTCATTGCTTATTGTCCTATGTGATATAATAAGAAAAATATATATGCACAAAAAATTACAGAATAATAAAAATGTTACAACCTATATGATCAAAGAAAGTTCAGCGTGTATGGTAGATAACTATAATTAGAGAAAACTTACCAGGTGTACAAGCATAGCCGTGAAGCGTTGTAATGGAATATTGTGAATTGGTTTTCCAGTTGAATGAATAAATAATGAGATAATTTGTGAACAAATGTGCAATCGTTCACAATGAGCTTGTCATGAAAGAAACAAAATGTCTTGCCCTATCAGGACTGCTAATTGTCAATATCTTATAAAATAGAAATAATTGGGTTGAATTCGTTCACATGTTATTGTGATTTTGGAAATCGCGCAATTTGGGTATTGTTGGTTGGAGGGCTGAAGTTGAGATGGCGCTCGTGGTTTAGTGAACGTTTAACCAACAATTATTCTCAAATTTTTGAGATTCTTGTTTCTCTTATTTGGCTGTGTTGCCGTTTTGTTTTTTTTGTACCTGATGATCTGATCTCAAGAAATCTTGGAAATGTACTATTATTATAAATAAATTTATTACTTCATTACCTCGAATTTTGTTTTTTGATCAACTTTTCTATGAACTTGGTTACTTCTTTCAATTTTGTAGTTACTCAAATTATTATTTTTAGGTAATTTCAAATTGTGATGTTAGTTTTCTATCTTGGCGATTTTGTTTTGAATGAAAAACTACCTTTGCCTCTTTGTAAATACCCAGTACCTACCTCGATTACTGCAAATTTGAAGAAAAGTAAAATCCAGTAGTAAATTAATTCTAGTGCTTTTTTCCAAATGAGATCTGGTACTATTTTTTATCGGGCAGGAACAGCCCTGCTGCAGACATTAGCTACTGTCTGAAAAGACCTACCCTATATTTTCGAGGGCAAAACCCAAAAATCGATCTATAGGTGGTCCAAATGTATCAATCAACATTTCCATGCAACTAGCAATTGCAGAGAAAGCCTTGTAGGAACTCTGCATGGAAATTCATTAGATGTAATTCAACGTTCGTCGTGGTATTAGCCAGGAAAGGTAGTTGTTTTCTGATGGATTTTCGACCCAATTATCTCAATTATTGCATAGGACTATGGCAATATGCAGTCCTGGTATGGCAGGATACCTTGTTTCTTTAATGAGATTATTACATAAAATTACGACTGATACACAAGGCCATCGATCAAGGTCCTTTGGACTTTCTTGACAAAACATATTCTTATTTCCAGGTTGAATACATGGCTCCTGAAGTAGTGAACAGAAAGGGGCATACTTTTGCTGCAGACTGGTGGTCGTTTGGGGTGCTCATGTTTGAAATGCTAACGGGTGCCCTACCATTCCAGGGTTCTGATCGCAAGGACACAATGACTCAGATTCTCAAGGCAAAACTAGGAATGCCAGCTAACCTCAGCCCAGAGGCGCAGAGTTTGCTTAGGGTTCTTTTCAAACGCAATCCTGCAAATAGATTGGGTAATATTCATATTGAAATTTTTTTTGTTCATGGATATAAAAGTGACATACAGTGGGCATTGAATGCAATGTTGGCAACATTTTTAAACATTCTCAAATATTTCACCTTTTAAGTTTTCCAACTATTTGAACATTTTTACCTTATTAATTTTTTCTTCAAGGTACCAACTTTTCCAACTTTCTCTGTTGTCTGCTTTCTGAATATGAATGAAACCATTTCAGAGCATTCACTCTTATTCCATATTTTTCTAATTTAATTAACAATAAATTATGATCCATGATATATTTGAGGTGGTGCTGTAGGTTTTCCTGCAGTTGAAAAGTGAATACGCCACCAAAAATCAGTAAGTCGCACCGGAGCGCCACGGCAAATAATAATAGTCGTCCTCTATCCGCACAGGCTGTGCATTTGGGAACACTCTACAAGTGTTTATGAGGGAGTATTATTATTATTATATTAGCTAACTACTGTTCAACAAAAGTATGACGTTTCCTAATGACTAGTTTGAAGCACTGAAATATGAAATACAAAAAAGATAGTACAAAGTAGTTATTATTAGAAGGAGAAGCACGAGGAGAAAAGATATCAGAATAGAATACAAAAATAACAGTGAAAAACTGATGTTAGGAGATATAACAGAGTAGATATAGAAAGAAATATAAATGATGAGAGAAGGGGATAAATAAGGGTGAATAAGATGAAATTAAAGGGGAATAAAGATGGTTTAGTCATAGTATGGACATCCGTTATGAATTTTATGGATATCCTCTGGATGCCCAATTTTATTTGGTGGATATCTTATGATCGTTCCGAGACAATCAACCTATATATTTTTACTCCACAAAAATCTATTAGATATTCTTCATGGAGATCAAGAGGATTTCCGTCATGGATATCAAGAGGATTTCCGTCACGGATATCAAGAGGATTTCCGTCACGGATATCAATGAGGTATCAGTCATGGACGTCCATGAAGTTATCCGTCATGGACATTCAGGTAATATTTATCATGGACAATCGGAGCACATCCATCATAGACATCCAGGGTATATCCATCATGGACAATCAGAGCACATCCATCATAGACATCCAGGGTATATCCATCATGGACATCCAGAATGGACGTGATTTATCAAGAATCTTCAATGACATATATACAGTGTGTCTCAGAAAGTATGCCACAAATGGAAAACTCTTTTATAATTTATTTCACAAAAAACATTATTCGTTACAAGAGTTGGTGCTTATTGAAAAACTCATGATGAGTGAATGTTATTCTTGGTAAAAAAAAATAATATATTTTTCGAAGAGTCGTCAAGAATAAAATACATCTATTTAAAAAAAAAAACACCAAAAAAGTTTATTGACATTTAGGGAATTATGCTTTGATCTAATTTATTGAATGACTTCAAGAAACTGCATGCAGTGTCGATTTGGAGCCCCGGAGCGCCACGACAAAAACTAATAATAGCCGTCCTCTACGCGCACAGACTATGCCTTTGTGTACACTCCATGAGTGTTTATTAGGGATTATTATTATATTATTAGTTGGTTTTCTAGTTATTGAATTTGTTGTTGATATTTTCGATGCTGAACCATTACCATGTCTTACTTGCACTAGTCCAAATTACAGACTAACAATCCCTATGAAATAACTAGGTGCTGGTCCAGCAGGAATTGAGGATTTGAAAAAGCACGAGTTTTTCGCTACATTGGACTTTGATTCTTTGCTGTCTAAGAAAATCAGGCCCCCATTCCAACCAGCAGTATGTGGACCTGAAGATGCTTATTTTGATGCAGAATTCACCAGCAAAACTCCCAAGGATTCACCAGGAGTGCCGGCCAGTGCCAATGCTCATGAGCTATTCAGAGGGTAAGTCTGTTGGGAGTGTCTAATAGTCCAGGAATTATAAAAAAGGATTTTCTTTGGTTTTTTATAGGCTTCAATTTTGCTCTCTAGAGTTTTTTTTGATAAAATGCATATTTTTCGAGTGAGTCGCGAAAAACCGATTAAAAACGTTGAATATTTTGTCGAAAAACTTTTATTTTTAATCGCGAATTACTCAAACAATATTAATTTTTAAATATTAATTTGAAATAATTATTAAAATTAGTTTTTCCATTGATTCCTGTAGTTAATGTAATGAAAAATTTCCACCCCCGGGATGGGTTGGCAACAACCCCCAGGATAAGAGCGCCCCTCAGCATGATATAGATTTTGATCCTTGGGTTATTCCCTATGAACTTTCAAAATTTCAAGTGAATCGATGTATGATGAAAAAATTTCTAGCCAAATTGCTTAATTTCCTGAACTATTATTCCCATTTTACAAATATAAAAATTATCAACCTAGCAACAGTTCTTAGAAGTTCCCCAAGGATCTGTCTAGTGGCCATTATTATTCATCATTTCTGATTCTAACAATTTTTGGTTGTAGGTTCAGTTTCATTGCCCCCTGTCTACTAGAAAACGGAACTTTGCCTAAAATGATAGAAGTTCCGGTGCATTCCATGCGAACTTGCGATCAGAATTTTTTCGATGACTATGTGTTGTTAGATGTTATCGGAACTGGTAGTTATAGCGTTTGCAAATTAGCTAGGCATAAAACAACAGGACAACAATATGCAGTTAAGGTACAGGAACTGTTTTCATAAATTTATTGGGATGTTGTTATGATGTCGTTCAGTTTGTTGTTTCTTTTTCAGATTATAAAAAAGTCACTTTGTGACTGCAGAGAAGAAGTTGAAATTCTCATGAGGTACGGAAAACACCCCGGAATTGTGTCTTTGAAGAATGTTTACGAAGACGAAAATGTAGTTTACCTTGTGCTACAGTTACTCAAAGGAGGAGATTTGTTGGATTATATGACGGCCAAGGTAAAGGTAATTGGAAGTATTAGATACAATTTCGGACTGGTATTATTCAACACATTTATTTATCGAGAACCTATCAGTTTTATTCAAAGTTTTGATGAACTCAATATGAGAACTTACCTAAAATCTTGAGATATACTGAAATCCCCCCAAAAACGATTTTCAGTTGTATTTGACCATAAATATCAACCTTAAATTTCTTTCAGAAAACTCAGAGAACCAATTATTGAAATTTTGAAGAAATAAGGCTATAGGAAGCAATATTTTTTCACCATAATGTTAGTTTCAAATTGTAACTTTTTCTATCAAAATTTGTTAAAGGTAAAATGAAATGTCTATTCCCAAATTAATTGCATGCGGGTATATGGTGAATCACGCACACTTGTTTACCAGATTAGTCCTGTAAAAAAAAATTCCCGGACTAGTTCTATCGAACCCGACATGTTTTTGCAACATATTAAAATGTACAAAAGTATGAAATAAAAAGTTGTACTTTACACGTCCTGTAAGCTTTACTAGTATTCTTTCGAAATTCAAGGCTCTGCTAATGTCTTTGATTGGAAACATCTTACTTGTACAGTACTGTAAATATGTATTTACCAGACTTAATAACGTAAATATTATCCAATTTAAAAAAAAAGAGCATTTCAGTATGTTTACATGTGTGCGAATGCGGCCATAAAATTAATAACAATAATCATGCAGGCCGCAAGGCACTTAATAACACCAATGGCCTGAAGCCACAACAACTGGCACAAGTAGATGCCTAGATTCACATGTTCTTTCAGAAGAGGCTGACATCTGGCAAATCAACTCTGCCGGGTATGACGCCGCTCAGACTTTGTCCCAAGCAAAGAGGAGGGATACCTCCTTTCGTATTGGGAGGCATGAGCGACGCATACACAAGATGGAAGCTGAGATCAAGTCGGCGAGACAAATACGCGTCTCGTATCCAGTGTGTGGCGCAAATATGCCTTTCACGGCCTCAGTCGCTGAATTGCCATAAAGGTAAGACGAGCTCTGTTTTGATCTGACACGAATGCTGGTGGCTGCAAAGAAGTCACTAGTGAGGCGTGCGAACAGTATCGCGGAAAACCTGAATTTCCGCAATAAACCTCACTTGTTCCTAGAGCCTCCACGGCCCAGCTGGCCGTTAAACGAGTAGAAACCTTCTGGAGTAACATCTATGAGTTTCCGTAACCACTCAAAGTGGATACTCCAGTCCTAGTGCAGTTTGAAGCTTTCTGCAGGAGGCTTAGACTGACTGAGAACCCTGGAAGAAGTTCGACAAGCCTTTAAAGGACTGAAAAATTTCATTGCTTCAGACCTTAATAGGTAAAATAATTATTGGTGGAAAAACTTCCAAGCACCCACCGACATCTGGAGTTTTCAATTCATGGCTCAGTCAAGTGAGTTGAAGTCGGACACCGAGGGATTCATAATGTCCTTCCACTTTGTGGAAATGTGTGGAGAGAAGGGAACTTCGGCTTTATCCAACAAATCATTTGATTCTGATATGTCGAATTAGTGTATGAATAGTCCTATCCAAATTTGTTAAATTGAAGATTTTGAGTTTTTGATTTCAGAATGTTTTATACTTTCGTCCTAAGCCCAAAAGGCGTATCTCAATTTTTTCCAAATTTTATATTTCACTCTTCAGGTTCCCTACGATAGAATTTTAGGTGTATTTTGGATATACGCCTTTTTTAATATTGAGATCCGGCCAAAATTGTTTCAAGTCAATGGCTTGGTCATAGTAAACCTGTAGAGAGTGAAATATAAAATATAGAAAAAAGTGAGATACGACCTTTGGGCTTAGGACGCCAGTATAGTTTAGTTCAACTTGAATCTAGTGAATTGATTTTGTTATTTCTGCTCATATTCTGCATATGTTTTTTATTTACAGAAAAGATTATCTGAGCCGGAGTCAGCGGCATTACTGAAAGTCTTGGCCACCACAGTTGCCTACCTACATGAAAATGGCGTCGTTCATAGGGATCTGAAACCGGCGAATATTCTTTTTGCCTCAGAAGCCTGCACTATCGATTCTGCCACAATCTGTGATATGGGGTTCGCCAAACAGGTGAGATATATTGCAGTTGCAGGCACATGTAATTTTTTATTTTCAATATTACCTTTACTCTTTATTGTTTTAATAATAATAAACAGGACATCAGCTGGCAATTTGTGATAATACTAAATTTCAAAAGTGAAAATCGGTTAAAAAGCTTTAAGTCCATCACACTGTCCAAATCGTCACACCACTGTGTTTATTTGGTTACTCTGATTTCACGCTGATGAAACGGGTGTAAGCCGCTCTGCCTTGCGAGCAGAGCAAGAAGCACTCCGATTGTCCAGGGTAAAAGATTCAGTCAGATATCTGAACACAAAGTTTACGAGTTATTTTGGGAGCACCTGCAATCTTTTCCTCAGCAACGAGAAATATTGGGAGGGTATCGATTTAATATAATTCAATACCCGTCGCGGAATTAGCCAGGGTAGTAGTTTTTTCAGGCAGGTATTTGCTATAATAGTCTACATGTATTGTAGTTAGATGGGAGTAAAAATGGGTAAAACATTGTTCGGCAAAGACTATCTACTTAACGATCTTCCAAAAGATCTGTGAGTTTTATGTTCAGATATCTGACTTTTTTTAGTTTCTGTGGAAAACTTAATTCTAATAAATCTCACCGTATTTTGATTACCTTTCACATATAGGTTAGATTAGACAGTAAATTGAAAAAGCAAAACAAACCTAATTGGTTTTTCTGTTTAAGGTCTCTCTTTTTTTTTAAATAATAGCCTTTGAGGCAACATTTGTTTTTTCTGACAAAACTTCTTGGGAATGAACTCACCATGGGAAACAAAACCACTGTGGTTTTCATTGTTTTCAACATCTAAGAATAGAATTGTTTTTTTCACTAAAACCCAGAAGATTCATAAAAACAAAATAATAACCTCGAGAAACACCCAATTCTGGAAAAACTGTGTCAAACTTATCTGTGAATTTTGTTGCCTTGTTTCAGTTGAGGGCGGAAAATGGTCTGCTGATGACACCCTGTTATACTGCCAATTACGTGGCCCCCGAAGTTTTAAAGCGACAGGGCTATGATGCAGCCTGTGATATATGGTCTTTAGGGGTTATTTTGTACATCATGCTCTCCGGAAGGTGTCCCTTCAGTACGACGGCCAGCAACAGTCCCCAGAAGATCCTGCAGAAGATAAGCTCGGGAAAACTGGATTTGCAGGTAGGCTTCACGATTTTAAAATAACATAGTAATATTATTTATTCATTATTAATTTGAAATAGAGTTACTATCACGACAAATAAGAGTTGCAACATAAACGATACCTCAAATATATTGATGATTGTAACAAATTAATATGAAGTAAACTGGACAGACTTCAAAATGCTGGATATTACAATGAGAAAAAAGTTTATTATTCAAATCTACTTCATGATAAATGAATTATTGATCAGTCATAATGTTAATTCCAATATGAAATTCTTTATTTCAATAAATCCAAATGCAAAATTGAAAAGAAAAGAAACATATTGAAAGGATGATCACTTACATTTCTATTTCTTTCAGTTTTTCACAATGTTTCAATTTCTTGAATCCGCAATCGTCTTCAGGTGAATACTGACAAATTAAGAATCTAGGCGATATTTTTATAGGTTTATTGGCTTCGATATAAGCGGTTTCAGTAAATTTATTGAACAATGTTCCTCTCTATGAAGAACACTAGCCTTGTCCCAAAGAATTCAGTAGTGCTCTGTCCATGCGTGGTCGTGTTTTCCTCTGTTGAGTCCACTTTTTGTGTTCTTCTGTATTCTTACGGATAATGACCTCTTGGTCTCTCTGATGTAGGAGTGTTTTCTGGTTTCATCTTGGTAGGGAATTTTTGTAAGGTACTGCCAGATTGAAAGCAAATCTTGATATTGTATTTGTTCCTGATCATTCTCATTTTTTCAGAGATACCCCTAATGTAGCGAAGGACGAGAACGGAGTTTTGTGGTCGTTCTTCGATAGTCTTGGTCCTTTTGAGTTGTTTTTTTAGTACTTCTATGAGTTCCTCGGAGTATCCATTTCGGAGTATCCATTTCGGAGTATCCATTTCGGAGTTGTTCCTTTTTGATGTGGTTTATTTTCTCTTCCAGTTGTTGCAAATAAGCATCGCTCTCTTCACCAACGTTCTTAAAGTGCCCCTCTTTGTGGAATTTGGGTGATTGGAGCAGTAGTTGAGATACAGTTCCTGTGTGCGTCTTCTTCCTGTAAACAAAGTCTGTTCTTTCAGCTTTCACATCGAGAAACGACAAGACCATCGAAGAACGACCACAAAACCCTGTTCTCGTCTGAGAAGATCAGAAGGATCGGGAACAAATACAATATCAAGAGTTGCTTTCAATCCACAGTACCTTACGAAACTGTATCTACGAGGTCCTTTGTGAATGTGGATATTCCTACAAAGGAGAGACCAATATGCCATTATCTGTAAGAATAGCCAAACACATAAAGTGGACTCGGCGACCACGCCTGGATAGAGCACCACCGAATTTTTTAGGACGAGGCTAGTATTCTTCATAGAGAAGAACATAGGTTCAAACGTAAATTTATAGAAACCGCCTATATCGAAGCCAATTGTGCCTTCGGTCAACTGAGCGTGAAAATAAAAAACGCTCATGGTCGTTTTGGTTGGAGAAACTGCGCGAAACCACGCGCGCTACAAGACCGCGCGTAATTACAACACATAGATAGACCTATAAAAAAACATCGCCTAGCTTCTTAATTTTTTAGTATTGACCTGAAGACGATTTCGAGCAATTGAAACGGCGTGAAAAACTGAAAGAAGTAGAAATCTCTTGGCCATTAAGACAATGGATGTCCGAAATGTAAGTAATCAAGTTACTACATCGCCTATAACCTTCAAACAAAAACATTGAAGGGACATTACTCATCAATGGCATCAAACTAGTAATAAATAATAGATAAAATCTCAGGTTTGAAATTGCAAAGTTCTTATTCAATTACAGGAAGTCAACCTAAAGTCTGGTATTAAGAAAATGTTCCTCTCTTAAGAGACATATTTACAAAGTTTAATATAGCATTCTACTTTCTTCTGAAAGATTACTACCATCATCAACCTTTCTCCTTTGTTCGTTAACAGAGTGGCTGCTGGTCTGGTGTATCAAATGAAGCCAAAATGCTAGTCACCGATATGCTCCACATTTCCCCCCAAAGAAGGCCGACCGCGGCGCTAATAGTGAAGAACTCTTGGGTAACTACCCAATCCTCCCTTTTCTACCAGTCTAGACCCAACGTGGTGGATAACAGCCACAACCGTGAATTGAATTCGAATACGGAATCACACCTCAAGGAGACCGTCGAAGCTACTTTCCGGGCTATTGCCACCTCACCGCAGATAGCCCACTTGGGGCCTGTGGCCATGTCGGAGCTGGCCAGGAGGCGGTTCAGAGATAAGGCATTGACTAGGGTGCAGAACGAGGCAGGGGGGCAGTATTGAGGGGAGTGATTTTTACGCCGAGAGATGTTGAGATTGTGGCATTTTTCTGACAGGTTTTGGAGACCTGCAGTTAGGTATGTTATTGAGATGTAATTTGTATAAACAGATATTTCCTACCGTTGGCACGATATTGTATATGCGAGATGCCGAGAATTTTTTTTATTTTTTTATTCATGGTTGACCCTCCAATTTAGACACAAGATGTTTGAAAATATTCGGATTGTTAACGTTACAAGAGAGCAGGAAACTTTCTTTTATTGTATTTTTGTATAAAAAACTGTGAACAACAGTTAATTTATTGTATTATTAGAATTTTTTCTTTTTTATTGTTTTGTCCTCTAATTGGTTATGAACCTGTTGCGCAATAAAAATGTTTTATTACTGTTATACTTACTTTATTTAGAATGCGACGATAAATAACAGTACCCAAAATTTGGAGGTCACATTTACACAACAAACTATGTAATTAATGAATGTGACGTAAATGCTTGTGATAAGTGAAAATTGAGACATTTTAAACAAGATTAGCCATAAATGTGTCTATATTTCTTCAAAATCTGTTTCAAATAGAGAAATTCAGTCAAATATGTCATAACTGTCATTGCCCAAGGTTGCCGACCATCAAACTTCACCAGATCTGAGAAGATGCATTGCCTGAATGCCTGTTAATTATTATATTTATTAATTTATTAACATATCCAATCTTTTACATATATTTACATCACACATATGCATATTGAAACTTTTTCTGAAACCAGTAAAAGTAAAAAAATAAATACAATTTTTTTCGTCTTCTTGGAGGATTTCATTGATGAATCAAGCAAGCAGATCAGTAGTAATGTACCCAACTGAAAAATGGCAAAAGTGGGTTTTTCAGTTTTGGCGTGAATTTTAGTTATAAATTCAATCGCCGTGTTTTTCCGTTGGTGAGCTCTAGAAATTAAAATATATATATATATATATATACCAAGTGAACTATGACCAATTACAGAAAATTATTGAGTGTGCTCTCTCCAGCAAAAAAGTGGAAAATTAAGTGAAAGGAGGGTATGCATTTGATAGGAAGGTTCCTGAACAAAAGTTATTATTTTTTGAAATGCTCATAAACGAGTAATGTAGTACATGTAATATTTTTTTTATCTAGAGTAATTATTGTATAAAAATATATAGTTTATTTTATAATTTGTTGGGTTCACAAACTCGCCTATTGGAATATTCTGGAATGGCGTGGAACTTGAAATTTTGGGTAAAAAAATATCCTTTTTTGACCAAATACATTAACTTTTGTTTATGTACGAAACTGCCGTCCCTGGGTATGAACTAGTGGAGTGCCAGAGCATTACTTCGTTCTTCCTTCTTCATTAAAAGCAGTTATTGGGTCACTACAGAGTACTCCCTCCACTCCTAATATTAGCCCCCCTCCCCCTCATCCAACCCAAGCTCTCAAAGTTCCTTCGACCAATCAGAGCCAGGCTCTCGAATGCCGTTGTGGGACTGAAGCTGACGATTTAAAATGAAATATTAGCATGACTTCCAATAGGAAATTACAAAAATTGATGATTTTTGCCAAACACTGCACAGCACAATATGAAAGTTGAACTGAATCGGTGTTGAATGAGCTTTCTGTGTACACAACACAATATTCTTATGAGCACAAATTACACATTCGAAAAAAGGTAGAAAGATGACAGATTGTGTACACAGTTGTTGATTAGTGTGGACCACTGAAACCTCAATCAACGTTAGATGTATATTAGATGTATATTAATAATCACGGATTGTGTGATTCCACATGATGGACTAGTACACCATTATATTTCCAGTAACTGGTCATAGTTCATTCCGTATATATTTTCTTGAAGCTTACGAACATTAAATGAACATGCCATGAAAGTTGACTTCAGAAATGATAAGCAAAAAACTAGTTTAGGTGCTTCCATTATTCTGATGATATAAGCATCAGAACCAAATAGTAGGTATTTATTAATTAATATGTGCTAGAGATCAGGCGCACTGACACTACTCCCTCACTAAGTGTATAAAACAGTTATTGATATTAGAAATATTCCAGTGACTTCATAACTACCTATTTATTCTAGAAACATTTATTATGAATCCTTCATAGGACTGTGTGAGATTCTGAAAAAAAATGTATAAAGGAAATACTGTGCTGCCAACTTTGTGTCTCTAACCACTACAATGATCAACCAAATGTTACTGTTCTAACTATTTTATTAGGCCATTTGAATAATCTCTAGCAAATGCTTTCTCAATAGGTTTGTCCCTTTCTTAGTAGAATGAGTAAATGTGTTTTAAAGAATTTGAGTAGCATTTGCTCAGAATTCATTCACAAGAATATCATGAGAGGAAATATTAATATTAGTTTTGGAAACAGTTTAAATAACTTTGGGTAGAAGGAGCCTAGTAAAATGATTAAAAGGACAGTAGTAAGTAATGAAAACAAAACGAATAAAATAGATGTATTTCCCACAAACTGTGTGTATATTCAAATCAATGAGATAGAATTGTGAACTAAATAGTTTGATCATAATTATTGCACTTGAGTGTCATTAACTTAAGTACAAGAGTTACAATTCATTGTGGAATATTGACAATTCTTGGCAAAAATGCCATTGGAGAAAATAATGATCAAAATCAAATCCTTGCACAAAATAGAGATTTTGTTGCAGAGCATGTAAAAATACTCATTGAGATTCAGCTAATAGGTACACCTTTGTTTTGTTCAATTCACGTTACAACCTGAAAAAAATATCAACCAAAACTAGGTACAAATTTCTAGATTTCTATTATAGAAAATTAGCAGATTATTCTGAGTTAAGCTGAAACATATTCCTTTCTGTTTTTATCCAACATATCTTGTACTTGTACTTGTATTGAATTGAACAGGGTTTTACTATTCCTTATAGAGATCACTTGAAAAGTCAGTCTTGTTGAACATTTCTATGAGTACCTGAGTAATATAATCCAATATTCCACAAAGTATTAGTCACGACAGTAATTTTTGCTTTAGATTCTGGCCATTCAAATTCCTATTGGTTACAATTTTGTCTAATGGCTTGAATTTTTATATCAATTGTCGATATTTTGATGGAAGTAATTGTTTATTTGTGAAAATGTAGTATTTTTATGTACAGTGCAAACAAAGAGTTTGGCTCTTTTTGAACCCTGAGAAACTTCTCATCATCAATAAATTCAATCGCTAAAACAACAATCATATTCGAATTACTGTACAGGTTGGCTAATTTCATATTGTTCTAGTAAGTTTAAATGAGGGTTAACTGTAATGATGGCATTTACCAAACTTCGCTGCTGAGCCTAAAACTATTTTTTTTGTATCTACGCAATTAGTCTCATTTTATTATTATTTTTTTGTGTTTTGGCATCAGTCATTAGCCACGTGTTTTGGATAGGCTGTGTTACCAACTCCTTATGCCAATGTATTCCCAGCCGGCAACGAAATTTAATCATTCAGAAAAAAAATTATGTCTGTCATAGATGAAGGTGATATATAACACATCAAATAAAACTCGTTAATTTTGAGTAAAATTATTCATGAATGGTATCAGATATTTCGACTTGAAGTTACCCACCCTGTAATACCGTTTAGGATAGGGAATAGGATATGGTTAATATCCTTTTCATTGTTAGAAAAATAATAACCTTCAACAAGTTTTGATGTGATAATAGTTTATACTATTGTAAATTGGAGAATATCTTTGTAAATGTAACATGAAAACAAATTTGAATTGAGTTCAGCTAGATTTCACACTTCATATGTTGGGGGGAGGGGAGAGGGGAAGAGGGCTTTTATAGTCACTGTATAATCTTTAAGACTCCGTAATCAGTTTCGTTAAGTTAATAAGAAAATACGATCATAATATACCGGGTGTCCACGGAAAACGGTTCGCCCCTATAACTTTTTTGGTTTTGCGTATAGTGGAATGAAATTAAGAGGATTTGTATACTTCCTAAAACTGTATTTTTTAACAAGTAACTCAGCTTCATGCAACTTCTGGCTTTACTGGAAGTTATATAAACTCGATTTTTAAATGAGACACCAGCCGCAAGTATATTTTCAATCATGTGTCACTTTTTGTGGCCAAACTTTGTTTTATATTAATTTTTTAATGATCAAATCAGTAATTCAAGCACTAACATTTTTGGAGAATACTATTTTCAGTCTGAATGTTTCTGTTATGTACAATTTAATTTAAAAATTTGTATTACTAATTTTTTCAAATGTCCACATATAGATTATAATGATACTATCCACTATTAGGTTTCAACCAAACTGTCAAAATGCATTGACCTACGCACCTGATAAAACAAAATAATTAAGGTTGTATTCAGAATATCATATAAAGACAAATGTGAAAATATTCCAGGTGTCTCATTTAAAAATAGAAAGTTTATATCACTTCCGCTGAAACCGGAAATTGCATGAAGCTGAGTCACTTTTCGAAAAATGCAGTTTTATGTCTCATACAGGTCCTCAAAATTTCATTTCAATACCTTCAAAACCAAAAAAATTAAAGGGGCGGTTACCTTCCGAGGACACCTGGTATATTGAAGGGCTGTCAAAATCGTCATATTTAGGACCTGGCAGAATCAATGGAGACAAACATTTACGTTAAAAACTTCGCAAACTACCATACAGTATCGGAAACTTTTCACCTGTGGTATAGACAGAAATCTACGCGAGCAACAAGGAACGCAATGATATGATAATACCACATAAATAAGAGAGACGCACTCCTGTTGCCTCGTCCGAAGAATCAACAACTAACGTCGATATCCCTTCCTCAAGCGAGTAGAGGAGAAATTGTAATGCTCTCTCAACATATAGCAAGGTTTTCTTTACGCTCTCATAAAACCACCATGGGGTATGGTGGATGAAAACTTTCCGATACTGTAGAAATAATTTATTACTGATCTGTAGTTGATTGTAGTTTTGTAGCCTTTCAAAAAACAATTGGTTTCGTGCACAGACCCTGGAGGTAAAACAACCTAATCTAAGATATCTGACAACCCACCTAACCCCACTTTTCCATTTTATTTATAGCAAAACGTTCTTTACAGTTGAAAAGGGGAACATTCTCCATGAAAATTGAAAAATGTGATTTATTTGTAATATCTAACAGAAAACAACTACTTCCCCGGCACAAGCCACGCTGGACATTGAACTACATCTGATTGATATTGTTCTTTAGAGTCTTTCAATGGAAACACAATCTTTTTTCAGTAAAAAAAATCACAAAATTCCAGGGTGCGTTTCATAAGTACTGCCCTGAGGGTGATTCCATGTGATTGTTTTATGAAGAAATTTCCCTTAAACCTTAAAAATTTCAACAATTTTATGAATATGGTAGCCCCTTCCTTTTCAACAACGAATTGAAATATGATGAAGACCTTTTTTCAAAGTTTTAAACCTAAATTTTAAATTAATACCTTATTCTGTTGATTTCATTTTCGTAATGAAACTTGTACATATTTTTACGCTTCTATCTTTATACAGTATAGTTCCTGTGATTTTTTTTAAATAAATATAATACCTGACAAGTCTCCATATTCCTATTTCAGTATGATTAGAATCGAACTGGTTACTTGTATTTTGGACTTCCATCATCTCCATACCACGCTCGGTTGACTGAAGGCACCATTGGCTTCAGTATAGGCGGTTTCAATAAATTCCACGCGTGGTCGGCAATTCCCGATTTAGATGTTTCCCCCCATTGAGTCCACTTTTTGTGTTCAGCTATACTTACAGATAATGGCCGCTTGCTCTCCGATATAGGAATCTCTACATTCACATGGGACCTCGTAAATACAGTTTTTGCTGGATTCTGTTTTGTTCTCTGGTTTCGTCTAGGTTTGGAAGCTTCGTAAGGAACTGCCGGATTGAAACTAATGATGTTGTATTCGTTTCCGATCCATTTGATCTTCTCGGAGATACCCCTGTTGTAGAGAAGAAGAAAAACGGGGTTTTGTGGTCGTTCTTCGATCGTCTTGGTCCTTTTGAGTTGTTTCTGAACTTCTCCTACGAGTTTATCGTAGTATCCGATTCGGCGTAGGTCACAAATACAACATCAAGAGTTGCTTTCAATCCGGCAGTACCTTACGAAGTTTCCTCACCAAGACGAAACCAGAACACAAAACAGATTCCAGCAAAAACTGTATTTACGAGGTCCCATGTGAATGTGGAGATTCCTATATCGGAGAGACCAAGCGGCGGCCATTATCTGTAAGAATAGCTGAACACACGGGAATTGCCGACCACGCATGGACAGAGCACCACCGAATTCTTTGGGACGCGGCTAGTGTTCTTCATAGAGAGAAACATTGGTTCATGCGCAAATTTATTGAAACCACTTATATCGAAGCCAATGGTGCCTTCAGTCAACCGAGCATAGGAATTAAAAACGTATGGAGACCGCTCATGGGCCGATTTGGAGGGAGAATAAGCGCGAAACTAAGCGCGCCATAACACCGCGATTAAAGCCAATGGTGCTTTCAGTCAACCGAGCGTTGAAATTAAAAACGTATGGAGACCGCTAATGGACCGTTTTGGTGAGAGAAAACGCGCGTGCGAAAGCACGCGCGCCACAAGTCCGCACGTAATTACACCATGCTGGCAGACCCATAAAACATCGTGTAGATTATAAATTTGTGGGGTATTCACTTGAAGACGATTGCAGATTCAAGCAATTGAAACGTAGTGAAAAATTGAAAGAAGTAGACATATTTCAAACATTAAGACAATGGAAGTGCGAAATCAAGTTACTACATCGTTTACAACCTTCAAACAAATGTTAGAATCGAACTGTTTGAATTTGTATACTATTGTTAGCTGTTGGTGTGACAGCGAAAAGTCAATTTTTTATAACTTTCCAAAAAAAAATGTTGCCATAATTGTAGTTAAGATTTATGTAAGGAAGTTGAGCAGGAAGAGAAGGAGATTCAGAATTTATAACTACTTTCACCGAATGTTAAAACGAAATGTTGAATAAAATTGATGGTTGATCTGCACTATAGCTTTTGAAAAATGCTAAAAGGCGTGTTTTCTTATTTTTCTACAATGCTAAAAGGTGCGTTTTTTCATTTTATAAAATAAGCTTGACGTTACTTTTTTTTTCACTAAAAATGGAAACTAACCATTTGCAGAAACTAATTTGGACATCTCGAAGAGTTCAAACAGAACATCATTATTAAAGCTATTTTGGATTCAGTCAGTAATACAGTACAACTTACTCGTTGGGGCGCCAAACTTCAATCCCAAATTTTATTTTGGGAACCAATATAATGTACACCAAATTAAACCATACATCCCTAGGACAGTCCCTCAAAAAATTGTATGGAACATCAAAAAAATCTTAATGGGACCCAAATAAATGTCTACCGGTTTGAATAAATGTTCACCAAATTTAGAATTCACGCATTTCCAACTGGCAAGCTAGGTTAGGTTTGTGTGTCAATCGCGAGCGAAAAACGAATTCACTCATTTTCGACTCGCAAGCTAGGTTAGCTTGATCAGGTTAGGCTTGTGTGTCGATTGCAAGCATTTTCAGCAGTTAAAATATCGTGAACATTTAGTATTTTTTGCCAACAAAAGTTATTTTGAGGAACAAATAATTTAAGAGAGTAGCATGATGTAAATATTTAGTTTTCTCAATATTGGTGAGCATTTAGTATTTTTGGGAAACAATAGTATTTTTTTGTATAGAAAAATTGGGTAAATGTGGTAAACAGGTAAATACCGCCCTTTTATTTTTTCATTACATCAACATCCATACTCCAGTGCTACTGCCAATACTAGCCAATACTTGTTGAAAATTTATATTACCAATTACAGATTGGTGACGCGTCAGTCGGTATTTATTGTATAAACCGAAAGAATGCAATATTTTTGCTTTGTTGTCTTTTTTTCATTAGTATTAGTTTTCCCTGGTCGAACTTCATTTTTATTTTCTATATAAATGAATAAACCATTTTTTTCAATAAATTTTCCACCTGCATTAGTTTTTTGAACGTACAAGAAAATTTGTTGATTGAATGAATGAAAAGTATAAAAATATTTTACTCCAGGAAAGCTCTTTCTGCCTCAACAATCCTTCAATTGTTTATGTGAGATTGTGCATATCAATGTTAGATTTAAGATATTTATGTCAAAAGGACTATGAGAATTCCAATATTCAGAACAATGTGAAATATGAACTGATATTGATAACATTTTTGAATCGAAAGATGTCATAACCACCAAAAAAATCTCTGAACATCATAAAAAAATAAATGTATTATGGTACAATACTCATAGAACCAAGAATGAACCAAGCAAATTGTCTATAGTATTATAATTAAAATGAGTTACTATTCAATATATGGGAATGTTGATTTTTTTCTTTCAATAAGCTCCCATCTCCTCTGTGAGGTCAAAAGAATTTTTTGTTAGGTGCAATTACCAATATCCAGAGGGAAAAGAAATTGAAGCCGATAACCTCACTAAATAGGCAGATACCGCCTTTATCAGCCCTTAGGTCCTTGCACAAACTAGATTTCCGTGGAATAAGTGGAATTTTTACTGCTGCTTATTTCGCGGCAATTATCTGCAAAAACTCAGCTTTGTAGACTATTGGGTTGACTGGCAACTAAGTCCCGCGAAAAACGCGGCAATAAAAATTGTGCTTAGACTGTGACCGCAGATCGAAATGTGACCAAGTGACCAAGTGAATTACCTTTTTTTGATTGAAAAATTCCGTACAGGGAAAACCAGGTTGTAAAGGATAGAAAAGGGTTTAAATAATGTGGGGACAAAAATTCAACATCTGAATGCTTGCAGTCGAGTAGGGGTGGGGGATAAAAGGGGGCGAAATAGATTTTTCACGATTTGCAGCGTAAATACGTATTTTATTAAAAAAAGTTGAATTTAAAAGTTGTAATTAATCAAAAAATCTACAACTTTGAAAATTTATGAATAATATTATGATTAATATTTATTGTGAATTTCTGAGCGGTATTTCAAGAAATAATATGAAATTTGTAACTATAGTGAGAAAGTCGATATTAGCAGAATTCGATTTTTCACTTTTTCTCAATTTCTACAATTTTTTTGCATTGAGGTAGTATATTTTTTCTTTTATATGAAAATTGAAGTATTTTCGAAAAAAATGCGTCCCCACAGAACTCTCTACAATGAAAAAAAAAAAGCTTTTTCAGAGACTTGAAAAAAACGAGTTTTTCGCGAAAATCATCAAGTTCTTGAAGAGCACTGAACTTTTTGACGAAAATAAAATATCTGCTTGCTTGACATGAAAACTACATTCATGTCAATTTCTGTTATCGGAAAGTAATAAAAAATAAAATAAACAATTAAAACGAAAATATTGGTTTTTCGTATTTTACTCGGCAATTTTGAGATTATGTGAAAAATTTGTTGATATCAAAGTTGTAGATTTTTTGATTATTTACAACTTTTAAATTTAACTTTTTTTAATAAAATACGTATTTACGCTGCAAATCGTGAAAAACCGATTTCACCCACTTTTATCCCCACCCCTACTCGACTGCAAGCATTCAGATGTTGAATGTTTGTTCCTGCATTAGTTACGCCCTTTTTTTATTTTGCCTGGCCTAAACGGAGTCTAGCTGTAATATGTTAGGTATTGGAATTTTGGACTTGGTCATTACTTTTTTCTAATTCATACAAATACGAAATTGTTTTGGATCAGTTTTAAACATAAGCTCTTTACATGTTTTTAATAATACTAAAAATACTAAATAGTCTCACACTTTATGACTTCCACTACACCGGGTGACCCGGAATCAATTTTCCCTCCTGAATCTTCGGTGTTATTTTTTATAGATGTTTAAAATTTGGTACATCTATTTGATGTCATGAATGAACAATTTAGCAAGTATCAGATCATATATGACACTTCCGGTTTTACCGAAAGCGCATTCATATTTTTTTGTTCAAATGGAAAGTACCATTTATTTTTTCGAAAATTACGATTCGGTACAAAATTACGTTTCCAACAATATATCACAATCATACTTTTAATTCACACGCTACAGATACATGTGAGATTTTGATAAAAAAATACTTTTTGCATTCCCCTCATCCTCTAGTAACGAAACATTTTCATGAAAGTGTGCTATGGAATATGAAAAAATAGCATGTGAGTAACATTAATTCGATGTTAAAGTTTTCACCCTATGATTTGTATGCATTCTTATAACTATTTTCCCATTTTTTGTTTTTCTTTAATTTTCAGCATCAATAAACTTATTTCTTTTAAATGCTAACATAGGATTTTTTTGTGTAGGTTAGGAACTCCTATCTATATTGAAATACAAAACATGGAAAGAACTGCTTATTTGTGTTTCCTATTTTTTTTATGAAGATAATCTCCATCCTATGTACATTTATGACTTCATATAGATGTACCAAATTTGAAACATCTATATTCAGTATTCTGTATTCAATATTCTGTATTCCAGGTCTCACCCGGTATATTCCAGATTCTGTCTCTCTATTTTTCAAAACGATATAATGTTTAATGATCTAGCATTTACTGATTTTTTGGTTTGACCATAATAGACACTGGAAGTAACTGTCATTTATAAAAACTTCTATAAGACCTTAACGGTAATGGTCGATTACATTAAATTTTGTTTGTTATTCCACTATCACACTAGATTAGTTTCAAAAACTCTGATGGCTAATGTCAGTTATTAGCTGGTAACTAAACCGTCCTTGGGAAAATATAGAGTACATGGTTATTTAGTTAGGGAAGTTTAGTGACTTAGTGATGAAGATGATTTAATAAACTAAAAGCGCTTCTAGGAGTGAAGTAGAAGTGTGAGGTGGAAGAGAATCATTTGTTTGCACTATTTTACTAAGACGGATATCGATTTCCATCAATATACTTTTGTAATATTTTTGTGTTCTCCATAATGACCATTACGATTATTGTCACTGTTGCTAAGTACTGATAAATATAAACAATTTTTGTTTAGGTAAAATAGCAGGTAATTCTAAAAATGGGAATTATTTAAGCTGGATCCATCTTTCACAAAATAATAACTAATGAAATTGGCGGGAATTTCAGTGTAGAGGTGAACTAGACTTTTAAATATGAAAACTTCCGAAAATAAAACAATTTCGATTTGTTTGAAAAACCATATGCAAAAATGTATTGTTTCATTACAAATTTCACCACTCTGGTGAAAAAATACTTATTCCTGATTGAACAAGAGTGTTATGATTCTATTGGTAAAGCCCACGGTACGTGATGATTCAAATCGAATGTATTTTTGAATAGAAAAACTATATTTCACATTGTTTTGACTGATAATCAAACCTGTGTCGCTGTTACTTCTTGAAACAAATTCATATTCTATTCTATTACCAGTAAATGTTGTTTGTCTTTTTCTAAGACAGTTATTTGTACCTTTGTAAATTTTAGTAACCTTTATATTCTAAATCTCTACGAATGCCTTTCCTTAGCTTGGCTATTGTAAATAATATATTCACACACTATACTCAATGTTGACAATAAAACAATATTTTCGATTATTTATTCATGTATTTCATCATTCAGGTTGTTTCATTAGTAGAAGAGTGTTTTTTCTGTAATAATATCTGCAATATTAAAATTTTGTTACACATCTTTGTTTTACTGATCTTTTTTTATTTAAGTACTTCTACCTATCTATAGTGTTTCTAGATTTGAGAAGGATTTATACACGTGCATTTTCCCAAGCAATTTTTGTTAGTGTCCTGAGACCATCGATAATTATTAGTACAGTCGTCAGTCACTGAATTAAAATATACATTATATCTTCCCAATAAAGCGGTATGGAAATTTTTCTCCATACACTATTACTAGAGGTCCCTTAAATCATAAAACTACATGGATCTGTTTTGGGAGGACATGGCTTCACTCAAAAAAACCCACACATTTGATCAAAAAAGTCTTGTTTACTCCTATAACCGTTGAAAATATAAAACTATTCATCACATAACAGAAAGCTTGATGAATTTTCTAAAAGAAAGTGTTCTACTAATTTTTCTGTATAATCTATAGGTTATAAGAAATTTGATGTCGAAATTTTATCGAAATTCCTAATATAGATTTACTGGCGAATTTGTTCATTTAAATTTATTCGCGCGCCGCCTATCGCTCAGAAAAGTTCGAAAACCATCAGGCAAACCAGGATGTAAAATCTGATTGTGTTTTGAAGGGACGAAAAACACTTTCAGTCCTTGCTTTTTTTAATAAGTTTAATTATTCACTGATATTTCGTGTTCATAACTGCATACAGCACTACGAAAAATAAAGGGCTTCAATATAATTTATAAATGTTTTCAGTCAGACTTAAATTATATATGATGCACAAAAGTGAACAAAAAAACATTTCTTTTGAAAAAGTTACCACCTGAAAGCAAAATTTTTGCTGATTATACATTTTTAACCGAATGTTGAAAAAAAAACACGATAGTAGGTAAAATTAATTCAGTATTTTTCTTTATGTATGAAATAAATTGATAATACACTGGGGGACTTTGACGGATTGTACACTCCTATTTTTGAGAAAATTCAAATCACAAAAATTCAGGGGTCTATTGAAGAATTAAAATATGATTTTTTTGAGATAAAAACGAATTCTGTATCAGTTCCGATTTCGCCGGAAATTGTTTTTTTTTTAATAAAACGCCTTGTATATTTTCACAATTTTGAAATCTAGAGCAAATTCTGAGTATAATGAAATTTTTTGATTTTTTTTAGTTATGTTGATTTTTCTCTTGTAAAACATTGTTCCGATGTCATTTTGTACAGTTGTGTGCATAAAAAAGTCGTACAGCAGTTAAAGGCTATTGTGAGCCAGACTTGTCAATCCTAATTAAATTATCAACTTTGACAAGTAGAGTCAAAATTCAAACTAATTTTGTCAGTAACGCGCTCTCAACATTTTTTTGTTCAATAATTAGTTAGTGCAATACAGTTAGCAATTAGTGCAATGCCTTGTACGACTTTTTTATGCACACAACTGTACAACAAAATTAAATTAGCATCTTGATTACAATACTTTGCTACCAGCCGGTGTTGTGAATGTGGTAAAATCAATTTATTCGGCAATCTCCTTTTTTCAAATGGCATCTCTATGGCGCACCCCGTATAACAGAGTGTTTTGAGATAAATCAATACTTAAAAAAATGTACCAAATAGTATTGCAGCAGCTGGATTAACCAAGATTAAAATGGTACACGCATACTCATTTGTTTTCTGGCGACTTGCAACAATGAAAATAATCATACGTTGAACTACTTATTCTGTTGACATTTAAATTTATTATTATTGTAATTTCTGACAGATGTCCACCATACAAAAACTATTCAAAAAGATGAATTAATTTTAAAAAGTGAATTTTAGACATACTGAACAATCTGCTGTAGTAAACCAGAACTGCTCTTAATTCTTCCGGAGTATTAGACCGTCAGCTAGTGACAGATTCAGGTGCCCCATTTTCGCATACAAGCCTCGAATAGGGTTGAAAAGTATATCGATTTGGAGTAAAATGAAGATATTTTTACTGGTGGCTCCTGGGGATAACATACAGAAAATTCGATTTTTCGGTACAGTGTTTATTTGTATCCCTCGTGTTCCTAAGTACAGTACGGAACAGAGGTTGATTCTTTAGGTCGTTTTAAGAAAAAAAGTTCCTATGAACATATGTCCGGAGTTGCTTCTTTTCTGAGATACAGGGCGTCGCATTTTTTTAAAATACCCTGTATCTCAGAAACGAACCAACTCCGGACATAGGTACGTTCTTAGGAACTTTTTTCTTAAAACGACCTAACGAATCACCCTCTGTAGTTTCGTACCGTTATTAGGAACACATAACACTGTACTGAAAAATCGAATTCTCGGTATGTTATCCCCAGGAGCCACTCGTATTTGGAATTTGAATATTAGCAAGTACAGCAAACTCACGGCATTTTTAAAAAGACATTTGATTCCGACAATATCAGAGAATTTTTGGCAAATTTCCTAGATGAAGATTTTTTAGCTCAAAAGGTTTGTAGAATTTTTAATTAGAAAATGCTAAAGATACGTTTATCGGGCTCCACCTTGAAAATAAAAAAAGTGGTTTTACTTATGTAGTGTGATCTGAAAAAGAATCTAAAAAAAATCGTGGTTCTCTCATTTACTTTTTGTGTTATGCCCTTCTGAATCTTGAAAATCGACCATTTTCGAACACGATTTTTTCATGAGTAGAATTCTTCTGGACTTCCATTGTCTAGAAACAAAGAAAATTAATTCTCTGCATGTGTTTTGAGTCACAACGTTTCAACAGTCAATATCTACTGTCGTTATGAAGTGTGTGAATGCGACAAGATATATCGGTCCCAATATTTGGAACTGATCCATCCAAATAGTGATCCCTAATCTCGGAATCTTATTATATAGGCTTGGCCAGTGGCTTGCAACTAATGTACCTGCTATAAGAGTAATTATGCTCTGCGTGGGGTCTCTCATGTCATTATTGCTAATTAATGTGATAGTGTGTCCTTTCCGGTACAACGACCTTAATTGGGTTTTCTGGTGTTATTTTTTGCTGACAGGTCTTGACAGACTTTTATTGAAATTTCAATTGATCTAGTTGAGTGATAAGTGACTTCCACACATTCCGAATCTCTATGCTCGGTTGACTGAAAACATCTTTATTCAGAATATATGCCGACTCTATAAATTTTCTCTTATACCAATGTATTGGCTTTCGATCAAGCGATGTTTTGCTGATTCGTCTTAAGTTGATCTGCTATTCTCGACTTCGATGTTTCTCCTCCTATTTTTCTTATCTTTCAACCAGATGAGTCATTCCGTAAAAAATTTGCTTCGCGCAGTTCCATCAAGAATAACCCGATTAAGTCATCCTCAGTTTTATCCTCAGCCAACTTGCCAAAAACGTCATACAATTTAAGGTCAATATTTCAACACATCAATTCTATTTTTAGTAAATTAATGCAATTATTACTTCTAAAAAAATAACACTCCAATTTGATCCTGTGATTTTCGCGATATTCCCTCTGTACATCATTACAGAATTTCGTGACTAACCCACGCATGTGTTGGTGTGAATCCGAAATATCTATACATTATTATTTTACGAAACAAACACAATATTCTGAAGACGGCTCTGGAATAGCCATCAATCGTGAGTGAAACTTCCATCATAAAGAATAGCAAGAATATTTATGACTTTATTAATATTTTAATATATAGGAGTGGTGCACATGGTCTGCTCTTTTGATAAATGGAATCCAGAACAAAAAATAAATGGCTTATTCGTCAAATATTTGAAGTGATTTTTCACTTATTTCGGTTTATGAATGATGCAAAGCATGTACTTCATCAACATCGGTACGGTTTTAATAATGAAAAAATAGGCATGGTATATAAGAACACATCTGATAAAAATTATCGGGGATGATACCAAAGTGCTTTAAAGAGTACCTACCGATAACTCTGAAAAAAACTGCACGAGTTAATTTATTTCGTTATTTCAAAATATAAATTGCCCGACTCAGACTCATTTTGCTGTGTCTTAAAACCAACAAAGCTAGGTGCTCCCAAACTAACATCAGATCTTTGCAAGTTATTGGACCTCTCTTAATAATATGGGGTTATTTCCGTCCACTTGGAAGATTGCAAGAATACAAGCAGACCCCAAAAAAGGGAAAAAGACCCTACCCAGCATCTACTAACCTATCGCACTACTATCAGTTATCTCGTAGGTCATGGAGAAAGCATCAACATCGAGCTCATGAAATATCTAGAACGCTCAGGAATTATCAATGATCAACAATATGATTTCCGGCATCAACTGGTGACCTGCTTGATTCTCATATATTTGGCAGCAATCTATCGAAAAATACGGTGAAACTCTGACAGTTTGATCATCTTGGGGGCACTATGGGACCCTAGCCAAACTTCCATCTTATGGCTTGCCTCCCCAGATGTGTTCCTTGCTATCTAGCTTTCTCTCAGACCGATCTCTCGACGTGGTGGTCCATGGAGTATCATCCGATACTCTACCAGTGAATGCTGGTGTTCCGCAGGGATCCATTCTGGCACCAACACTGTTCCTCCTTCCCATCAATCATTTGTAGGGAGCTACCATGTCCAGTGCAGAGGTTTGCAGATGATAGTACCATTCATACTACCGCTTTCTGTTCCAAAAGCTTCGATATCAGCCAGAGAATGCAGAAATGAACGGGGAAGAATCGGGAATATAATAAATACGGACTTAACAAAAATTCTAGAATAGAGATCCAACAACTTGGAATTCATTGCGAATAAAATCCAAGCATGCATTTTCTCTAGAAAGGCCGATCTCACAGTGGCCAGCGTAACTATGTCTGGAGTAACCATACTAATGAAATCTTCCATTTCTATGTTCGGTATTACCATCAGCAGTACCCTTTCATGGGAGAACCACTGCCAGGAGTACCTCTCAAAAACTTGGTGTTCTATTTTGTGCCAAGTAGTTTTTCACTTCTCGTCAACTGATAATGATTTATAAGGCACACAATCGACCTGTTCTGGAATGCTGTTCCCTTATATGGAGTGCAGCACCCAAACACAAATTGAAACTTTTAGATTCTGTCCAAAAAAGAACCATTCATCTCGTGGGTGATACCTCGCTCACAAGCTCGCTTACTTCTCTGGAACATCGCAGAAAGGTTGGCGATCTGTCTCTGTTTTAACTTTCATGGACCATGCTCCAAAATATCATCAATCGTTCCACCGTTAGCGGTCCCGTCAAGCTCAGTCCTTACATCCATTTGCCGTTACTTTGGAGACATATGTCAAATATCTTCTTCCCAGGGCTCGTTTTTCCACCGAACGGCAAAGCTTTGGAATTCGCTGCCTCGGGAGGTGTTCCCTGAGGCATACAGCCTTCAAAAATTCAAGAAGAACAGCAATTCCTACCTACTTTCCTTCGGCTCTCGCGATGTTATCGGAACAATACAAGGTTTTTCTTTTCGTGGGAACCAGAAAAAACTGACATTTGTTGCCTTCTGTCTCACAAGTGGCAACGATACTTTCTCTCCCTCAGATACCTATATATGCCATGTGGAATATTAATGACTGTTAAATGGTAATTATCTTCTCAGGTACAGAACTTCACGCATCCTGCCCTCTCGCATCTTCGGAAAATACCATTGTTGCCGGTTGTTGGATTGAGATTGGTAGACATAGTTTCAGTTTGACTACAGGTTAAATAAATAAAGAGGAATTTTGTATAAAAGTGTATAATTTCTAAAAAAAACTTTCGTCATCTTCAGTGCTCCAAGTAAGGTAACAAGAAGTCTTACAATTTGTGAGGACATTTTAAATATAATTAGTAACATTTGTGCTTGATTCTAATGAAAATCATGTTAGAAATCAGAGGCCATGTGGATATGTCAGGATATATTTTATATATACAGGGTATCCTAGAATAAAAGGGACAAACTCCGAGGGTAGAATTCTCACTTCATTTTAAGACTGGAAGTTCCAATAATAATGAGTATCCATATCAAACACGCACCCACTTATTTAACTTCAAATATCTCGAAAACCGTTGATATTTGTGAAACGAAACTTATTCCTTTTCTGAAGAAAAGAAGACACATGATTTGCCTTGAAATATGAAACTGAATGCTGTTAAGTGACATACCAAATTTCATTAAGAAAAGTTAAGCCGTTATGGAGTTATTCTGGAAAATATATTTGTTTGTGTCACCCCTGTAACTCGGATATTAATCATTTTAAGGTATATGTTCATTGCAACTTTCAGTCTTAAAATGAAGTGAGAATTCTACCCTCAGAGTTTGTCCCCTTTATACTGGGACACCCTGTATATATACAGTGCGGTTTTTAATAGCGCCTCCCCCTGTTAACTTTTGAACCGTTCGACTTAAAAACATTAATAAAAAACCGTTTCGAGGGTTTCACCAATACGACGTTTTGAAAAACATGGTGATTGCTCAATAGGGGGCGCGGGGGGGCATCGACTCAAAATTTTTAAATGGCATTGTATTTTTGAATATTTACGAAATAAAAAAAAATAGATGGTTGTAAAGATCCCCCTATTGAGCAATCACCATATTTTTCATTTCAAAAAGTAGTATTGGTAAAACCGTCAAAACGGTTTTTTGTTGATGTTTCTACGTCGAACCGTTCAAAAGTTAACAGGATCCACAGGATCCACATGGCCTCTGATTTCTAACATAATTTTCGTTAGAATCAAGCACAAATTTTATTTATATTTAAAATGTCCTAACAAATTGTAAAACTTCCTGTTACCTGACTTGGAGAACTGAAGATGACGAAAGTCTAAAGCGCTTTGCAATTTTAGAAATTATACATTTTTATACAAAATTCCTCTTCATTCATTCTACGCAAGTGTATTCAGCTTCCCACATTGATGACTAAAGCTTGTTATGGAATTTTCATTGCCTAAAAAATTAGTATATTAAAGGATGAGTGGATAAAATCGTCTTTCAAACACGACCGAAATAGAGCAAGTGTTCTGTACAACATTTTTTCCTCTATCTCTTCTAGTTCTATTTTTTCACACATGTTTCTCTACTGTCTCACTAATGTACCGGTATCACCAGATTTTGTGATTGCGAATAAAATTTTATTTCTTTAATAATAACTATATATTACCGGGGATGTTCAATTTATAGGTTGTAACAAAATATTAAAATTAAATGTTTGGACATTATTTTATTCCTTGCTAAATCTATCTTATCGTATCACAGGTTTTCTTTCCGTAATTGGCAATGAGTTATTACAGGAGAGACCAATAATAGTTATTTTTGTATCTAGTGCGCGAAATGCTACTTTGGTGATCGAGAACTGATTTTTTTTAACGAGGCGCAGCCGAGTTAAAAAAAATAGTCGAGATTACCAAAGTATTTCGCGCATGAGATGCAAACAAAATTTTTTCTACAAACGTCAAAAATATTGTTCTAAAATAAATAATAACTATGAAAAATAGTATTGAACTGGCTTAAATAATTTTTCCAAATCAAGTAATTACTGTAGGGTTTCTATGCATCTTGACTGTAACTATGGAAATAAAATGGCATTTGTTGACAATTATTTCAAAGTGACAGTTCTCGATAATTATTTTTTGACTTTTTATTCGCGTCAATTTCGTGCGTGATATTTATTATTGTAAAAGAATGGAAATTTCGAGCGACGATGAACTAAGCAGTACCCCACCTAACTTGATCGATGCGGCCAATTCCGTTATTTCCAACCTTTTACCGGAGAAATCGAGGCGCCAGTATGAAAATGCATATCAGCAATTTAAAGAGTGGTGTGAAGCAAATAAAGCCAGAAAAATATCTGAAAATGTGCTGTTGGCATATTTTGCACAGAAGTCTAAGAAGCTGAAGTCTTCCACGTTATGGGCAATGTATTCTATGTTGAAGGCAACACTCAATGTTAAAGAAAACGTGGATTTTAAGAAATTTACCAAGTTGGTTCCATATTTGAAAAAATTGTCAGTTGCAAACCATCCTAAGAAATCTAAGGTATTGACTAGAGAGGAAGTTGATCAATTCATAAGAGAGGCAGATGATGAAACCTATTTGTTGGTTAAGGTAGATTTTTGATGATTGTTTTATATGTTTTTTGAATTACTGATTTCCTTTTAGGTCGTTTTAATACTGGGTATTTCGGGTGCTTGCCGCCGTGACGAACTCACTAAAATGACGGTCGATGACATAGAAGATAAAAATTCCATTTTGATTGTTAAAGTACCCGATACAAAAACGAATATACAACGAATTTTTACAGTTTCAAATTTATATTATACTGACTTTTACCGAAAATATGCGGCTCTTCGTCCAAGTTATGCTACCAGTCGCCGATTGTTTTTGAAGTATCAAAATAAGAGATGTTTTAACCAAGTTGTTGGAATAAATAGTATTGGAAAGATGCCTAGCTTAATAGCAAAACACCTAAAATTACCAAATCCTGATGCCTACACTGGTCATTGTTTTCGGAGAACATCAGCCACACTCCTTGCTAATACGGGGGCCGATATATGTGTTTTGAAGCGACATGGAGGATGGAAATCTTCGACTGTGGCCGAAGGATACGTGGAGGTTTCTATCAATAACAAAATTCAAATATCAAATAAAATTTTAGACTGTGAAATTTCAAGATCAAGTGCTGTCACCTCTACGGCAGTTGCTTGCAAGTCAAAAATGGATAGTCTTCCAACCCCCGAAACTACGATATCACGAGCTGAATCTGAGTTATCTGGTTTAGGAATAAATATTGGTTCGTGCACTGGCTGCACCATTAATGTTAACATTGTAAATAACAAATAAAATTAGGTAGTGTAAAATTTTCTCACAATTTGAAAACCTTAATTATTGTTCTACATTAATAAATAAACGATTTCTTGTTTTTTGCTTGATTGAGGACCATATATATAGGTTAGAATTTGAAAATCCCATATAGTTTACATGCAGTGTGCGAAATATATTTCGCACATTACTTCGCGCACGGTGTCATGGTAACGAAGGAAAATGAAAAAAAGTGCCACTTCGCATACTGTTGTCAATGTGCGAACCTTGTCATTTTTTGACGTTTGTAGAAAAATTATATTTTATTTCTAAATATAGTATTGTTTTGAATTAGCTAACACAATTTTGTGTGATCATTGCGTTTCAATTTTTTAAAGTTTAAGGAACCTTCGAGATTTACAAAAGGTACCTTTTCTAACCATTTAATGTATTCAATGCCCGTGGCTTATACATTCGATTGTTTTGCATGTAATGGAGTCTCGCCTTCCCGTGAAGATCAAAATCGAAGCTGGTATCCGTTCAGTACACCTTATTAGTCTACTACCACATGCCTGATCACCTTCACTAGTCAGCTCACTACAGCCTAAGGGTGCTCTTCTAGAGATTCCACTGAATGATCGCCGTATCTCCAAACGAAGAACCTGAATTAGAGAGCTTCGACACAATATTAAGAAGGTAGAATATATATTCAGAGGTGGTACTTGGAACTTCAACCCCAGTTGAACGACGGATTCCGCTCTTCAACATCAGCTGGTAACCATTACCCTTTGCAAAGCCACATTATTGTTGTTAGGGTTACTTAAACTAATTCATACATTTTTTATCAATCAATAAAGGTTATTTACTTGCTTGAGCATTCAGATTCCTAACGTTCAGAACTTGTTCTGTTATTTCATTACTTTGGCCTTCAGCCATTTTGTTATATGTATCATACATTTTTTTCTTCTCATCCAAGCCTTCAGCTGGATCACCTTGTAAATACAATTTGAACAGAACAGCCTTCTGCTGTTCATTTGTACATATTGAAAATAAATTAGGAAAAATATCATTCTCTGATTTATTTCCTTTTGTCGTACTCTAGATCTGAAGGAAATTACCTTTGCTTTTCCTTTTAGTTTAGTTTGTTTCCTGTTTTGTTCTACATAAAAATATAAAAATTCAAAACTAGGTGGTGCCCACCTTCAGCTTTAGATCAGCAAAGCCAAAAGCCAATTGCCGAATCCACTCCTTTTGCTCTAAACCTTTAGTTTGGTGCTTGACGTGAATTTTTATTTTTCACCATTCATCATCAACAGTAAGTACTATTACAAGGATCATTACAACTGGAGTATCATTTATGATGTGTATCTCAAAGATTGAGAGTATTACCACAGCTTGGTATTACTGCCATTTGAATTTTAGGCATTCTAGTCGGTCAACTTACGTATCAAATAACATATCTGATGGCATTCTGCCAATGAGGGGTTATGAGACAGAACATCATCTATCAATCACCGTCCTTACGAAATGCACATGTTACTTGATTTATGACTACCCTATCGAATCCAATGTAACGATCGTTTAATTTAATTCATTCATCGGTAGGTGATTTTTGTTGTACAGGATCGGTCTAGATTCATATGCATTTATTTGAGGGTGCGGTCGGTATATAAGACATTCTAAATTTATATTCACAGCATCTTTCACCTTGTTGTTAATAAGTATTCACTCATTGAAGGAACCAAACGTGATAAACGTAAATTGAGAATGTTTCGAAAAACAGCTGAGCTTTAGTAAAAAAAAAACTGCCCCCCCCTGAAATTTTTACTAGCGGTGCCATGGTTCAAAGGCATGCATATATAAGAAATATCCTTGAGAATGTCGCATTTATACACTCGAAAACGACTGAAGATCTCAACAGTTGAAACATCTTGAATAAAAATTGCAGAGAATTGAATTTTTCTTTTATTTGTCCGTATAGACAATGGAAGTCCAGAATAACCTTACTAAGTGAAACATTGTCAACCACATTCAAAACAACATTAGTTTTTTTTTTAAATGTTCTGTACACTTGGATTGGTTGCAAACTTGATTCGTGCGATATGAAACAATATATTTAATACTACTCCAAGTTTGCAGAACTTTTGGAATTTTCTCAACGAGTTACAGCAAAATTCAGGTTAGCTGCCACTTTAACAATGTTCCGAACTTCGGAACAAATTGCAAACTAAGATTTATTACTTCCTCGATATACCATTCACTTGACCAAAGTTTGAGTTTGAAAACTTTTGGAATGATTCCGTGACGTAAAAGTGATAGTTTTACGTCGTTCTTCGAGAAGACTAAACCTATGCTGAAGATGCTCACCGCAGTTGTGAGCGAAACGTCCAAAGAAACCGCCTCCACTCTTTTGGAATGATTGTTAAGTTTTCGATTTTTAATGTCTATCTCTGCTGGCCTAGTACAGGCGCAGAAGCAAAATATACATTATATCTACCAAATAAATCGGCATGGAAAATTTCCATCGTAAACTGTTAGTATATAGGGGTCCCATATATCACAAAACCAAAATAATCCGTTTCAAAACGAATATTTTTATTTTTTATATGTTGTGCATCGAATTAATACCATTCAACTATGTCTGAACACATATATGAATTATATTGAAGCTCTTTATTTTTCGTATGCTATATGCAGTTATGAACACGAAATATCAGTGGATAATTACACTTATTGAGTTTTATTATAATTTAGTTATACATACCAATGACAATCAAAACCGACAAGGACTGCAAGTACCCAGTTCGATTTTTCATTCTGGCTTGCGTAGTTTGCGAGTTTTTATCGTGAAGAAATTTAAAAGAACAAATTCTTGTGCAAATTCATATTGGGAAAAATTAGTAGAACACTTTCGTTTGTCGAATTTTTTTTTGTACCTAATTAGAATTTTTTAACATTTTCACCGATGGTTGAGTTATAGGCGAAAAACAGGATTTTTTACCGAAGTAGTGGTTTTTTAGGGTGAAGTTATGTCAGTCCAAAACGTATTATTGTGGTTTTATGATATAATATGGGACCTCTACTAAAAGTTGGTGAAAGAACATTTCTATGCCGAATAATTGTCTAGGAAATGTCTACACCGACTGTACTATATATCTTGGTACACGCTGGAAAAATTTAAATTCTCAAAGAGGCTTGCTTGATTGGGGGTCAAATCAACAACGGATTCCTAAATTCACAAGTCAGACGTGACTTCAGTTAAAATCCCATGAAAGAACGCTAATGCGCCCGTTTTGTCCACTATGCCATTTCGTTTTCGGTAAATGGTAAATTCGTTATCATTTGTCCGTGAAAAGGGTCCAGTAGGCCGTGAACGGAATCCTTGATGGATTGGCCACGATTTTCTTTCGTTAATTGATCTGGAAATGGTCTACAGAATCCAATCAAATCAAATATTGATTTGTAAAAGGATGTTCCACCATTTTGATAGATCATTCCACTTCCACTAAGATCAGATTTTCGATTTCGATTTCTGCTCTCGATTGGATTAGAGCTACCTATATGATGGAAATTAAACAACACCAAACTTTGACCAAAACCGTGATAAGCACACTCACCATTGATTCTGTTTATTGATTAAAACACTAAAACTAATCTAAGGACATAACCTAACCTGAAACCGTATGATTTTTATGGCGACTGAAGGTTTCTGCCTAACATGGTATAAGGTAATTAGTTCCTTTATTAACCTATGCAAAATCGTGCTCTATTACTGACCTAAAACCTCCTTCTCAAATCGCAAAATTTACCGGAATTTATCAATTCTGAAATCAAGTTTGATAACAAAATACGAACTTCCACTCTCTTGAGATTGAAGAAATATTCTACAAACCTCTGCCCAATACGATTTAAATGTATTTCATTCCCTATATAGAGGGTCGTTTAAAAAAAAAACTTCAACGCCCTGTATCTCTGAAACAAAAAAATATTTAAATGTAATGACATATCTGCAAGCTGTATGACCTGAATCCACTGAATTACCACTTATACCTACATAAGCACTGTAGGAGGTTGGGGATCACTCACAGATGGCGTGATGAGATAAGAACCTACTAAACTGCAAAAGCGTGTAGCCGTTGTTTATGTTTATGCTAGAAGCGGGATGAATAGTCAAATATGGCTGCTCCACGCCCTTTCTTTCTGAGTTTTGGATAAATAGTCGTTATTTCGTAACAATTTTGTACTATTATTAGGTCTAGGAAAGGGTAGTCAGGTCAGGTATGGTTGGCTAGTAATTTAGGCATTTTCAACTCGGTTTGCATGCAAACTAATTCACGCATTTTCGACTGACTCGCAAGCTAGGTTATCTTGCTCAGGTTAGGTTTGTGTGCCAATACTGTCAATTGCTGTCACTGGGGCGGAGGTCACACCAAGAGGCGCTTCGGCGGTCTTATTGGACACTGGGTCAGTGGAACTGTCCACAATGGTCTTCTCCGGTAGAGGAAAATCATTTTGAATAATGAAGCAAAGTTAAACTCAAAGTAGTCTCCACAACATATTTTTACTTTGCTTCATCATACCGAAACTCCACTTTGAGAATGAACTACTTCCTTCACACTCAATTTAGGTTGTTACTCATTTGTAAATTACAATGTAAAAGATGAATAAATAATATTTTGATTTTTTTTTCTGACGTGGTAATAAATCGATGAACGCCTGTTGCACGCACGGAAAAGTATGACTCATTGTCACGGTCCGCCAGAGCCGAGCGTGCAAGCGAGAGCGCGGAACAAGCGATAGAGAGGCACGATCGGCCTAAGCGTTCGGCTTGTGATGCATCTATCTCTCTTCCACTTTATCGGCCGATGCGCCCAAGCAGAAGAGAGACAGCGGCAGCACACAACCTACACGTGAACTGTCTACTGTTTATAATGTGAAGTGAAAAGTTTCCAAGTAGCAGAAAAGGACAATAAAAAGATGAGAGAGAGAGAGTCAGAGAGAGACAGAGAAAAGTTTCCATTATTTCCATTGTTTATTACAATAATTGCGGCAAAAGAGTTAATTAATTCTTGCATTTCAAGAATTTGATTAGCGATATAATCTCATATATTTGTTCTTTGATTATTAAAAAAAAGTAGCATCGGTCGACGAGTGCAGTAATAAAATAATAGGTTATGTTACAATTTTGACTAATAAATTATTATGACTCATATAAACGATCGTATAAAAAGTCAAATGTTTTCATTTATTATTCAATTAAAAAAAATAAATCATGCGTAGCTATTAATGAAAGATTGAAAATTAATGTTTTACCTCACATTATGTTATAACAAAATGACAAGTTGAATCGGCCAACCACCGTGCGAGAAAATCTTCTATTAAATCAAACAGGTTAAGAGAGGCTTTTTAAAAACAGCAATTTAAAAAAATTGATTTATTTGTCCAATTTCGTCAATTCAAATTAACAATTTATTGGCATTGATTTAATTTCAGTTTATTTCAATAACTAATTGTTCGTGATTATATTTGAACAAATTATTTTAATTAAATTTGGAAACACTGTAAATAATATTTGAAAATTAAAAATCAATGTTTTTAACCAGTGTTTTAAGAATATTTATGTTATAATGAAATGTTAACCCAGGACGGGCTTTTCAAAAGGATCAGTTTCATGAATTTAATTTAGTTTAATGAATTAATTTAGGAGGTGATTCCTTGTCACATTTTACGAAAACAAGTTCATATAAACGTGTGTCCTAACATGCTTCGTTTCCGAATAACAGGAAATCAACCGCGACGCCACTGGAATTGAAATCCAAAATCTAATTTCGTGAAAAGAAGCCCCTTGTTACTATCACGATCACGAACAAGTTTTCAACAGTAGACGGATTTATACTGACACTGCTTGCTATTTGCTATGTTGCACCCCGTTTTTCATTGCTTTCAAATCAATTGTTGGTAGGTAATCCACGTTTTTTAAGTATTTTATTCAATGGAAGGCCTAAAAAAATATATTTAATTGAAACCATTGGAGTTTGTTGTCATTAACTCATCTAATAGTTCACTCTTCATATCCCTTTCCTAATCATTTGATGTAAAATGATCAGAACAAATTCTTGAAGGCTCAACATTGAACTTGTCTGGCTCTTTTGCCTTTGAAATATTACGTTCAGACCCATTCTTGGTTGTTCTCACAAGAAGCTACAGCACATTTTTCTAGGCATGATCTGCTGTAAAAAAATATGAAATACTGAACAACTACCCAAGGAATTATGTCAACCCTTGAGCATTTCGAGAGTTATATTCATTCACCTCAAATATTTTCAATAATCGAAAAATAGTCAAATAACCAAGTGTCCTATCTCGAAGTGGGATTTGACACACACTCAACAGCCAATTCAATTTTCACTTATTCACGACAAACTAAGATGTTTATGGCACTGGAAAAACATTGAACAGAAAGCCAAATCATTCACCAAATACATTACACTAAAGAAAACGACGAAAAAATGTCACCAACAGGAAGAAAAACCGCTGTCTAAAAGTCAATTGTCGCGCTGAAATTTGTCCAATGTACAAATGTTACTAACGAACAAACGAAATTCAATCAGAATCAGCGTTAAGAATTTTGAGCAATTCATAAAAATACATTTTTCACAAAACTTTTGACACCCCGTCACTCGGAAACGAAGCAACTTAGGACACACGTTTATATGATTTTTTTTTTCATAAAATGTGACAAGGAATCACCACTTGAAATGAATGACATTATTTAAGATACACACTGTACAATCCAATCTTCCGCAAAAAAACCCTGTACAAAAGGTAGTTCGTCGGCAAGTATCCAATAGAAAATAACTACTGCCTCCTACGACTGTAGAAGTATATGTTTGAAATTTGGCAAAGTTTTCTACAATAAAAACTTTGCAATGCTTTTTAATTTTTTTTTAATTCTTGTCTTCACGAAAAGGAAACTTCTGTATTGTTCAGAGAATATCGTGAGAGCCAAGAGAAAGTAGGTAGGGATTGGTATTCTTCTTAAATTTCTCAGCGAACACCAGCCGAGGCAACGTGTTTCAAAACTTTGCCGTTCGTTGAAAGAACGAGCCCTGGAAAAGAGATGTCGCATGTCTCCAAAATGACAGCACATGGCTCGATGGGACCGCTAACGGTAGCACGATTGTTGATATTTCGGAAGAGGATCGTTCATGAAAAATATCAATAAAACAGAAATATTGCCAGTCTTTCAGAGAAGTGAGCAAGCTTGTGCGCGAAGTATCACCGACGAGACGAATGGCTCTTTTTTGGACAGAATCCAAGAGTTTCAATGTGTGTTCGGGTACTGCACTCCATATATGAAGTTTAGGATAAAGGTACAGGTATAGAGAAAAAATTGTCACTAAGGCATCAATATGCCAGCGCGTGACTACACTTCCACAGGCGAACAAGAATTTGTATAAATAATAATACTATAATACGACAGAAATCTACGCGAGCAACAAGGAATGCAATGATATGATAATACCACATAAATCTGCGCTGCGCGCCTCTCCTGTTGCTTCGCCCGACGAATTAACAGCTCAGTTGATATCCCTTCCTCGAGCGAGTAGAGGAGAAATTGTAATGCTCTCTCAACATTATAGCAAGCTATTCTTCACGCTCTCATAAAACCACCATACTCCAGATGAAAACTTTCCGATACTGTATAAATATAAGCTGATTTTTCTGAACATAAAAGCGAGTAAAAAGAACAAAAAACTATAATTTTCGAGAAATATAAAGGTTCACAAAATTAAGTGAAATTATAATATTTGGTTTGAACTAAATCTATACTAAACTACATATGGGTTGAAATTAGAATGCTTCACAGTATTAATATAATTAAAATGCTTTGAGTTCTCTACCTAATCTGTACTGAGCTATGTTGTAAATTGAATATCAATGTTTAATACCGTGATATCGACTGTGAAAAGCCATTACTCGCATTCTTTTTTAAAACGAGCATTTCTAAAAATTTCTGTCTCTATGTGTAAAGGGAGTTATTTGAATATTTGGGGTGCTACATAGGAAATATGTTTCTGAGTGATATATGGGAACAGTATACCAGGACAAGTCGGATATGTGCCTTATAAATCAAAATCAGTCGACGGGAAGTGAAATATTTCTTGGCACGAAACAGAACCCAAGTTTTTGAAAGACACTTTAGCCAATGGACCTTACATGGTTTTTCCATTGAAGGGTGTGCTGATGATGATCTGAGCTAGATAATAAGGAACACAACTGATGGGAAAGCAAGCCATAAGATGGACGTTTGGCAAGGAGTTTTTGTTACCATACGCGATCATACGCCTTGGAGATATCTAATGCAATGCCAGAAGTTCACCAAAATTTTCGATACATTGCAGGTCACCAATTGATATTTGATGCCGGAAACCATATTATCGATCATTGATAATTCCTGAGCGTTCTAGATATTTCTTCAGCTCGATATTGATGGCTTTTTCCATAACCTTCTAGATAACAGATAGTAGTGCAATAAGTCTGTAGTTGCTGGGAAGGTATTTTTACTCTCTTTGGGGACTGATATTGTACTCTAATTTGCCAGTTTTCAATGGACTTTTTGCGTGAATATAAGTATATGTAAATAAAGCAACTGAACCTATTCTACTTTTGATATTCATTCAAATTAGATTAGTTGCTAGTGGATTTTAATTTTTGGAATTCAAATTTCGGGATGTATTTTTCGATAGAATACGAGAAAAAAATAATGGATTTTTTGCTGACGAGCGTGCACCTGTAGAGATAAATATGTCAAGTATACAGAAAGACAGCAAAGTATTTCGTAAGAAGGTCGTAGAAAAATGAATACCTCTGTTCGTTAAGCTCCCTTTCACTGCAGATGGCAGTTTTCCTCTTGTGATGTACAACGTACAACCCTATAGGGAGATAAGATAATAAAGTGGTAGTGCATTTAGCAAACTAGCAAGTTCTCGTGATTTACACCAGCTGATCTATTATTTATCAAAAGCTTGCGTGTCGCGATAAACGCAAAATACGCACAAACTTACCTAATTTGCCTCTGAATTATTCAACCCCGTTTGTCCCTTCTGAGAGATGCGAGAGAAAATAGTTTTATTTTGGGGATTAGACCTCGGCGCGGCGTCGTGGCACTATTCTCAACCCGGCGCCGTCTTGACAGGTAAGAAGCTTAGAGTGGCGAAGTTTCCAACTGGTTTGTGAATAGGAGAGTACAATGAAATTTATAGTGGGTTTATGTGCAGGAATTTTCGACCACGACAATTCCACCCGTCTTCATTTCATTTATCAAATCGGAGTTCTGGCTTCCATTGACCTAACCAAGGTATTTTCATCCTACGGAAGCGTAGAAGGGCCACGTGCAATTTTATTTTACCAACAATAATTATTAATACGCTTTATTGTTCAAAAATTTGGTTACATGGTTTAACAATTTTGTTTGGAATAGGAGGGCATATCGCTAGGCGATATCTTACTGCCAACCTTCACCAAGGTTATATACAATAATTGCATAGTGACAAAGTTACAAAAATAAAAATGACTCAATTAGAATAATGAATTACTCGTGATTTGGGATGGACAGGGTTAATGGAAACGAAATAACGGTAGAAGATATGAAGTAATGACGATTAATAATAATGTATCCGAATAAAATTGACAGCTCTATATAGGTGTATATATATAGGTAACTTTGTTGGCGGAACGCGAGTCCAGTGAATGTGGCGTAGTTTCGTTCGTTGTTTTGGGGAGTTCCTTGTTTTTTGAATGATTACATGTATTATTATTGTTATTGCTAGACTACCGAAAGACCCAACAAAGAAGATACTGAAGAAGAACAATCAACTTACAACCACCGGACAAAGAAAAATATGCAGATCTGAAACATTACCATCAAGACATTTCCGAATGGAACATTCATAATGGTCAGTTCGAGAAAATTCATCCATTCACTTCTTATTTATGGAATTAGGCCTGTAGAGATAGATTTGAAAAATCGATTTAACAATAATTCCAAAAGTTTTCAAACTTTGGTCAAGTGAATGGTACATCGAGAAAGCAATAAATCTCAGTTTGCAACCTCTTCCGAAGTACGCAACATTGTCAAAATGGCAATTAACTTGAATTTTGCTGTATACTTGTTGAGAAAATTCCAAAAGTTCTGCAAACTTGGAGTAGTATTGAATATATTATTTCATATCAAGAATCAAGTTTGCAACCAATTCAAGTGTACGGAACATTTTTTTTTATCGACCCATAATGTTTTTCTTTGATATACCATAAGAGAAAATTCCAAAAGTTCTGCAAACTTGACTGATACATCGGAAAAATATTGTGTAGATTTGCAACCTTTTACGTTGTCCGAATATATATTTTTTTAATTCGTGGTAATTATTTTGATCAAGGTGGTCTCGAAATAATTGCAAAAGTTTTGAAACTTTGTTGCAAATTTTGAAAACATCTTTTCTAATGCTTTAACAAATTTGCAACCTTGTACACGATCCGAAACTTCATTCAATTTTGAAAAATCCAATTATTTATAAATTACATTTTGGTATATTGCATGAAGTTCTGGATTGTGTACAAGGTTGCAAATTTTGTGAATTCATCAGAATAAATGTTTTCAAAATTTGCAACAGTTTCAAAACTTTTGTAATTATTTCGAGACCACCTTGATCAAAAAAATGACACGAATTAAAAAAACTTGATGTTCCGGTCAATGTAAAAGGTTACAAATCTGCACAACTGTTCGGAATATTTTTCCAATGTATCTGCCAAGTTTGCAGAACTTTTGGAATTTTCTCTAATAGTATAGCAAAGAAACACCTTATAGGTCGATAAAAAAAAGTTATGTAACTTCAATTGGTTGCTAACTTGATTCATGATATGAAACAATATATTTAATATTACTCCAAATTTGCAGAACTTTTGGAATTTTCTCAAGGAGTATACAGCAAATTTTAAGTTAATTGCCATTTTGACTGGCCTAAATTTGCAATTACGACTTCCTAAGTCGTTATTTGATAATTACGACATTTATGTATGTCTTAGTAAGTCGGAATCGGGAGTTACGAGATAGTAAGTCATAATAATTTGACAATTACCAATTTTCACATTGTAATTACGTCTTAGCAAGACGTAATTGGTGGTGAAATAAAATAAAAAATGCACATGTCCCTTATATACTTCCGTATTTTCCAAATACTCGGAATATGGTTTCAAATAAATATTCCTCTCGATTCAGCTGACAAATGAGTAACGTGTACATCTGGTGCTGTAAGAGGGATTGTATGTTGAAAAATGTGGTGTAGAAGAGAATACTGGGGGTCAACGTATTGTTTAGATAGGCCATAGTTTCCAGAGTTACAAGAGTATGATATTAAAACTTGGCAGAGGTATTGGATTCGAGAATTGGATTTTTTTTTTAATTATTTCATACTCCCGCTTCACCGGAAATGATCCCAAATTGGGAATTTCAAATAATCACACTGTATATTTTGACTTTTTTTTCAAAAAAGTTACATACTTGATTTTTCAGAATAATTTTTATTTTTCATCTTGAGTGCGCTGGACGCAATTCAGTCAACGTGATGAACATTAATGAATAGTAAAATATATATATATATATACTTTTTTCCGCCTAGTTGAATACCATGGCGGTTTGAAATTTTCAATATTACTATTTCTTAACAAAATATTCTTTTTTAAATGTCTTTTAGACAGCCATACCCCAGATTCTAATTTCAACGACGAATCCATTGACTCGAATCGAAAATCGGATGGATAACAATTGTAAAAAAATTATTATTCCTTGAAAAAGTATGTGGAAATGGGCGGGTGTATTCTCCTCACCAAAAACTCTTTCCTTCCTGTAAAAGAAAGGGTGTACGACAATCCTATACGTAATCTCCTCACCAAATATATTTCAGGAAATAACCTACACCCTGAAATATTCCTTGTTTTGTACACCCAATTAAAATTTATTTCAATTTCCACGCACTGAAATGTATACGTGAGGTTAGTTCGTTCTGGTTAGATCAGACTATATATATATATAATTCTTGCAAAATGTATGTATTCAATTTCGGTTTCCTTTTTCTTTTATATTTATTTTTGTTTGTCAGGTTAACATATAAATTGATGAGGAGAATACCTATAGGATTAACAACTTAGTTTTGGTGAGGAGAGTACCTTACGGATTATCCCGAGCCGTTGGTGAGGAGTTTACCTCCGCCCTATGGTTACAACATTGAACGAAACTGGATTCATACCTTCAATTTCCTTCATTTACCTACTTGGTCTATGAGTTTTTCATTGAGCGTATTGTTTTTCATTGTTGTTCTCTTAATGAAACAAAGTAGAATCTTCCGAGCCACGAACCCAAATTGATTACAAGTAACCGAAAATGGCCCATGTGTTATGAAATTCGAACGGTAATTAAATTGCAATCGACGCCGCCGTGTGAAGTCGTCGCGGCGTCAAAGGCTGAGCCCTTTGCGGAAGGGTCCTTTGAGACGTTGGTGGCTCTTTGCCTCCTATAACTTCGCAATATGTGAAGTAAGTAGTGCTTATGACTAAAGCTTCTCTTAAGCTAATTTCCACATTGTTTCCTGTATCAGGATGAGGGTTATTGGAGGGTGTAAGTCGATATGGAAATATGGAATAGATTTTTCAAGTATTTCACTTTTGAGCGATGTGCATACTCAAAATTTCGGAGATTTTGCAACGGTTTATTTGTTCTGAAGCGCAATGTCATCATAACATTCCGATTAAATCAAAATACATTCTAATGTTACATCAAATACAAAAATTCAGGATCTAAAAATATCAATGAAGCTTTCATTCTAAGAACTAAAATGAAATTTTAAAGGAATTCATTGGAATATCATACTTAATCCAGTCAAATCCTCTCCGGGGGTGCCTGTTTCAGGAAAAAAATAGAGTAGTTGTTTTCTCACTTGTTCTATATGTCTTTCGGGGTGCTGAATCCGAATTTTAACTTTGCCACTTCCAAGGAATATGGCTTCAGAACAAAAATCGCAAAAAATTTCAGAGTTTTCGACCTTTTTTTTCTGTTTTTTGCTGTAAAGTTATAAAACTACACAATTTTCGAGATAGACCATTTTATTCTAAAATACAGAACATTAAAATGTTTACACAAAGCACCACTCAAATGTGTTTTTGGCTGAGTGTGCAGAATAAAGGCCAAAATTTACTACCCAGTTTTCTCGTTCGTTTTCGCTTGAAACTCAAAAACTATGATTGTAATTAAAAAAAAAAAGCTCAAATTATGAATAAACTACATTACATTCCCAACAAATTTTTAATCCACACTTATTTTGGACAAACCGTGTAGCCGCTAGAGCGCATTGATATTTCATATCCATAGCCCATCAACCAAAATTCATTACAAACCTACATTATTATCATTACTATTCACTTAATAAAAATTATCTGTTTGGTCATTCAACAAAAAATAGGTACCTCATATTTCTAAATTTTTTATTGATCATCGTCACTAATATAGGTAGGTAAATAAATAAAAAAGTTATGGACACCTACAGTCTACAACGCTTAGCGGTTGAAAATCCTGGTTTCTCTTCTGGAATATGAAGAGAAAATTAGTAGCAATGATACTTAAGTTGCATTTTTTTAGTACGAATGCATTGAATTGAATTGTATACTTGAGCCACAGCCAGGATTTCACTTTGGGTGGGGGGGGCTGAACATACAATTCATCAGTTACCAGAGCATTGTTTTTCGTCATTCGAGTGTTATGAATAACAGTAATTAGTAATTTAGTGTCTTGGGGGGGCTGCAGCCCCAAAGCTGCGCCAATGGTATACTCCTTTCATGTGCAACCACTGCGTGGGTTGTAGACTTACTGATACGTCGTGAAGGCAAGTCTTTTGAAAAATTAGTAGGTACTGATGTGAAGATTTCAAATGGTATCATCTCGAGTATTCCCATTTCGAGTATTTTAAAATTTCAAGTAAAAAATGTACCATCCCGAGTATAGGTGAATTTCTACTTGGTTCTTATTGGTTCATCTTGAATAAGTGTACATATAATAGAAAACTCAAACCACCTTACTAATGACCACTGAATTAATATAACGCCAATTCAATTTTCCCGCACTCAAATGTCTACGTAGGGTTAGTTCGTTCTGGTTCGATCATGCTAAATAATTACTCCTCCCAAAATATATGTATTCAATTTCCACGCACGCTAATGTCTACGTAAGGTTAGTTCGTTCTGGTTCGATTATACTAAATAACTACTTCTCACAAAATGTGTGTACTTAGTTTCCACGCACTCAAATGTCTACGTAAGGTTAGTTCGTTCTGGTTATATCAGACTAAATAATTACTCCTTTTTTCCATTTTTTTTAACGTACCGAAAAAATTTCGGATTTTTTTTTTATTTTCGCGATTTTTGTTATATATAGAACGAGTGAGAAAAAAACTACTATATTTTTTTCCCGGTCAAAACACTGCTTGATTGAAGTAACTGACAATCTTTTTTTGTTTTTGAAATGGCATATGTATGACGCAATCTGTATGACAAATATAATTATTTCGAAAGAGACAAATCGAATGGTAAGTATTTTTAACCCCAATTGCAACGGCAAGAAAAACATGAGGAGTGCTCATGCGCACAGAATATCTCGGAACTCGAGAGTAGTAGAGAATTGAAATTTTGGGGTTGTAAATTAAATCAATTGGTGCAGCGTTTTCTGATATTAGGTTACCCAATGAGCTTTTTGTTCTCGGTCACGTAACATCAGATTCAAAATTATTAATGGAATAACCTGTATATTTTGGCATTTTTATGTTCCTCATGTTGAAACAATTCCAACAAACTTCACACTTGTGGTCTAAAACGATTAGTTTAAGGACTACAGATACTTCAATTGGTGTTCTTTGACCCACAGCGCCTGAAATGAGCAAATGCCAAATTATTTAGGTTTAGGGCCACCCTGTATATTTGGGCAGTCCTATATTTCTTGTGATAATTAAAACAAGGCAACATTATAAAAATCATCCATATATTATTAAAAAACGTCGTGGGACAAAGGATATAGGTAATGCAATCTACTGAATAAATAATGAGAAATGTTGCCAACAGAAAAAACTCTTGAAACTGAATCTCTTTCGAATTCAATCTATTCAGATAGAATGATTTAATATGTGTGTCGGTAGTTTTGAATAAAATTGTTACGTTGAATTACGTGTTTTCAATTGTATAGTTATGTATCTATCCAAAAGTTTAGTAGACTATAGTTCATATAGTACCTACCATTGAATAGCTCGTTAGATGAGCGCTAGATATACAGAGTGATCCATTTAAAAATACACCAAATGTTGGGCCTCGGATTTATGGTGCATCTTGTATACTCGAAAATAATTTAAAGAGTGGCACTTTCAGTATCCAATGAGTTTGTTGCATTTGTTCCTCAATTTTAATTACCCTAGCAATGGTCCGAGCGAGGATAGATGGGCCACCCTGTATTGTATGAAAACTCTCAGTTTCTCCGCCAAAACTACTTTTGATTTCTCTCATTCCTCGGATCAATGCACTCTATCTTCTCTCTCGATCACAAAAAATATTCCTATCAAGTTTGAAATTGGTCCAGGTTTCATTGCCCTAAGGAAATATAAACTACCATCTGATTCGATTTGCTTTTACGCGCAGAAAGCATTTACCAAAGGATACGCTTCAAAGCGAACAAACTCACAGTGCCTTATTTTGTTAGATATGCCTCGACAATATCCGAAAATGATGCGAGATGCCCGACTTTGTACCCATACGGCTAGTTATTGGATTGAAATGTATTTGTAATATAATTTTGTCTTGCGTTCTCAATGGCAACAGAAAATATTTTTTTCATACAGAATCTTCCTGCAATATGTCTTTAGCGAATTTTTCTCTGATTAAAAGTATGTATGAATTTTTTTCATCTATTATAGAAGCAATGCTCGCCATCGTCATCCATTTATTGTGTGTATATGTGTGTGTATATATGGTTGTGGCCCTCCTGCGCTTTTGAAAAGTTCCGATGACTCTCCGGTCACTGCATGTTCAATGCACAAAATACTCAAACTAGACAGCCGCAGTTGAGTCATGATGCTCTTCAGATAGTTTATTATTAATTCGAGCACCGAAAATGAAAATGATCTTTCGTATTCGAACTGTTGTTGCGCGGCAAGCTTTTGAATCTGCAACTCACAGAATAACCTACATTACAGATCTGAAGAAATTATTCTTTATTTTTTAATGCATTTGAATAAAAGCTTGTCTTTAAAAAGTTTTTTTTTTCAATATTTCATTAATAATTATTACAAATAGAAAACATACTTTTCTGATACATACAGTAAAACAAACATAGCTAAAAACGTTGAAATCCCACTCCAATCGCAACCCTTTTTTTTTTGTCATCATCATAGTATCGTTCCAACAGGTAAAAATTTGCAGATACCTTCTTGAATACGCTACTTGACAACCGCGTTCAAAGTCGAGCGCACGCGACACTTCTGAAATCGCGCGCGAGCTACTTTCAGGGCGATTGGAACTATATTTTACATTCAGAAAAAATCGAAAGCAAATTTAGTTAACAGTAGCAATGAGTCAATGAGTTGTGCAATTGTTTAAACTGAATGTCATAAACATCGCCGTTAAATACCGTGCTGGATATCGAAAATGATGACAATTTTCATTAGCTCGACGTGGAACAATAGAACGAATGCGGAGTGTGGGTATCTAGATCTCTTGATGTGTGGATGCTGCGGGATCCTTGATGAAAATCTACAACATACCAAAAATTCAGGGAATTTAGCCGAAAGCCATTTTCCATAAGGATTTTGAGGGGTCCTTTCGACTTTTATGTTGAAATTTAATCACTTCGACTTCATTGTCGTAATTTCGAGAAAAAAGTCGAACTTTCGACATAAAATTCGATGTTGGCATTAAACTCAAAATTTCGACATTAATGTCGAAATTTCAACATTAAAGTCGAAATATTGAGTTTTTTCTTGAAATTTCGTCATTAATGTCGAAATTTCAACATTAAAGTCGAAACTTGGACTTTTTTCTCGAAATTTCGACTTAAAAGTCGAAGTGATTAAATTCCGACATAAAAGTCGGAATTTCTACATTAAACTCGAAATTTCAAGAAAAAAGTCGAAATTTCAAGAAAAAAGTCGAAATTTCGAAAAAAAAATCGAAATTTCGACATTAATATCGATGTGATAAAAAAAAAAATGGTTGTGGCCCTCCTGCGCTTTCGTAGAACTTAGATCATTTGGCTTAATTTATATCCATTAGGAAATGGAGGGATCTAATAACTGTCTAGGTTTTGTAGTTCAGCCATGAAGACGATAAAGTAAGATATGGAAATAAAAGAGTTACAGTATTTTGTATTCTTCATACTTAGCCTATGCCTTCCTTTACCTATTTAGCATATGTTTAAAAATGGGAGCCTTTTGAATTTGAACTTCATCGTTTACTTGTATGTAATCATCGGTCAGTATACAGGGTGTTTCCGAAATTCGAGCAATAAGTGAAATGGAAAACAAAATGAAAGAATACATTAAAAATAATCATTTTGGGAGATGTTAAATTTTAAATTTTTCAAAAATTTTTTTGGTAATCACTGATCAGAGGTCTACAGCCTGGGCAAACACTGCCAGGGGGCAGACACGCTGTGGCCTAGAGAATCAAACCAGTACCTCCCAAACAGAGGTAACTGAAGGCGATTTCATAAAATTTAATAAAAATTTCGAACATTTTTGATTGCTTCAAAAACGAAAATTCTTGCCATTTATGGTTACATTATGTTCCAAATAACAACCCATTTTCTTAATTGCTCCAATTTCGGAAACACCCTGTATACCTACATATCTTGAATATATCAACAAACTAGGGGATAAGAACACAAGGATGTTTCTGGGTTGGTGCGCTGAGGCTGGTTTCAGACTAGGCGGAACGCGGAAATTTTAAATTTCAATTTTAGGCCAATCGAAACGTTAGAATTTAATCTCAAGCCCGGCTGGATTAGTGTAAATTTAAAATTTGACATTTCCGCGCTCCGCGTCCGCCTAGTCTGAAACCAGCCTAAGAGTCAGCTACGCCGTTCTCTTGATAAAAATATCACATAATTTTTCCGCGAGTACGTTGCTGTTATGATAACCGCAATCTGCCTTTGAAAACTAAGATAAAATTAATTTGTAGTTATCAATGCCATTGAAATGTTGTGGCTGATATCGAAAAGACGAAATTTTTTGTAGAGTTCAGAATTTAACGAAGTGAATATGTAAATTACGTTATAAATCACACAACGGCCTCAAAACGACACCCTCTCGCATAATTGCACTTTTAATCAAATCCCCGTGCGTACATCCGAGAAGACATAGTATTTCGCGAGCTTTCCACACCCTACACCCCATATCCTTTGTAGATTAGGTCGAGAAGCCATCAAGTCGGCTAATAGAATGGAAATTGGAAATCACGCACGAAAATCTAAGTTGTATTTTATAGCTAATAAGACGCTGCTAATCCCCGTTCGAGCCCCTCTATTGTTCCCCTGTCTAATAAAATGGATTTCCGAATTACCGATCTCTGTGTCAAAGCCAATTCTCTTGGCAAATTAGATGATATGTTTACAGCGTGTGGGTGGATATTCTTGATACCGAATTCACTTGGTAATAGGAATATCGAATAGCCGAGGTAATGAAATTTGAAATAACCAAGCATATGCCGAATTACAGAGACGAAATGTACAGTCACCAAAATATTATAGGCATTGCAGAAATTATAAATATAATTAATCAAGTGTTTCAATATTACATAAAAAAGTAGGGGCTCTTTTCACACGTAACTGCTGTACTACCTCTTAAAATATAGTTCATAGATGAAAAACACCTCAGCAAACTTGGCAAAATCTGTTTTTGTTTTGTCTATAATAAATGTATACTTTTTTGGTATTTTACAATTATCTTAAAACAGGCGCGTCGATAGGTTTCTTTCCTGGGGTGGAGGTACTTAGGATATGTTCCAAAAGTAACCAGTTGCTAACCGCTACTAACCAGAAATTTGACAGCGGTTATCTGAAAAATTTGTAATTACTGGTTACTTTCGGAACACTTTGGTGATTGTGTTGTGATTACTGATTGGTGTGTCTGGTGACAAAAAATTACATTTACAGCACAACGCATAAATACATGAGGCAGCCATTAGACTGTCCAGCGTTCCCAATTCTTCCTGGGAATAACCACAAAAGCACATATCTTCAGTCAGAAAAATCGCAATTAATGATAAGTATATATACAGTTAATAGAAACAGTACCATAGTGAAATACTGCAATAGCAATCCATAAATTTGTGGAAAGATAGGAGATGGGACAATTACAATTCACAATCAGTCTCATCTCATCTCAAAATCTCAAATAAAACAACAAAATGAACAGTTTTAAGTTTTACGGTTGTCAGTTGTCACTTTTGTCAATCTCACCGCAAAGGAAGTGTTGGTTAGTAAATTGACGTTTGGTTCACCAGCTTTCAGGCAACCGTGTTTCAAATATCACCACTTTTTCAGGATCACCGAACTAGCGGTGATTTTCGGAACACCAAACCGCATTTTCGGTGACTTTTGATACATATCCTTAGTAGTAGAACTGGGATTAGTTAGTTGAGATCAACAATAATTTTACTAATAGATACTCTCAACGAACCTTCTGTATGGCTTCATATTGAACCTTGTCTGACACCACTTTCGTCTGTTATTTTTTTTGTTTCGGGGGTGTTTCCTCTAAATTTTCCCAAATACGTCGTATACTTACACTGTTTACTGTTCTTTTTTTAATTGAATAGCTTAAATACTGAACTGAAAAACCCGAAAGTAAGATTTTCTGATAAAAAACATTGGTCATTGGGGATGCCAATTGAATAGCTTAGACTTGAACTGGAACCCTAAAGTAAAATTTTCAGATAAAAACATTGGCCCCCTCCAACATGGCGGAAATAGTAGTTTACCTAACGAGTGCGGAAAGTGATACTTTTTCGCACGCGATTGCTAACGCGTCGTTCGGCCAGAAATCGCGTGCGGAAAAGACACTACGCTCGTGTTAGGTACACTATTTTTTCTACTAGCGGAAAAAACACACAAAAGTTAACAAAATGAACATTTATTATTAAATATATATTAAACTATACAACCATGGTAAGCTTTCTATTTTAACCTTCTGCGATATTTAAATGTCAGTATAATCCGCAAAAACTAAACAAATCTACTTTTCCGCACTCAAAAGAGTGCGGAAAAGTAACACTTTGGAAACTAAAATGATTGAGGAAAAGTGGATTTTCCGCACGCTAGTAGAAAAAATTACTATAGAACAATGTATTAATAACCAGCGGATTTTCTCAAGAAACTTAAAATTCAACTTTTTATATTGCATGGAATTATTGAAAATTAGTTAATGCTATAGATTCACCAAAAAGTATCGACTTTGCAGCATTTGCTTGCACACAGAAGTATCTGCCTGATACATAAATGACTATTAATTTCACTTTTTTTCACTGACCTAATATTTCTCAACGTTTTACCTAGCCTCTGCATACCCAAAGTACATCGCACTAATACTATTACTATTTGTAATAACTATCCTTTAAGATTGCCGAGAGTGAATGGATATGTTCGGCAATGAATACAGTATTATTACTACCATTATTATCCATCCTCCTCAGTCTCAGGTAGCGGCACCTGCAAATTGGACGGGAGTAACCCCCACCAATTTCCCTACTCAATTGGATGGGCGACTCGAATCAATTCGTAAGCTGATACGACACAGGTGTTCACGTCGCGGGAGAGCATTTAGAGGTTACCTTAGAAGTGATGAAGGAAGACCTGCTTTAGGCGTACTCACACCTAGCTAGGAAGTAGCTGAAGCGATGGTCAACCGTGTCATAAAACCGCCCTACTCCAGATGTGAGGTATCTTGTCGAGAACTGCATGACCCATAGTAAGATTGTTACGAACGAACCCTCTGGGAAACCATGCGACCTCCCAGAGTACAATAGCCTTACATTCGCAAGGCAGGGCTCTACCATGGTGAACTCCATTTCCCCAGCTAATCATAGAAATGCACGAGTAATACAAATAAAAATTCACAAGAGGGGCTGGGTCTCAGTCATAGCTTTCAACTATAGGAGAGCAGGGAACTTAATGCCTCCAGAAAAAACTTCGGATCAGTAAAAGGGACTGTGAAAGTCCCCGGAACCTACTCAAGCAGATCAGGAGGCAAAGCGTTGGACAACCTCAAACTGATACTTAATCCGAACGCAATAAATCCCAATCTGAAGCTGCTGGAGTAGGCAAACAATAGGCCATGGCAGCGGTGGTGGTTTTAACCTTGGCCCACTCACTTTCAAACTCAAGCTAAACAGGTAGACGAGTGATTAAAAGCGCCGATCTTTCAATCATTCTAGCTCAGGTTCAAACCGTAGCGACGGCAGAATTTTTCAGATGGCCCGAGAAAGTATTACGGCAAGAAACAATGGGCCAGGAGGCCTCCCTGTTATCGAGACAATATTTGTGCTGGAAAGGCTACTACGCGCGAGGTGGAGTGTTTAGTGGGTTTACTTGTGGGTGAACTAAATTTTGGACTCTGAGGACTCCTACACTAATTTATGGGATGTGTGGAAGAGGCCGGATAAAAAAAATAATATCACTTAATGAACATCCTGTAGGGTTTCTTCAGAATGAAATCACAAATATAAAAATGTGTAATATGAAATGATAACAATCTTACAAAGTAACAAAATGGCATATTCCAATAAGTATACTTATGAAAACTTAACATAAACATATCAAACCAATGTATCATCGCTGATTATTCTGATCCTGAAACTGATCACATTATTTACCATGCAACTTTCTACTTGCTCCAAGGACGCGACGACGTATCTGCTAGGATCTTGGAAGCTGCGGCTCCGGTCTGCTGAAGGAGAAACAAGACCCATTAAGTAGCACCTGCGCTTTTTCCCAGAAAGATCGATAATGTCGATTTCGAACCTATGATTCTTGCTCAAGTCAGTATGACCGGCAACTTGCACTTCCCAGTAAAACTTTTCGTTGGCATACTTGTAGAGGAGATTGAAGTATTTCTTGAAGAACTTGATGAAATGAATTTTTTCGTTTACCTCGTCTTTACTGAAAGATATATCCACCCTCTCGGACTTGAGGATACTATCAGCATGTTTCTCTTCAATGTGTTCCGCGTAATCGGACTTTTTGGAGTTCCATTCGCAGCCAAGGGGCTGCTGTTTCATTGGACAGTTGTAAGGTCCAAAATCACAACTGCTCTCGTGCTGCTCTATGTCTACAGATTTGCCAGAATACATGCAGCCAGCAGCGTGGTTCTCGCATGGGTAGTCCAAATGCTGGGTAAGTTTCCCCAGAGTAAAATTCTGAGTGTCTGCCATTTGGCCACGGCAGACCGGGCACTCCTTGACCTGGACCTTAATTTTGCAAATTTTGCATATACTGTGGCCGTTTAGACATTGATGGATAGGGGGTAGCATATACTTGAAACATATTGGGCATTGCAGATCGGAGAGCAGATCCCAGTTGATGTTCGGGGTTTTTTTGACCTCAGAAACCTGCAAGTTTACATTTCATTAATATTTTTGCAAAAGAACCCCGCACCAAATAGGTACACTGAAAAATTGTCTGAGGTGAAATCGTTTCAAAATTTGGGAATGAATAGATCAAATGCCAGAATCAGAGACGTCCCTTGATTCGAAGATTGAGGGTCGTTGTAAAAAGTTATGAGCTCTCGATTCAACTAATATAATCTTTATCAGAAGTTTCTTCGGGTATCATATTTAGTGTACATGAGTATGAATATTTGAATCAAGGACTTCTCTGATTCAGAGGCATCTGATCTATTCAATCCCAAATTTTGAAACAATTTCACATCAGAAAAATTTTCAATGTATTTGGTGCAGGGTCCTTTATTCATTGTTGTTAACTTCAAAATATTATTCTTTTGCCCAATATTCATATTTGGATAATAATTATCCTCAAAAGCTTCTAGTACACGAGCCAGTTGAAGATTTTAATCAGGCATTTCGTATAAGGCGATAACTCGTGAAATGCTTTAGAGTGTTTTGTAATGGATTGAGTAGCAGTTGCCTCCCATTCACGTAGGAAAAAAAATGAATCATTTCATTCCAATTGAAAATTTGTCAAATGATAATAGACACTTACAATACTTAAAAAACAAATGAGTCAGCTGGCTGCGAGATGGTGGAGTCAAATTGTTACACGAACATGAAAAATATACACAAAGTGAATCAAAATAAGACCGACAAACTCGGATAACACTCAACACCCCAGCACCAGTTCACCATGGAAACTGAACAGGACCAGCGAATAGCATTTCTTGATGTACTCATCGAAAGAGGTGGCACGGAACCGACCCACAAAGTATACCGAAAACCTACGCACACAGATAGGTACCTTCATGCACTATCAAACCACCATCCTAGTCAGAAGCGAGGAATTATCTCCACACTAGCGGAACGTGCTCGAAGAAAATGAACCTGAGCGTCTACAGGATGAACTGGAACATCTTCAAGCAACCTTAAGATCTTAAGACCTTAAGAAATGGTTACAGTGTACCCGAAACCAACAAGGCTATGAAACCGAGGACTTCCACGAGTCAAAGTAGGGAGGCTCAGATAGTTGCACGTGCGTATCTACCATATATCCCCAAGGTCACAGACAATTCTGGAAAACTCTTGGGGCAACACAACATAAAAACGGTCTTCAAACCCACCAAGAAGATACAGCAAAGCGTTAGGTCGGCAAAAGTGAGAAGAGACCTACTATCAGCAGCGGGGTATATCCAAAGATCCATGGTAAGAAGACTAAAGGGGCATTAGAGGAACTGCAGATTGGGCCAAACGGACAAGTCGGCAGTGGCAGAATAAGCGCTCAGTGAAGGAAATCACAGGGTTCTATTTGAGGATGTAAAACTTCTTGCCTCAAAAGGGGTCAACTAATGTTATTGATAATATTACTAATCTAAATACGTTAACTAGTGCACGAAACGACCTGAGTCAGAATAAATACAATCGATACAGACGAAATCTTCAGTTATCGAAGATTATCCACGATGTTTAAGCCTTTGAAGGAGCTAGCCACTCGGAAGAAATTTCAAAAAACGACGGCCTTAGAACCCGTGTGAAAATAGTGAGACTTTTTTTCATTGGTCAAAATAACCTCTTGGAAGGTACTCATATTGATAATAGGGAACATTTAAAATTCAAACGAAATGATTTCCTTCTGCGCGTGCTAGGAGCGTCATGTAGAATAACATCAGATACTTTTATTTTCTTGGTTGAAAATTCATCAGGTGATCCGAAGTAGCATACTTATACACTATCATCTAACAAAATTTCACCTAAGAGGAAATCACTAAACATATAGGTACAGTGTAACCTATTTAAAATGGTATTCTTATAATACAAACTTTTTTCAGCCGATTGGGATGATTTTTTGTTTTCATTAGGTAGACCTTTGAAAAGTCCACTAGGGTAGCAAATTTCATGAATAGGTATTCTTTTAGAAAAAAATATTAGCAATTTTTTTTGAAAAATCCTAATATACCACTGACATTTCAAATGAATTATGTCGAAAACACATAGGAATGTGTCCATTAATTGAAAAGTTTGAGGGAATGAAATTTGAAAATTATGCTATAAAATCAACCCACCAGTCAGAAATTTTAACAAAATTGTGATTACACAAGTAGATTCAGGAAAATTTCATTTCATTATCCTATAATTTTTTTATTTATCATCAGATTTCGAGGAAATTCTTATCAGATATACAAATTGAAAGGTTTTCGTGGCCGTCTTTGCTTGAATGATGGTTTTCCGGGTTCTTAGGCCGACGTATATTGTGCGATGTACTCGACATTTCGCCAACACGTGTGGTTGACATTTTCAAGATGTTACTCCCTTCACTGTTCCTTCCTCGAGTAGTTAATGTTGTTTCAATATAAATGCTGCCACAGGTACATGGAATGCGATATACCACAGATGAGCTTAGCGCTTCTCGTTTGTCCATCGCCGATCTCAAATGATCTTTCAGTTTTTTTGAAGGTATATGGGTTTAATCTCATGTTTTTCTTTTTTCTCAGTGTTGGTTTCACTGCTACTAGATTCGTTGTCGCTGGCGTTCTTCCTTTTTTATTTTTATACAACATTCATTTTCATATTCTTTATACCCATTAGAGAGAAGGGCGTTTTTCAAGTGTTCCAGTTCTGCTTCCAAGTGTTTTGGCTCGCAAATTCTTCTGGCTTGGTCCACTAATGTTTTTATCATTCCTTGTTTTTGGCATGGATTATCATTTGAAGTTCTATGGCGGTAGCGATCAGTGTGTCGGTTTCCTATATACCTTGTACCCCAGGCGCCCTTCTTTCCGGGAAATGAGATCGTCTAAAAAGGAAGTTCCTTGTCCCTTTCAACTTCCATGGTGAATTAAATATTCAGGTGTATGCCGTTGATGTTTTCAAGAAATGTATTAAGTTTTTCTGGTCCATGGATCCAAATAATTAAAAACGTGTCGTCAACATATCGTAGCTAAACCTTGGGTCCTGCCGTCTCTATTGCTTTTTCCTCTAGTTTTTCCATAACACAGTTCCCATTGAGACTCCATCTAATTGTTCGTACATTATGTTGTTGAAAACAAAATAAGATGATGTTTAACGGATTTGGAAGAGTTCTGATATATCGCTTGGGAATAGTATGTCAATTTCCCTCATGGCTTCTAACGGGACCTTTGTAAAGAGAGATACCACATCGAAGCTGACTAAAACATCATTTGAGTCAATGGTCAAATATTTGATTTTTTCAATGAGGTGTGTGGAGTGAACATATGAAGATGTATTAACAATGTGTGGTTTCAGTAGGTTGAAGGAAGATGTTTTGCCAGATCATAGGTTGGTTTTGTGAATTTTTGGTAAACCATATAGCTAGTGATGAGAGCCTAGCTTTTTACAACCTTTTCTTAGTGTTATCGTCCAGGGAGGAGGATTTTATTAAGCGGTTCGCGGTTTTTATGGTCGCTTGCGTTGGGTCCCGTTTTAGTTCTTTATATATCCTGAGTTCCAATATATAGTCCTCTTTGTTCAGGACAACAGCTTATCCGCTGGTAGGATTAGAATTCGTTCATCTTTGTTCAGGTCTTTGATCACCCGGTAGATTGCTTTCAGGTGGTTTAGCTTTCCGCAGTATTTGCATATATACATTCTGTACGAATTTTCTTCTGCCTGGTCATCGGGAAATGTTCTGGTGGCAGTTTCGATGTTGGCAAATATGTCTTCGTGGGGTATTCGTGTAAGTGTTTTTGCAAAATTGCCACCTTTGGAAAGAACGGCAACCTCAGTAGGAGAGAGAGTGCGGTCAGATAAGTTGATTAAAGTTGGTGTCATGCCTGTTTTCTGTACGTGCCTAATCGGGTCCCGTTCGCTTTTCCAAGTTTTTCGAACTTGTTCTTCTGTACCTCCTTGTTTCTGATGTGTTCTTGTTCCATCTTTAGATATGTAATTGCATCGATTTTATCTCAGTCAATCTTATGCATGTTGTTTGCTAAATAACTCTTCGTCTGTTCGGGCTAGTAGCTTCCTGGTGGTGTGAATGCGTTCCCTCAGTAAGGCATACTCCTCCTTCGAAAAAAATTCTCTGAGCCTGAGCAGATCGGATTTGCACTTGGTGTTTATGAATTTCGGTGTCACTTCCTCATCACGGCGAGAAAGAAACGCTAGAGATGATAGTGGCTGAACTTTCTTCTTCGGCAGTTGGTACAATCTTCGGTATACATATACATATATATATATATATATAGATTTCCTCCCCGTAGAGGCGTTTTACAAATTGTGAAAGGCTTTCGCGGCCGTCCTTGCATGAATGATGGTTTTTCGGGTTCTTAGGTCGAAGTTTATTGTGCGATGTACTCGACGTTTCGCCAATACGTGTGGTTGGCATTTTCAAGAGAGATGTTTACAGTTACTCCGTTCACTGTTTGATGTCCGTTGTCTCAACCAGTATATATGTGTCGGTACCCTGGTTTGGGATTGGTTCACTGTGTCAGGTACCCGCCTAGGGTCATTAGTGCCATTATTATACAACCTTCTTCGTGTAATTAATACCGTTATTATCCCGGTCCTTATCTAGGTATGGCGCTATTTTTGCATTTCTGAGAACAGGTAGCCACACGTGTTGGCGACACGTCGGCCTAAAAACCCGAAAATCCATCATTCTTATCCGATATATTTTGAAACATCCTAAATCCAGTGATGTGGGCAGAATTTTGATGCAATTTCTGAAATTGAAGTAATGGGTTGATTTAACGGCATTATTTTCAAATTTCATTCTTATATAAATTTTTTTTGGTCTACCACCTTACAGCCAGCTGATTTTTCTTTGAAGTATTGTGTAGACTATCATTCAACAAATTTTCAATCATCAATCAATGCCACTGCTTAACCCACCCACGGAGTTGCAGCTGACGTTCACAAAACTTCATGAAACAAGTTTTTCGCTTGAGAGGAAGGACCCCGCACATTTACTACGTAAAATGGCTTTCGGCTAATTTTGCTTAAATTTTGATAAATTGTAGGTCCTGGCATCCTCATTACGTAGTCCAATTTACAGATCGATCCTATGACCAGTTTTCGAGCTACAATTAGTTAAAATTAGAAAACAAACGGCTAGATTTGCCAATTTTTTCAGAAAGTATGGGTCTTGATCAACTACATAAGGATTCGTGTGATGGCCTGCCCATCAGTATATAGTTTTCCATGTACAGGGACAATTTAAATGCTTTCAAATGCTACATCTCATGAAAAAATTATATAATCATTACGATTTGTCCATAACTGTTACTAGGATATGAAAGTTAAACTGAAATGACTCATGGAACAATCCTCCCCAACACCCCCCTTATTTCCACCCACCCCAGCAACCCCCTGATTCACAGCCACCCACATTCAAATACTTTCCATAGAAAACTCTACTTGTGATACCTCCTTGAATGCCAAAAATTATCTAACAAGCAATTAAAAATTATTTCTGTGAAAACCTCTACGTATGAGAATGAAATGAAAAAACGCTAGGTACATATTTTATTTTCCTGAATAGGTATTTTCAAATTCTAACTTTCTACAGAAAATATATTAGATAAATGAACTAACAACACCTTCAAAACATTGGTGTTTACATCCCATATACAATTATTATCATCTTTAGTTTAAAAAATATATTAAAATAAAAAAAAACTTTTTAAAGACAAGCTTTTATTCAAATGCGCTAAAAAATTAAAACTTATTCCTTCAGATGTGTAATATGCGTTTTTCTGTTGTGTAACGTTGTCAGTTGATATGCGAAAGCAGCAAGCTTTAAAAACTGTAACTCACAGAATAACCTATATTACACATCTAAATAAATTATTTTTTTGCTTTTTAGCGCATTTAAATAAAAGCTTGGCTTTAAAAAAAATTATTAATATTTTATTTTTTAAACTAAATATGCTAATAATTGTATATAGAATGTAAAAACCAATATTTTTCAGGTTTTGTAAGTTGATTTATCCAATAACTTTTCTGAAAGTACCTACTTGAAGTTTGAAAATACTTATTCAGGTAAATAAAATAGGATGCCTTTTTCATTTCATTCCCATAAGCAGAGGTGTTCACAAAAATATAATATTTAATTACTTGTTTGATAGGACGGGGAATAGATCAATTTTACCAGCTTTTCTAGGAGGTATAACAAGTTCAGATTTCTATTCAAAGTATTTGAAAGAGGGTGGCTGTTAATAAGGGGTGTGATGGGGGTGGCTGGAAATATGGGGGGTGATGGGATTGATTGATTGATGATGTTCCATGAGCAATTTTAGTTTAACTTTCATATCCTAGTAACAGTTAAGGACAATTCGTAATTATTATATAATTTTATTCATGTAATAAAGCATTTGAAAGCATTTAAATTGTCACCCTGTACATTAAAAACTATATACTGTTGGACAGGCAATTATATGAATCCTCATGTAGTTGATCAAAACCAATACTTTCTGAAAAAATCGGCAAATTATAGCCGTTTGTTTTCGAGTTTTAAGGGATTGAGTGAAAATTAAAACGATTATGGTATTGATTTTTATCTTTTACAATATATCTAAATATGAACAAAATTAGCCGAAAGCCATTTTATCTAGTAAATGTGCTGGGTCCTTTGGTAACGTGTCACTTCCACCAGAACTCTACTAACCTCATCTTTACACTCCGAAAGATATCAGTCACAGATTCCTGTAAACAACTTTTCAAAGCATGAAGAATTTTGTCCTTAACACCCCTATTTATTTTAGAAACAGTCTGTTTGATTCATAAAAGATATAGTGAAAACATTGTGTCTCGGTTACTTTATAAAACTTATCATCCATCAAATCTTACCATCAGACTTCTAACCTCAACAACAAAAATTAATAATTCAGGCAGAAAACTGGAAGGGGGAAACATAATATGAATGACACAGCAAAATATATATTTTTTTGAGAAATTCAAAATGTACTTTTTACATTTCACTGGATAAAACCAGAATGAAATATTTCACTAATTTTTTCATGATTCACTGATAAGAATATTCAAATAGATTAGATTAAAAATTGATAACTTTATCTGTCTATGTTATTGAGATTAATTTGGTTTGTATGAATGGCAGGCTGGCTAATTGGTATTACTTTAAGCCAAAAAATTTAAGTAACACACTCATGATAGAACTAGTCCAAATTATACTGATGAATAAAATTACTACTTGTCTTTTTATCTATTATATAGAGCTAGTGAAATGTTACAAAAAACTGTTCATTATTCTCAGGTGAGATCTATACTGAAGTACAACTCATTAGGAGGTTAATATAGATCAGTTTTGAAGGGTAGGTACTATCAAAAGACATTTATGAGATGTTCTTCCAATCAGCCTGGACTTGTAACAACAACTCAGAATTATTAGGAATAGTACTATGAACACCCCAAACTCATAAAAGACCTCAAATCAATGCATAAAATAATTTACAATTTACAAAGTTGAGCGTGGTAGGTAGCATATCTGAGAATGTGTGGAGACACTAAAAAAATGATTTGATTAAAATGAAAAAAGGGAACATTCCATCGTTTCAGATAACCTCTTGGGAGGTATTCATGTTGAAGAGGGGAATATTCTCCATGAAAATTGAAAAATGTGATTTTTTTTAAATATCTAACATATTAAAAAAGGGGAACATTCTCCATAAAATTGAAAATTGATTTTAATATCTGTAGATATTACAAAAAAATCTCATTTTACGATTTTTATGGAGAATGTTCCTTTTTTAATATCTGCTAGATATTCAAAAAATCACATTTTCCATTTTTATGGAGAACGTTTCTCTTTTCAACATGAATACCTCCCAAGAGGATATCTGGAACGATGGAAAATAGCGACTAAAGTTTGTCTTTCAGTCGCAGATGATTCCACAACAGATTTTATGAAAATCCTATTCAAATTTTCAAACAAAAATTAAAATGAAAAATTTCATACAAATTATCAAATTTGTATAGACAGTTACTAAAAGTATGAGATTCTTCATAATCATCAATCAAACTTTTTGATAAAAAACTTGAATGCCACTTCTCTTTCTACTCTGCAAATTTAGTGTATACTTTAAAAATGTCATTCATACCTTGGCCTTCTCAAAAACTTCTAACCGTGAGCTAGTTTCTCGTAAAACCTCAACACGGACAATGATCGAGTCAGGATCATTCAGTTCATTCCTCAGAAATTCTTCGTCCAACTTGGTGATGTCCTTTTCATAGGTAGTTCTCTCAGGGCACTTATGGAAATAATTCTTGTCAGCACTTTGTACTTTGAGGAAGTAATGATAAATATGGTCATCCTCATCAGCTCTCAAGTGCAGAACTGAACACGAGAACTCTTTTTTGCGAGCATCCACTTCCTTCCTCACAATAAACAGCTCTGATTCCTTGGACAAGATCATATTTTCTATCTGGGAACTGAGAAAGTTGAACTCAAATTCAGAATCAGTGAGCAACAAATTTGGATGTTTGGTTTCGAAATGGGCAACAAGTTCACTTCGAGGCCCCTGCCACTGGCATTTTGAGTAGCTCTTACTAGGGCAATCAAATTTTCGATAATTGCAGCATTTTTCGTGATCTCGAAGTTTCGGTGGCACCAAGTTTTCCTGGCATCCGTTGGTGCTGTGCATGCAAGGAAACAGCAAATACTGTGCTATGCCTTCGTAGGCTTCATCTTTAATGAAGTTACTTTCATCTGTAACTACGCATCGGCCGCATATAGCTCCGGAGCTGTCGTTTTTCGTGTAAATAGGAAAAACCGACAGGTAGTGCTTACAGGAGAGACACACCATTTTTTCTAAAATATCGGCGGGTATGAAAAGCTTGGACATTTTGGTTCTGAAAATGGAAAAACTATGAGTTTCTTAAAAATATTTCAGAATTGGTTCCCTTTAATGATTGGGGAAACCCATAAATAACCACGCCTCACCAATTCAACAGGTGTTCATTGATACTTTGGTTAACCAAATTATACTCCAAATGAGATTACAATTCTCAAAGAATTGAATTAGTTTATAGTATTTCTCTAGCTGGATTTATATCACAAATAAATTTACACTACACTCTATTCAAACCTATCTATACTACATACTGATCACAGACCACCTACCCCTAGACGATTCACGCAGGTTAAGTGACCATGAACCTTTTTTTTAGTACCGATACCAATCTTTTGGGGGCGCTGTGATCTGTAGAGTTGTTCTTCGTTCTATGCTTGGTTCTAACACGTTCGTCTTGTGGTCACAGAACCCATAATTATGAGTTCTGTGCGTGTGGTATCAATGGTCATGTTAAATTTAAGAAGAAGAGAGTACTGACAACAAAACAAAATGTATATAAATAAATGGACTTCAACAAATAATATTACTTATAGAACTGTGTTTCTGATAGTGAAAATTGTTATTGTTAGTGTGATTTAAAAGTGTTTACTGTGAAATTCTGTAGTGATTATTCATTTTCACCATTCATCATGGTTTACCACAATAAATGTTGCGTTCCTCATTGCGATGGCTCTAATGAAATAAGGCATAGATTCCCTGATCCAAGTAAAGATTTAGTTAGGTTCAACAAATGGATACAGGCAATCAATAATTTGGAACTGTTAGAAATGAATCAGAAAAAAGTTTATGATTCTAAAAGGCTCTGTCATCAACATTTTGAGTCACAATATATTTCTAATTGGTCTCACAAGTTATTTGCAAATGCTGTTCCAACACTAAATCTTCCTGGTGAGTACAAAACTTATTCATGAAACTTGAATGAATAAAATGCCTGATTTTTTTAGGTATAAGTTCAACTGGCTCAAATGATATATGTGACACTCCATCAACATCCACCAAATCCATACAAAATATTTCAAGCAAATATTCTACTGAAGCAAATACTGCCCAAGCTGTTTAATGTTGAAATATCAAATGAAATTCCAAATTTCTTGCACTCTACTAGATGTTGATAACTAACTAGGGTTATTAGAGACATTTTATGATGAAATTTTTATTTTTTTTTGCTATATGACAATGGCAGTTTTTATCCGTTCTTTGTGTAGTGTGACTTTTATATTGAATTATATGTGTGGTTCTGCTTTCGTTATATCTTTGGTTTTAATTTGTCAGTGACGTAATATTTATTAATACAACAAAATGTTCGCTGGCCGCAAATTTCACTATACTCATCAAGAATATTTGATTGTTTTCAATGTGATTACCTTCTAATATGTATCTTGTGTTATGTCTGTTCTTTTACATATATTTGGGAATCATTTATAAACATTGTTGTACTATACAGTGTGACACAGACTCATGGTTCAATTTCCAAATGGGACGATCTGTATATTGATACACGATTGGTTGGGAATGGTCATAAGGAATCCATCGATACCAGGTTCGATAGTGTTATCTCCAAAGAGTACGGAGATATCGCTATTTATCATTTATGAGCTTAATGAGTGGGAGAGAGAAACTTTTTCTGGATATCTCGGTAGTCTTTGGGGATAACACCATCAAACCTGGTATCGTTGGATTCCTTATGATTATTCCTAACCGATCATGTATTAGTATACAAGGTGACCCATTTGAAAATCGAAAGTTGATATCGTTTCCGGAAAAACCGGAAGTTGAGTGAGCATAGTCAATGTTCCAAATTCCAGAAATATAGCTAGAGAAACAACGAGTCTGTGTCACACGGTATATGATTTTACCTTATCCACATAATGTACTATGCAATATCCATAGTTTTATTCATCCAGGTAATCATGGATCAATTGCACCGACTTTGTGCTCTATATGACTTACCATATGTACTCTCTAATATGAGGACCCATATATTTTGTACTGCACCCATATTTAATTTTTTAATTTTTCAAACAATGTGTTGATTATTTTAAGCTTGTCCAATGAGATTGTACATCTTCGACAATAAACCACCTTTTGACTTGAAAGTGTTTTTTTTTCACCATTACCACAGAATATCGAATACCTAATATACTATAAATTAATTTTTACATTTTTTGAAAGTTTCTTATGTTGTTTAAACTTCATACAACACTTGATATTTGAAAAACTTTGTAGTCGTGATATCAAGTGTTGTTTGAGGTTGTAAACAACATTATGAAACTCACGAACATCTAAGTATGTGGTCTGTGTATTAAATTCAAGATTTGAATTTCCCGCATCGTCACGGTAGTACCGATACCAATCTTCTGGTGGCGCTTATTTCAGTCTTCATTAGTTAGTGTTGTGGTGAACCGTCTAGGGGTAGGTGGTCTGTGATACTGATCATATTACACAAAATGTCGGTGTGATGCGATTTGCGATTCGACAACTTCAAATTGTAGCAACGTTTACACCAAATTTGTACTAAATTGTACTCAAACTTAACAATACTCATGGTTATATCACTCTATGCTATTAAAAGTGAAGAACACCCATTCTGCGCATGCGCAGAACTTTTTTTTGGAATATCCCAGGTGGAACGAAAAAACGACTGAATTGACCTTATTAGTTGAGCGCCATGTTTAGATGTGACTCTCAAAGATGGAATTCCGTGTACCATAGAATTCTATTGTCGACAGAATAAGTGAGATGGCATTTTGGTTGAATCCATTGAAGAGACAGAGACCACGAATTTGGCGCTTAGCTAATAAGGTCAATAGAGCCATATATTTTCTACATATATATTTAGTATTCTCAAATGTTGGATTGGAATAGCCAGCGGATTTTGAGTAAAACATTGTTTTCGCCAAATATGTCATACGTCATATGTCATATTATCGATTTTGTTTCATTTTCATATATGATTTGGGAAGTGGCAACATTGATGGGAATGATCGTATAAAAAAGGCTTTTCTTTTGATTGAATTTGCCTCTATTCAACTAATCATAAATTCATAAATAACCACAGAGTGACAGAACAACAAAATAGGGATATTGTACTAGATTGGAGGAAGTTGTACTTTTGTACTGAATGTTGACTGATTGTACTAAATTTAGTACAATTGTACCAAAATCGCATCACTTGGGGATTCTGCTTTTAGTGCTTTTGCACTTAATGGTAATGGTATCGTCACAGAACACCTAGTGTTCTGTGGTATCGTCTTCTTAACGCACTTTGCTCTGCCTGCACTTACTCTGAATCAGTGTTGCCAATGACAAATCAACAAAGTACCCGAAATTTTGACGTAAAATACCCGATTTTACCCGCACGTGAATTCAAAAAACCCGCATTTTACCCGCGTACAATTTTGAAGTGTTTCTCCTCTATATTAGTCTACATACGCCTCTGACGCTGACGGGTAAGCTGAAAAAATTGCAGTCGGAAGACTGGTCGTTATCGAGATCACCTGCATTTTGTTAGCTATTATTATATTCTGGAAAAATTGAAATGGAAAAGAATAAAACTAACCAGCCACTTGTCCATTAGTTGTTTTTTTTGCATTTACCGGATTAAAAATAATAACAGATCACAAATAACAACTCGGAATTCGGATTAGTTTAGAAATTAATGAATATAAATAATTGCATTGCAAATGTCAGCTGATATTTATTTGACATTTGACAACCAACAAACCAAGACAAAACAAATTTCAAAAGATATAATAATGAATGTCAATTGTCAATTCAGTCCACAGAGTCACAGACTATAAAATAAGAAATAAGATGGCTCCTCAGAGTAATAAAAGACCATAGAGATGCCTTCTCCATCCTTGTTATGCTATGCAGTTCGAGCAAGGTCAAGTCGAACCACCGATAAATCATTATTTGAAAATAGGTGATCAATTGTGTTAGTAGATATACACTTTGATATACAGATTCTCTTTATTATCAAAAAAGTCGTTCGGGAACTTCGGACATAGAAAACCGCGGTGCTTCAAAATTTGCCACCTGTCTTTATCCACTTTAGCTCCACTCTCACTCCGCTCCAACTCCTTATAACCAATCCGAACTCACCTAATGTAAACAAACTGTCGATAACATTCCACCACCCGTCACTCCCCTCGCCGACAAATTGTATAGAAAAGGATAGTTCATGTTCACTTCAAAACAGGTATTTGTGTAGGTATAGGCAGGCCATCTCTTTGTCTTTTATTACTCTGAGGATGGCTCTAGCGGCGACTTTTGAACTTTAAAACAGTGAATAATTGAGATGAGATGAAGATGCAAAGAAATACCATCTTTTTACCCGCAAAACTGAAATACCCACAAAGCAGTAAAATCCTCGAAAATCGGGTGATTACCCACAGATCGGCAACACTGCTTGCGAGACTCGAAAATGCGTGAAACAGCTGCAGGCAAACAAAGTTGATGATGAGTAAAACTTGACAACGTTGGTACGGAGTGGGCGAATCTGTTCGTATTCACTGATCTAAGATCAAGATCAGTGTTCGTAATAGTTATAGATTCCTAACCTAATTCGTTATTTCTACTCGTTTTCTGTTTCAGCCATAGAAATTATAATATATATAAAGTGTATATATTGTAATTTCTATGGTTTTAGCATCTAAAGAATTTTAGATGAAATAATTTAATTTCAAAACATCAAAAATGGAAATAAGGGCCAAAACTCATACGAACCAGTGGAATTCGCCTAAAATAATCTAAAAAAAATATGAAAAGCTGTGGGCATGGGCGCCGCTAGTAAAAATTTCAGGGGGGGCAGTTTTTTTTAACTAAAGCTCAGCTGTTATTTGAAACATTCGCAATTTACGTTTATCAGTTTGGGACTATAAATGCTAAAATACAGGAGGGGCAGTCACCCCCTTGCCCTCAAGTAGCGGCGCCCATGGCTGTGGGATATGCACTGACAGATAATATTGAGAAGCATGAGTTATCAGCATTAATTGCATTATATTCAAAATTTATTAGATTTTTTCTACATTCATGCAAAAAGCAAAACTTTATTGAACTATATTTAGTGGAAAAAGAAGTTCTTTATTGCACTAGTGCAATAAAGTTTTTATTGCACTCATCTGTCATTCTGCTTCAACGTGCTGTCATAATGACAAACAAAAACGTTCAAACACTTTCACCAGTATTTACCACAATATGTTCCACTCTAAACACCCTTTTAACAATTACGATTAGATGCAAACAACATTTTTTCTACAAACGTCAAAAAATATTGTTCTAAAATAAGTAATATGCTTAGCTTATTATAAAAAAAATTAAATTAGATAGATGTAAAATTCTGTCACAATTTGAAAAGTGTTAAAAAGCCTTAATTATTGTTGAACATTAAGAAATAAATGGTTTCTTGGATTTTTGCTTGATTGAGGGCCATCAAGGTTGAAATATAAACATTATTCCATATAGTTTACATGCAGTGTGCAAAATTTATGTATTTCGCACTTACTTTGCGCACGGTGTCATGGTAACCTTGAAGGAAAATGAAAATAAGGGTCACTTCGCATATTGTGATCAATGCGCGAACCTTGTCATTTTTTGACGTTTGTAGAAACAGTATATTGTGCAACAAGTGGGGAAAGGTCAACTTTTCCCACATGTTGGACACTATACTTTTTCTACAACTGCACAAAATTAAAGAATACAAGTAATGTAATATTCATTTTTATGGTTAGCAAAACTAAAATAGTAATTATATGACATCGCCTTGTCCTTCAGATCATTATTTTTCACTATGTAGTTTGCGCTCTCGCAGTGCAAAGGCCACTGATTTTTAAAGAAGAAGAAATAAGAAGAGGAGTATGTCTCCCGCCAACTGCCTTCCTAGCTAACTTCATTACGCTTCTCAGTGCGAAAGGCCATAGATGTGTTTTTAATTATTTTGCTTAAATTGAGAAACTGAAAGTATTCCTTTGCGAAAATGGTGAAGAAAAGAAAAAGAGAACGGTCCAGTCCACGGGACCTCTTATGCACACTTGAAAAACAGCTCCAGACACGAAAATGTTGAAGCCGTGTTATTTTTAGGTTAAGGGCTAGGTTTCGAACACGTTATCCAAATAGCAACTCGAGATATCCCGCGTAGCAGCTACTGGCCCGGGGATAAATGGTTCCAACAGCAGCTCGAGATACCCCATCAGGTGCCACAGGCCGGGGATAAATGGTCCAAATAGCAACTAGAGATATCCCGCGTAGCAGCCACTGGCCCGGGGATAAATGGTTCCAACAGCAGCTCGAGATACCCCATCAGGTGCCACAGGCCGGGGATAAATGGTCCAAACAACATCTCGAGATATCCCGCGTAGCAGCCACAGGCCCGGGGATAAATGGTTCAAATAGCAACTCGAGATACCCCATCAAGTGCCACAGACCGGGGTAAAAAGTCAAGTGAAGAAGTGAAGAGCCACAGGCTGGGGATAGTGACCCTCTATAGATGCTCATAGGCCAGAGGTAGGTAGGTATTACCAAACATTTCCAGCTGAAGAAATTCTCCCAGTTCCCTCTATTGATGCCATAGGCCAGAGGTAGGTAGGTATTACCAAACAATTCCAAGTGAAGAAATTCTCCCAGTTCCCTCTATTGATGCCATAGGCCAGAGGTAGGTAGGTATTACCAAACAATTCCAGGTGAAAAATTCTCCCAGTTTCCTCTATCGATGCCATATGCCAGAGGTAGGTAGGTATTACCAAACAATTCCAGGCAAAGAAATTCCCACAGTTAAAAATGGAATTTCAGTTGAAGGTACTTACTGACGACCTTGACAACTATTTACAGCCAATTGGAACTGACAAAGAAAACACACTGTGTAATGGAGTCACAGATGCTCCTCAAAAAAAAAAAAAAAAGAAAAAAAAAATGGCATAAGTTATGTCCGGGTTTAGAAAAAGAGAATAATTTCTCATTCACATTGGTAAAAAATTTGAGACAATGAAAAAATCTCCGCCATGCTTTTATTTGCCAGAACTTTGACCCAGAAAAGTCTGGAAGTCTGCCTACCAGGTGAAAATTTCCAAATATACAGACAATACTAGATAATCTATCAAAAATTAGGTTCTATAACCATTAATTATTACCACAGTTATGATCATCAGTTTCCACTGTGGTAGTCATTATCTATGAGAAGAACATTTGTTCACAATAGACAAATTAATCCAGGCAGTTCTTAACAAAGCTGCAATCTCCTTTTTCCAGGTTCCTTTTTAGAGATAATTTGGATGCAATAAATTAATAAATAAATAAAAAACCAACCGCTTCAATGGTCAATAACCATAATCGGCACCATAACACACTTTTGTATATCACAGCAGGGAAATGAACAAATATCAACCTCCAAGACTACTATGTATATTATCAAAGGGTACGAATCCCATTCTATATAAAACCTAGGCAATAAGATCACAGATCTCTAGGCACAGTATGGAAAGTAAGCACAATAAGTGAAATATCGAAAAGATTCATCCCAGATTTTCAAAAATAATAAGTTTATACCTAAACCTCAACACTTCAAAATGAAAAGTACAAGGACAGTTTTGAAGCAAATTGAAAAGAACTTCTTTTTGTCTATGATTGTTTTAAAAGATGCATACTCGGTGCCAGTACATGAAAAATTCAGAAAATACCCAACATTTAAAGTATGTGACACTTTTATTATCAGTTCACTTGCTTTCCCTTTGTCATCTCTGTAAAATAATCAAATCTCTATTGGATTTTTCTTAGACAGTAAGATGTTACTTGTGTGTGGGTCATAATTGAATGATTCTGGATTACCGCTAGAACTAAACGGGAACGCCTTGTCTCATGTTAGTTCTGTAACAACTTTATAAAAAAGCATTGGATTTATCAACAATTATAGGAAAAGTAGCCGAAATCAACTCTGAATTCTTAAAAGTTGACAACTGAGCTGCCACCTGAGGAAAACAAGAATCATTAGGTCAGTAATTAACTGTTGTACAAAAAACAAATTAAAAATCAGAGAAACTGCAAAAATCAGTATGGCAGAATGTTCAGAATCATTAGACAACAAAATTTTAGCATTGAGAATAGGCCAGGGCTACGATACCGAAATGGTATACCAAACCTCATTAAACCTTAAAAATGGTAGTTTATTAATGGTTATTTAACGAACAAGTGTATTAATAAGGGCGATTAACAATCGAGATAATTTAACGCGTGAGCGGAGCGAGCGCGTTAATGTTTGAGATTGTTAATCGCCATTTTAATTCACGAGTTTGTTACAAAACTTTTCCGTCGACAGTAGTTTTCGAAAATAGAATCTCACTTTCAATGTTTATTTATTTAACGTTACGATAAAAAACAATCACTATTTCCTATTTATATTAACTCTCCTTAAAGATAGTTTAATTTTCTCAGTGGTAGTTTTATTTTATTTTTTATTATTTATTTTCAAATTGAAATAAAAAAAAAAAAATTACCCTCGGTGGGTTTTGAACTCTCGACCATAGTGTTGCAAGCCAGGTGAACTTTACCGCTACGCCACGGGACCATTTATGATTTTGAGTGACAACTGGTGTAATGAACATTTTCTGAAATTTTATTTGAAAATTGACAAATAAATAATGACAGATAGTACTAAGCAATATAAAATGTATGAAAGCAATGTATGTTGGGTTGCATATAAACAAATCGTTGATTAATAGAAAATCATTCATTAACAGGGGTCATTAATCAACGATTTTGAGTGCGTTAAAATACATCATAAATGAACGGTCGACGGAAATATTTTTTTAATCATACAATGTGCATCAATAAAAAGGGAACATACATATGGTGGATGGAATGCAGCAGAGGCCTTGACACATATTAACCATCTATTGTTGCTGGCTGCCTACTATGCAATCAAGTGTTTTTTGCAGGCTTGCTTGTCGCAACATAATAATATCTTGGTTCATAGCGCCATTACCAGCCATAGCCTATATAAATAGAATTGGCAGTATACAATTTTGGCTGTGTTAAGAGAGAAGCCACTGGTTGGTTGCATCCTGTGGTGTGTGTTGCTGAAGGCAAATAGAGCTGATGGAAATTTTCAAGTTGTTGACCCAGAGCTGCACTTCGAAAGTCGTTTCAGAGTCTATGAAACCAAGCACTGATATCTGCATCCAAGTTGCATGCACAGGGCTCATATCGCAGCCGAGAGGTCCGGGTGCGGCAGGTGCCAGGAGGATCATGGATGATCAAGCTATAGAGGTGTGAGGTGTAAATGTTGTACAACACTAGTTTAGGTTGTAGGTTGTGGCCAAATATTCAAGTAGGCACTTAAATATTTTATTGTAATGTAAATTTGTTTTTTGTCGGACTTCCACTCAGGGCGTGTCAAAGTTTCGATGTCAAACGCAGTGTTGCCTCTGCCAGGGACCACACTTTGTGCACAGAACACATAAAACGTGAAAATACTGTAAATAAAACTGAACTTAATTCTAAGTCACACTACACACTATTGTAGTAGTACCCTCACAACCATGATTCCCAATGTTAAAGAAACTTCTTATTAGAGAAATGTTTGTTATGGAACCTAACGATAAATTGTCTCCATTTCCAGAAAAAAAAAAACACGTAAGTCGCAGGAAGGTTTCCATAAAACAGGGACTCTCAGAGGAAACTTGAAACAGTATCTTCAATCACACAAAAGCAATATCTCACTTTTGACAGGTATATATAGACCCTTCTGCAGAAAACGCAGCAGCTGTCTTATATTTTTTCCAGAATCCGTTGGACAATTAATAATACCTGTGAAATGTGACACTTTCAACCAACAGCGTCCAGCACTAGGTCTTATCTTGTCAGGCGCTATGTAACAATAAAATTCTCTTTGGAAGAGGTTCTTGAAATGTATCGGAAGAATGAGACACTCAGATGAGCCGCATTATGGCGTAACATAGGATCCAGAAGTAGTAAAATGGTACAATACCGAACATCTATAAAGTCTTATGAGAATTAGGCATCTCAGATTTTCCCAGAAAACTTATCATCCCATGCAAGCCCTCTGCAGGGCATAGTACCAGACATTCCACAAAATTAGGTTAGAAAACATATTCAGTAGTTCATGAGTGCTGACAAATATCATTTACCATGTGAAAACAAGTAGGACACCAAGTGTCAACCCCTTTGGAAAGTCGAAGATCCATATTTGTGCTTAGTAAATTGCCTACATGATTATAATGGTGGAGCCCAGGGTGTGGGAGTAATCAAAGTTTCACTTATTCTTGATGACAAATAGGCTCTGTCAACTAAAGAAAAATTTGATTAGATGGGTTAAGAAAATAACCCTTCATACTATTAGGTGCACGTTGATATCAAAATATTCTCTGCCCATTCGACACGACAGGCAATATAGCTTACCTCAAAGGCGTGTCGTGGATGCAATTAGAAATAAAAGTGCCGAAAATGTCGGAAAGGACAAACATCATTTGAAAAATTCTATGATAAACCTTTGAGCAACCACATAAAACTTGCGGAAGCTGATGTTGAACAGTTTTGAAGTAGGTAATTCGTTAATAAAAATCTGAAGCGATTAATTCACAGGAAAATAACTAAACTTTGCCCATGATATCCGCAAAACAATTACTATCTGCAATATTTTCGCTATCTTTAAACAGCTACATAGTGAAAAATAATGATCTGAAGGACAAGGCGATGTCATATAATTAAACGATCAAACGAACTTACCTGTGAAGTTCGATCGGGATTATATGACATCGCCTTGTCCGAGGATCATCCCACAACCGAAATTGAAACTCCCGCCCTAAACAAATATTGCAGGCACTTCGAGCGTAATGAAGTTAGCTAGGAAGGCAGTTGGCGGGAGACATACTCCTCTTCTTATTTCTTCTTCTTTAAAAATCAGTGGCCTTTGAACTGCGAGAGCACAAACTACATAGTGAAAAATAATGATCCTCGGACAAGGCGATGTCATATAATCCCGATCGAACTTCACAGGTAAGTTCGTTTGATCGTTTAATAAAGTATCCTACCTCTTTAATAGTTGATAATTTATTATAAAAATATCGAGTGTATTAATAAAAAACAGTCTGGCCCAGGAATCGAGCCCAGACCGCTTGCGTGACGAGCCGATTCACAATCCATTACACCAAGAATCCCTTATTATTAAACCTAGCAGAATTTGAAATACAATTTTCAAACCGACTACAAAAAGATGTGATTATTCGAGGAAAAAAGCGAAAGAAATTCTGAAAATAGTTTACTTCTTTATCAAAACACGAATGAAAACTACATTAGGAATTTAAACCAAAGGCTCTATTGTGTAATGGATTGTGAATCAGCGTGTCACGGAGGCGGTCCGGGTTCGACACCCGAGCCAGGCTATTTTTATTTTATTTTAATTTATATCTTGATATTTTTATAAAGTGTGTTTGCGGCACTCGCCCTTCAGGCTCGTGCCACAATCCTCCACAATTGTGAGAAAAGTTGAACTTTCCCCACTTATTGCTCAATATACTATTTAAGTTCATGCGATATAAATTGGGGTACTTTTGTGTGGTTTAGACAGTATCGTAACAGACCCAAGGTTACTAGAAATTTCCAAATAATTTATGAATTATTGTTGAATGAAAATTTACAATTTTCGATTTACAAGTGTCAATAAAATTCAAGGTCACAAAATTGATGAATTTATCTGATCGTGAAAATTAGCACATTTACCATTAGATTTTTTTAGCAGTGTGTAATCACAGAAGGGTTTTCTTCAGAAAATTGTCTATTTGGTACATATATGTTCTTTTAACAAGGGATAAAAAGATTAGACACATTTTCTGATTCACAAGCCAATTCTTATAATAAAATCACCATCAATTTCCTTAAATATATATTGAGTGATAAAAATAAAGTTATGAAAGTCTGTGAGATTTTATGAGTTGGTTGGGTTTTAGTCATTAAATCTCCGAAGTTACGGTAGTCGCCCAAATAGCAGGCTCTCATAAAATTACACCACTTTTAAAACTTTCAAATCATGAAAGATTATTATGTAGAAATAATTGATATTTGCCTCGGTTCTCACCGAATTTAAAGCGAGTCTTTCATAAAAAAGACACATTTGGCTGCAGGCATCATAAGAAACCTAATTAGGCATTATCCGAACTCGGTAGGTCAGTTCATTTCCGATAAGATGCTCAAGTTGTCCGTATGTCCAGAAAATATGGGGCCTATCTGCAAGGAATGCTTCAGATTTATCAGTCATTGGTCCACAAGACCTTTTAAAGTACGCTCTATCACTATTTCCCGAGCTGTCCAAGACATCTATCTCAAATTTGTACTTGACGCTCTCCTCTGGTGGTCCAACTAACTGCATCGCCCAGAAAAAGTTGTCCTGGTTGTAGAGATAGTGTAGCTTGAACAGCTTTGTTCCGTATTTCACTATGTAACATTCTTCGACTACATCATTATCCTCATGGTCGAAAGGATCCGTTACAGTTTCCATTTCCAACAAGTTCTCGTAGTGATTGTTCAAAACATGATCATACATTTCGGTGAGGATCATCATTGCGCTACAGCCTACGTACTCGCCCAAAGGGCAATTGAAAGAACCAAAATTGCATGTCGCTTCATGACTCTTGATGTCTTTGGCTTTAGCTGTGAAACTGCATTTGTCGTTCTTGCAAGGGTACTTGATATGATTGATTATTTGGGCTAGGGCGAAATTCTGGGTGTTTTTGAACTCTTGCTTACATGTGGGACATTCTTTGACAGTATTTTTGCATTTCATGCATATGCTATGGCCTGTGAGACATTGATGGATTGGGGGAACCATGTACTCCATGCAGACCTAAACATCAATGTTGAAAAATGAACGAAATATACAAGGAAATAAATGAGATAGAAACATTTTAGTAGCTGAATCTTCACGAGTTTCAGGAGTTCTTATGAAAATTAGTTATAAATTTCTTCCTGGCCTAGATGTTGAAAATATTCGAGAAAAGAAAAATTTGTAGAATGAGGTGTTAAAAACCGCTATTTTAAACACCTCGACGCGTGTTTCAACCACCAAGTGGGGAGATTAAACTGTTTAATCTTCCTTCTTGAAGATGATCACTTGGTGATTGAAATACGTGTCGAGTTGTTAAAAATAACGGTTTGGTGTTAAGATAAAACTTCAGTATACTCATATTTTAGATTTATTCGGTTTATTAATTTTTACTTAGAGACATAAGATAAGGACATTTGACTTATATAACTAGAATGGCATTTAGCCTACGGGTAAATAAGTATTTTTTGAAGTTTTCTTCTGTTATTACAGTTTCAATTAATATACTGGAGTTTTATCCCCACACAAAACCGTAATTTTTTACACCCAACTGATCATTCTTGAAGATGATTACTTGGTGATTGAAACACGAGTCGAGGTGTTAAAAATAGCAGTTTGGTGTTAGGATAAAACTCTAGTATATTCACTACTACACCACTACACCAAAGGTTCTAAACAGTGCAGTGCAAGTACAGTTTCAATTGACAAATCAAAACATAGTCTGACAGGCGAATTTTTAACCACTGAAATCAAACAGTAACCATAGTGATGTATTTAAAGAATGAAGTCACCATGGTAACGTTTTGAAAAATTTGCTTCGAACACAAATTGTGAGTATGTGATTGACAAGTGATCATTTAGGTTGGTACATATTCGTACGATGAATGCTATTTTAGTTATGTGAGTAGAAAAACTACATTACTGTGTGGAAGCACGAGAGGGATTGAACTCTAAATCTTGAGTGTTTTCGCTGAAGGAATCACTGGATGAAGAGGAGTCTTGACGAACTACTGATATTGTTCAGACGTATCTATTTTATATTTTTGTAACTTTGATTTCTGAAAATAAACTTTTTAAAAACAGTCTTCGACGTTCCAAGTATTTAAGTGGAATTTCGCCTGTCAGACTAGGTATTGATCTATAATCTAGATGGGCACATGGGCATTAAACTATACAACAAATTGCCAACTGAAATAAAAACATTACCTTTACATAAGTTCAAAACAGCTATTAAGCATATTCTTCTTGAAAAGGCGTATTACTCAGTGGCGGAATTCTTGAATGACATAACAATTTAAGTAACTACATATTGTATTATGCTGTTGTTGATAACCTACTACTCATACATGATCTATGTGTTTCATGTTAAGGTTTAATCTATTTCTCTAATTCTATGTCGTAGTTATTTTATGTAAGTGTTTGATTTAACATATACACTATTTTTATTTATATATAAATTATTATTATATGTTAGCCATTAGGTACATTGACATGTTCTATATCAATTAACTTGATCCTGAAGAACGAATAAATACTATCTATCTATCTATCTATCTAATATGTTGAAACTGTCACGATCACAGAAGATAAATCAACTTGAAAAAATACAATTTTGTTGTTTTAATGAGTTCATAGGAAAAATACGTTATTAGTGCCTATATAAACTTCTCTAGACATTCACTTGTAACTAAAAGGACGTTTATCAAATTTATATAATATACCATTTTGCAATTTATACATGAATGGAAGCCTGTTATGAGTTGGTATTATAACATGCCACAGGTTAAGGAACCAATATTTAATTCTTCTACAGAAGAGATCTAATAAGTAAAATTATTATTATTATTATTATTATGCAGATACTGTATCAATTTTAGTAGGTATCTAAACAGTTTCAAGACTTTAATGTAGAAGCTTGTATCGATCTGATATTAAAAACTAGCAAATAGTTTTAGAAGAACATGCTTAGCAAAACAGAATATTCTTTCTCAAAAACAAATTTTTGTAACTAGAACATTTTGGAACATTCTAGATCATTTAGCAGCCTTTGTCTACTGTAACTTCTAGAAGTTCTAGACCAATCTGAAAATTTCTAAATGTTTGTATGACCCTGAGCAGTGGTCTAGCCAGGATTACAATTTAAGGGGGAGGGAAGCTGCAGCTCCAAAGCCCCCCCTGGCTGCGCCACTGACCCTGAGCAACTAAGGATGTATAAAGGCATGACCACATATACACGGTTGCGTTCAGACGAAACCTGTATAATCAAATATGCCATGGCACACTTCTCTTCGGTCAGATGAGTATGTGTTAATGTTACCGCCACCGCTGTCGCCACCGCTGTCGCCACCGCTGTCGCCACCGCTACCGCCACCGCGTATATTTCATGCAGGTTGTTTATAAATTCAAAACAAATATTTCGAGGGCGTTTTCCTAGGGTCAAAATAACACTTTTTTCCCCATAAACATGTGTCCGCAACGGCTTTATTTTTGAGATACAGGATGATGGATGACATTTACAAAAAATCAGTCTTTTCTCAATATCTCTAAAATGGCTTTGAGATATTTTTTTCTGATTTTGGTACTTGCAAAGTACATATGAAAATACAGTTTTTCCATTTAAAAAATAAAAGTTCTTTTTTTTCTTGTACCTATGCGGTTTTTTGTTAGTCTCAATGAAATGCATTTTGTTTTTTAAATCGAAAATTGTTCGCCGTTCGAAAAAAAGTTAAGGGGCCATTTTTAGGCGTAGATAGAGAACAATCATAAATATAATATTAATTTGAAACAAAAAAAGAAAAAGCACAGTGCATATCTTTATCGTTTCTGTTAAATTTCAACACCCTGTATCTTAGAAATGAAGGAATATACCCTTAAAATATCTGTATTGAATTCAGAAACACCCTGTAAATCGTAGGTTCAATTCAAATGAGAACATTACTATGTTAGTACTCTAATGTATGGAACAGGGCTAGTGATTTTTTGAAAAAATGTATTACCCCCCCCGCCCCGAAAAGTTGCCTAGAGCCGCCCTTGACTATCTTTGGGGTTCATTTTGAATAGTCCCTGCCTGCAACCTGCAGAAGTGCATTTTTTTTTCATAATAAGAAATTGAAATGATGGATATACTTACCAAACATTCAAGCTCCCGAAGCAATTCATAGTCAACATCACTGTTCTTATGTTTGTCGTTATCCTTTGAATCAAAAAACTCCTCTTCATGAAATACTTCGATCCTTGCTACAATGGAAGTGGGATCATTCAATATGCTCCTTATGATATGGCTGTCTATTTCTGTGGGACATTTCAGTTTTTTGGTGATCTCATGCACCTTGGATCTATTCCCGCTCTCTAGTATGATTTTATAAGAATAGTCTTCCACAGGTTTGCTACTTCCAAGATAGGCTACTGTACAGCAAAAGGTCCCTGCTTTAGAGTCAGTGTTACGGTTAACAACAAATAAATTTTCCCCATATGGAAGAAGATAGTTCTCATTGTGGCTGTTAATGAAATCTATCTCAAAGTTCCCTTCATTCAGAAGAAATGTGCGATGGTCCTCTTCAAAATGTGCTAACATGTCTTGGGCAAATCCTTGCCACCCGCAGTTGTTTGAGCCAACGGTGATGCATTTATACTTCCTGAAGCTGCATAGTCGTTCATGTTGAGGAATATCCTTAGGAAATAGGTTCTCAAGGCAACCACTTTGAGTGTAGCGACAAGGGAACTTTTGGTAGTTAGCAAGAGCTTCAAAAACTTCATTACGTACCGCATTTTCACCCTCTGGGCATCGTCCACAAGTTGCGCCATTCGGATGGAAATAGATGGGGAAGTGTGACAAAAGGTTTTGGCAGTTGATACATAGGAGTTCTGACAAAGAGTCAGTGTGGGCGAAGTTCATTTTAGGTTGTTCCTGCCAAAACAGTATTCAACATGATCAGCTTGAAATCAAATGGTATACAAAACAAGCACTGAGTTGAGCATTTTGTCTCATTAGAAGAAGCCCAATATACAGTGTGTCCAAGATAAGAATGGGATAGCATTAGAATCTCGGAAACGGTTGGAGTTACAATGTTTGTTGAATTAGAGAAAAGTTGCCAAATCTAAAGTTGTTCTATTGGAGTGAGGTATCTTTCTCGTATTTCGAGATATTTTGAATAAAGTAAAATTTTAGATTTTTGTTTATTACTGACATTATTTCGAAAGATACCAAAAAATAAAAAATACATTTTCATTGCCACTTGTTGAGATTAACAAGATGACGTGCTCAGATTTTCAATACTATGTTTCGTTTCCAAAGAACCTTCAACTTTTTTTCCATAAATACTCCTTTGTTATTTTTATAACATAATTCAAACCATATTGTATTCTGAAATACGTCATTCATGATTTACAGTTGTTTAAACATGTTTTTATCTTATTTTACACATTACTTAAAATCATCCAGGAAAAACCTCTGATTACAGCTCTGTCTTAATTACAATAAATGTTCGAACAAGTGACCATAATTTTTTAAGCACAGAAGATATCGTCTACCTAGGGAACCTACAACATTGTTGCGAGTACATCTGATGTTATCGTTTGAATTGCTTCGAATGCCAGTTAACGTAATTCTTCTTTCATTCGGAAATCACATTGATAAACAAATTTTTTCATGTAACCCCAGAGATAAAAGTTACGAGGTGTCAGATCTGGCGATCGTGGAGGCCAGGCAACTGCTGAATGCGAACCTATCCATTTGTTAGGAAATCTGTTTTATCTGTGAATGAAAGACCATGTATGCATAAAACTTTTGTTTTCTTTATGACACGGTAAACACACTAAACACTAAATCCATTTTTATTCAACTTGAATCCTTTTTTCGATAATTGAGGTACTACCTGTAATTATCATTATTTCTAGATCTTTACAACTAATAGTATCAATTATTGTTAACATAAGCCATATGGATTCAGGAATAATGATGAACACAGATAGTACCTGAATTTCAATTATGACTTTCTCAAATTAATATTTTTTAGACATTTAAAGCCGTAATCGAAGGTTTTTCCTGATTGGATTTTGAAATAAAAATAACAAGGCCGTATTTAAACGAAAAAAGTTGATGAAGGTTTCTCGGAAACGAAACGCCCCAGTCAAAATCTGTAGAAGTCATCTTAAATGATATCTTTCAAAGTAAGGTCAGAAATAAATAAAAATAAAAATCGAAAATTTTACTTTATTCAAAATATCTCGAAATCTGAGAAAGATACCCCACTTCTGCAAACTCCAATAAAAGGACTATGGATTGGGCAACTGTTCTCTAATTTAACCAACATTGTAACTTCAACAATTTTCGAGATCCTAATACTATCCCACCCTTATCTTGGACAAACTGTATTCCTTGAGAAGAAATATGGTAATAAATTTGTAAATAAATGTAATGATATTCGACAACAGTTGAAAGACATGTAGGTACTCTAAAAATTATGACTCGAAATTAAGAAACAAGAGTTATTATAAGTGTTATGACTTTCCATAAAACAATCACATTCAAGTAAAAACATATACTGGTATTCAGCGCAAAAATGATATGAAATTTGAAGGAAAAGTCACTGTTATATTGTTATAATAAAAAATGAAATAATAAGTTGGTTAAACTGCATATACTTTGTTGTGGAATCATCTGCGGCTGAAAGACAAACTTTTCAATCGAAACTAGAGATAAGTAATTAGAAAAATCAAATATCTGAATAAAAATGCAAATTTTCACTTTCAGATTTTTTCATTTGGGTTAAGAATATTTTCACAATATCTATCAGATGTAGTTCAATGTCCAGCGTGGCTTTAGCCGGGGAAGTAGTTTTTTTTCTGTAGATATTGTAAAAAAATCACATTTTTCATTTTTTAATTTTCATGGAGAATGTTCCCCATTATATAGTTTTTAAACCCAGAGGAAAAGCTAATTTGTGTCAGTTTCAAACAATATCTGTCACTACTGATGAAAAAAAGGTTGAGATGCCAAAGGATGAAAAATGTACTAGGTACTTCTTTATTACAAAAAGCAAGGAGCTAATCATCATTGAAAAAAACTCACTTTGCTGATCAATCTTATTTTGTTGAAACTTGTAAACAATAAACAATGTAAATTCAAAGAAATAAATGAAATTCAGTATCATACCTTTCAACAGAGATCAACGACTTAAATCTAAATCATATCATTCATATCAAAAATCTTGCCAAAAATTATTCTTGGAATCACCCGATTAACCGAATCAACAATCATCAACAAGCAACAAGTATCACATGACATGATTTATATGATTATATGAATCATATCATATGTTCTTCTTTTTCTTCTTCGTCTGTTTGGCCTTTTCCTTTTGGGAAGTTGGCCAGGCCAATAGTCCAGTAGAAAGCAGTGTTGTCTCGCCTAGGCGATACTACTTTCCAGTTTATACAGTTCATATATTTCGTTGCAGCACATAATAATCTATGTGTAAAGACATATGTAGGAGGTTGAGGAGTTATTACAGACATAGAATACAACACAGGTAAAGACTTTTCTCGCTCCGGAGCAACGGCGGAATATCATATGTTATGAGTATGACATAACATATGACAATGACATTGACAATCACCCCAGAGTAAACCCAGGTTGCGTTCATAAACTTACTTGGAGTAAGGACACTTACTCCGAATCGTTTATAAAGCTACTCTAGATCGATGGAGTATGCATTGACAATCTTTCAGAAACTCACGTAGAGTCATAGAAATATAATAATAATGAAAATATTATATTTCTATGCTTAGAGAAAACTCTAGGTACTCTGCTTTTGAAAAGAGTAATGGTATTTGGTATTTGGTGATATCTCAGAGTAATAAAAGACCATAGAGATGCCTTCTCTATCCTTGTCTTGAAGTCAACATAACTTTGTTTGTTTACAAGCGAGCACGGTGGTCGCTTGTTACCTCATTGAGTTATATTTGCGCGGGAAATTTAAATAAACTACCAAATACTTTACTGAACTACTAATGCGGTGTTGAAATCAGATAAGAAATGAAACTGAAAGGCTTTTATTCCATACAGTGGTATCTGGTCACTAGTTGACCACACTAGCTCCCTTCTATCAATATTATCTTTAGACCGGAACCAAGGTTGTTAACTTCGGCCTTTTTAAATTATAAGAGTGTAATTTTCAATATTTTGACTCTCAAATCATTGCAGCACGAACAATAACAAAACGTAAAGCAAAAGAGAGTTGATCTATTTTTGCTAAAGACACTAGGAACAAAATATGAGACGTATGGGACTTAGTTACTTTTCCGCATAGCGATAATGAAACAACCGCATCTCTTTCCGGTACACCACAAAGTGATAGCGTGTGCTTTGTTTAAGTTCGTTTCGCTTCGCTTCACTATGCAAAACAAGTTAAAGAGTACCACACCAGTGGGTGAGTTCATGTAGACTTCAAAACAGGTATTTGTGTAGGTATGGGCCAAGGACATTACACACAAGACTGCTGGGTTCCTACCTCAGTGGCCCCCTACCTAGTCCATTCCCCCACTCCATATTTGTTTATTTCATTCGGAGGGCACCGCATACGTCATTTCAAGGTCATTTCTGATAGAAACATGGGAAAGGAATCCAACAGTCCTGTGTGAATGTCCTTGGGTATGGGCAGGGCATCTCTATGTCTTTTATTACTCTGAGGGTGATATACTCTAGGTGAGGGATTGGTTATAAGGAGTTGGAGCGGAGTGAGAGTGGAGCTAAAGTGGATAAAGACAGGTGGCAAATTTTGAAGCACCGCAATTTTCTGTGTCCGAAGTTCCCGAACGACTTTTTTGATAATAAAGAGAACCTGTATATCAAAGTGTATATCTACTAACACAATTGATCACCTATTTTCAAATAATGATTTATCGGTGGTTCGACTTGACCTTGCTCGAACTGCATAACATTTTTAGGTTAAAACCAGAGACCCAGAGAGAAAAAGAGCTGCTCTAGCTTGTGCCCTCATAGGTCGAGGTGGTACTTTTGGAGTCACTTCTATCCACTCCCGTCACAAAACCCGAACGCTGAAATTCGCACTCCTTGGACGCTTTTCATTATACCCGAACGCATATGGTGCTTACCGAGTGAATAGAGTCAAAAGAGTGAGCAAGCCGAACTCAGCTTCTGACAGTAATGACAATGACAGGAAAATTATTTGATAGTTTGTGTTTGCTGTTCGTATGTTTACATTTCCACGTGCTTTCAAAGTGAAAATTTTGAAAAATACGGCAGATTCGACAATTTAAAATATATAGATAGAAGTCTCATGATATATCGATTTTCATGAAGTATCAATTGGCAGGGATACTGTTATTCTTAAAAATAAAGCTATGTTACAAAGTGTAATGAGTACCTAATATTTCACTTCTGGAATCACTAGTAAAGAAAACCTCTATTGGTTATTGACACTTTAACACTCTTTGCAGAGTTTTTGAACGACTACTCGGGAGTAATCATCGACATGTACTTCTAATAACGTGACCAAACTGTTACTCTACTCTCAGTCTCAGAGTAAGTTTATGAACGCAGCCCCAACGAGTTCTAAACACAGACCTCTTATTTATGTGGTAATATCATATCATTGCGTTCCTTGTTGCTCGCGTCACAGCCGTTTTAATCTCCCGAGCCGTGGTGAGAAAATCGGCAACACCGCATGGAGAGCAATGTGACGTCCTACTAATTAATTCTTTAATGTGAATTTCTGGGCTTATTCGAAAAACTAGGAAAAAAACATAGGAGATTGAATTTTTAGAGAAAAGTAGGACGATTGATGTAGTTATTTAATTTTTTTCATCACAAACTGGAATCGCAATATATTTAATTTCTTAGATATGGAAAATCTGCCAAGTTTGGTTTTTCCATGCCATAAAATTCACATTTCAGGATTTTTTTTAACCTTTTTTTCTGATAAGTGCAGAAAGCACATAGATGATCTCTGATTTTTCCATATTTTTCTTTTGAAATCTGACTGATGAAAATAATATGTTATTGAAAGGTACATTCACGATCTCTTTTATGAGGTCTGTGGGTACATTATACAGACTGTACCAAACTCAGGTAGTTTGGCACAGTCGTTTAGGTACCTTCCAAGTACAAAACTATTTAGAGCTCCAGTCAAATCTTCAATACATTCTGGAAAACAATTTAACGGTCTTTAGCCTTCAAAATAAGAAACGTATATCGCTAGATGGTAGTGCGTGTTCAAATGATTGAATAAATTCAAACTACAGCTTTTCAGTTTGTCAATTCTCGCGCGGTACAGGACCGAAATAAATTCGGTGATTCTTTTTTCTATTCGCTTTCGTGGTAATCTTAAAATTTGCACGAGCATTTCAGATTGAATATTGCGCTTCAGTCACAGAATGAATAGAGAATTGAAAGCAAAATAAAAAACTGGAAATATGTAGAAGATGAAGCGTTAAAAATAGTAGTTATAAATGATTGAAGGGCGGAAACTATAAAAAAAGGTGTTTTGAATGGTCTTGTGTAGAATATTGGATAAAAACTAATGAGATGCATGCAGCATAAATATACAGGGCTGGCGCGCGTATGTAGTCTTCATCGTATATTATTTTTTGAAGGTTGTTTCTTGGGAAAATAAATATTATTATTATTATTATTATTATTATCATTATTAAGTAAGTATCCATTTTTTGATTTGTTATCCGATTCTGTTCAAAACATAAAAACTGGTATTTAGGAATTTTCAATGACTATAATTTTCCTGTCAAATTTGAGGAAGTAATCCATTAATCGATTTTATAACTACAATATTGGTATTTAGGGGATTTCAAGCAGGCTATATGTGTTTAGTGATCTGTGGTTGTATTTTATTCGAAATTACTAGAGTCCCTGTATGCAATTTGACATTTGATCGATATAAGAGTCGGGACACTCTTTGACAGGACGTCAAAAAAATGCGTTTAAGGTTAAATCTCAAAAATTACGGCAAAACCAAATTATTTTTTAAATGGCGAATTCTATCAGTCAAACAAGAATAGAAGATACATCTATACCGTTTTTGTGAGAACGGTCGAACGATAGTATTAACAGTTGGAATAGTTATTTACCTAACAAGTGCGGAAAGTAGTACTTACTACGGCAGTTGCACGAACGACGCGGAGCGGAGTTCGGGCAAGCCGTTAAGGGCGGAAAAGACATTTTCCGTAAGAGTTAGGTACAATATTTTCCCTACGAGTGTTTTTGTCCATCTTATTTATGAAAAAACAAGGTTTTTAATAAACAAGTTTTTATAATAATGCTACAAAATGACTAATAAAACAGAATAGTTACATAGATCATTTAGTTAGTCCTAAATATCATCATTTTCAAAAATACAAAAATCGTAAAATACGAAAAAGTAACTTTTCCGAACGATTTTAAATCGGAAAAGTACGGAAAAGTACAACTTTCAAAACGAAAAATCGTGCGGAAAAGTAACTTTTCAGAGATGGAATTGACGTAAAGAAGTTTTTAAAATTGGTACCATTCCTCAAGAAAAAGTCAGTTGGTTATCGAGCAAAGAAATCAACAAAAGTTTTTACGCACGAGCAAATTGATTCATTCCTCAAACAAGCTAGTGATGCAAATCATCTACTGTGGAAGGTATATAAATATGGAAAAAAAGTGAAGTATGATGTTTTATTCATAATAATTATTATTATAGGTAGTTTTGATAATGGGAATATCAGGAGCATTGCGACGAGATGAATTAGTGAGAATGACCCTCGAAGATATTCAGGAAGACAAAACTGTATTGATAGTAACTGTTCCTGATACTAAAACTGATCAAAAGCGTGTTTTTACCATTACTAATCAAGATTATATAAGAATTTACTATAAATATGTAACTCTTCGACCAAAACATACTGCTATTCGTCGTCTATTTCTGAGATATGAAAATGGAAAGTGCTCGGCACAGGTTGTTGGAGTGCATACGATTGGAAAAATACCTAGTATGATTGCAAAATATCTCGGCTTACCAAATAGTGAGGCATACACAGGCCACAGTTTTAGAAGAAGTTCCGCCATGCTGCTTGCCAATACAGGTGCTGATATATCAGTTCGTAAACGCCACGGTGGATGGAAGTCCACTACTGTAGCGGAAGGATATGTCGAGGATTCCATCCATAATAAGAACAAAATTTCCGATGCAATTTCTGGCACTGTAGCATCTAGTTCAAATGTAGTCAATCGCAAAATGTTAATGTCCAAAGAAAATAATACGTTTTTGTCTAATGTAAATAATGATTGTTCAGAAACAATAGATTTAGTTGCTTCATCTTCAGGGATGAATATCAGTAATAATATAAACAGTACAATCAATGTTAATATATATCAAAAATAAAGTATGTTTCTGTTGTGAATTTGGAAATAGTTTTTGGTTCGAAATACATTGTTATTGCCATATTTCAGAAATGTCAAATGCTGTAGTGGCGTTCAGTTTGCCGGCAGTCACTATGGGAACGGCCGTAAAAATTTTTGTCGGCCGTCACTCTGGGTAACGGCCGCAAAATATCATTTTGCGGCCTCTGTTGCGGCTGCAAAATGCTTGTTTTGCGTCCGGTTGCACGAAAATATATTTCCCTCTCTGTCAACAGTGGCGTTTCGCAAGCAGGGTGAAAAAAATCTTATTGATCAAATCACGCAAGCAGAATATATGCACAGGGGGATTTTTTAACAAAGCCATCAGATTTGAAGAGTTCGACTTTTGGTGATTTCGATCGTAAAACATTACAACCAATAATATTTCCATTTTTCACTTCCAAACTAGTAATGATAGGGATATTTCAACGACCGATGATCATATCATTTATTATTTATCCGACCCCACGGTTTTGGGAAGACATCATTTGTAAATTGATGTATTGCTGGCAACCTTATATTAGCCAAGTTCATTTTCATATTCGCAATAGTCGTTATTTTTTCATTACGCAGAATTTTATCGAGAGCTTTTGTGGAATACAAATAAGGCCTGCATTTTGTCTGATTGGCCATATCAAACTGACGACCAACATCACTATGCAAAAACAAATCAAATTTATTCGAAAATTTTTTTAACACGTTGCATGCTGATAACGCCTATGCGCGTCATGGTGTTGTTTTAGTAGGGGTCTGATGACGCTCATGTGCGTTTTTTTTTAATTTTCAAAGCTGCAAAATATATTCACCAAGGCATGCACGCAACTTCTAAGTGGGGAATAATATAAGTGAAACATTCAACTTTGCAAGCCGTTTTTGGTTGTCAAACTCTTGACCGGTTTTATATCAGATTAAAAATGGACTCGAATTGTTCACGTCGGAAACGGACAAAAATTAGTACAAGAACACTCAACGATACTAAATATAATATTAAGTTAGTCATCTAGTGAACATGAAGTTGATGAATCCGATGCAGATTTTTCTCCATCAGATGAAGAAACCGGTATGTTTGTTATCCACGCACCACCAACATAAAGTTTTCAGAAACTTTTTTAGAATGTGAAGAGGAAGATTATTTGGGGTTGGTTCAAGCCGTACAGGAAACTTCTTTGCGACATACCACTCAAAATCTTCTTTATTGAAGTGTACCTGTTTACGAAAAATATTATTTTAACTCTGAATAACCATTGTATACATTCAGTAGAGTTTTTCTCGATCGGAGGAAACTCTTCTGCCCAAACGTTTTATCAATTCAATAGATACTAGACCTATCATTTCAATTCACCTGACAAATTCGCGCTTTTGAGGTTATATTCCACGCGGGTCTCTTGAGTGCCGTTTTCCATGTTTGTAATAGAGCTGGATCCCCAGGAAAATTATATAAATCAATGGAATTGCTCTTACAATTCTGTTTCGAATACATTACGGTATGAATATATTATTTACTTATTTCATTTCGGAAGCTTCACTTGACAACCTTGACAAATATTCGATTTTGAAAGATACCATCACAGTTACTCGCGTTACGTGTACCTCAAATCATATTTTTACATATTCCCTCCCTGGCCCTTATGCTCATTCAGCCTCACAAGGTAGACATAACCTAAATCGCGTTTTTTCGACATTCTGTCAAAGAGTGTCCCGACTCTAATATACGATCAAATGTCAAATTGCATACAGGGACTCTACAGGAAATTACTATTTAGCTGTTTTTAAAAATGCATGAATTGATTCAAATTGTTTCGGAAATAAGAACAGGGTGTTCAGAAAATCACATGTAGAATCATGAATAATACAACCTTGACAAATCAAGCATCTGAATGAAAATGCTAATTTTCACACTTGGAGTTTTCCTTTCAAGTAAGGCCTTCACAATATAAATTTTCAGCATGAACTCAAAACGACGAAAAGATTTTGTGATTAATAGTCTGATTCTCTTTGACTTTTCGGGGTAGATAAGATTTTTTTCTAAAAATTAATTCATACTGGCAAAATTATTTTTAAAATTAAACTCAACACTATTGAAAATAGTGATCAATAATATCTCATAGCAATTTTTTTGAAAGCCATTTGAACGATTTGAATGTAATTTTTGAAGGAAAGGTTAATAGTTTACCTCCTGTGTCCAATTCAATATAAAGGGTGAGATAATATTAGTCAATATCACAAGTGAACAGCCAATTCGGGCGCATGCAAATCGGGCACCAAACAGGTAGGTACCCTTTGCAGTCAGTTTCGAGGGATTATGAAAACTGTAATTTGGGTACCGAAGATTTAATTACGATTTAAGTACGTATTAATGGATGTTCTCATGTAACCTATATAAAGCCCCCTGCAAAAATGAAACGCATTTAATTATTCTTTGGTTATCGAGATTATTATAGCGCGTATCGTGTATAGTTGAAATGGAAACCAAAATAATTTCCAGTAATAGAGGAAAACCAGAATTACGTCGCGAAATGAGAATTTCGTACTAATTGATAACGAAAGAGATAACATCATAATTTTTTCTTGTGATACAAACATATCAACATTGTTAAAGACGTGTCACGTATTTACATAGATGGTACTTTTAGGTACTGTACAAAATTCTTCTGCCAACTTTTCACTATACACGGTTTTGTAAATGGAAGATACATACCGCTTATTTATTGTTTGCTTCCAAGTAAGAGCGCGGAAATATACACAAAACTATTTCAACTAGTCATAGGCGCGTGTTCGTCAAAAGGAATTGATTTAAATATTATAGAGGTAGTTGTAGATTTTGAGAAAGCATACACCTTTGCTATATTAAACACTTGGCCTAATGCTAAAATTGTTGGTTGTAGGCTTCACTTGTCTCAGGCATGGTACCGAAAAATTCAAACTTGTGGTTTGGTACCGGAATACAAGCATGCGGCAAGTGAAATAGGCAAATGGTTAAAATTGACTTTTGCACTTATGTATCTTGATTCGACCGAAGTAGGTGAGTGTTTTGCTCTTCAATTGTCTGAAAATATGCCCCAAGACCCCCGAGTTGTGAAATATGCCGACTATTTAGTAGATACTTATATTTCTGAAGAGTCACTATTCCCACCTATTATCTGGGCAGAACATTCATCTACCATTACTCGTACAACAAATGCTTGTGAGTCTTTTCACAGTAATTTTAACAACTCCATATATGCTGAACATCCTAACCTATTCGTTTTTGTTGAAAAACTGAAATAGTGTCAAACCGACACATATATTAAAATTCAAAGTCTTCAAAAACCTATACAAATCCATGACAGGAAAGTTAAAAAAAGACAGAAATTTATTGAATCAATGCTTATTAAATACCAAAATAAAGAAATCAATAGGCTACACTTTATTAAATGTTTGTCATTCCATTGTTATGTCAATAAATAAGATATTTAGATTAAGATATTTTGTACAATTAATGTAATCATAATAAAATAATGAACATATTTTCATATGCTTTAAAATAGTTTTGTATTATTTACCTATTAACCTACCCAAAATTATAAAAATGACGAATGAATAATAATAGACCAGGATCCCACGCCTATTTTCAAAAATGATTAATAACAGGCTGAATCCTCCTGAGTAGCTTCATTTTGCCGAGATGCCCAACTTTTTCCTCTACTAAATTTCTTGATAGTGGTAGCTAATAAACTGCGCAGGCGTCAATTATGTCAATTTGGTGAGTGCAAAAAAGTCATTAATAACAGTTAGTTTTTTATTTGAACCTCGAGATAATTCGCCAAAGTACTCGAAAAAATTTCTGACCTACAAAATGGATGGTAGGAATGCAGAGTCCCCCACTCCCAACATGTACCAATGACGTGGTCATAAAAAATCATTAGTAACCAGCGGATTTTTTTACCGTTGCTTGGTTGATATTTGTATAATTGAATGGTCATATTATCCTACAAGTGGAATGGTAGGTGTTTCCAGACCTACGCTCCGAAACTGTCAATTCCATGGTAAAAAAAAATGATTAGTAACAGGCTGAATCTTCGTGAATAGCTTTGTTCTGATGAGACGCCCAAGTTTTCCCTCTACGAAAATTCTCGAAAGTGGTAGCTAATAAACTGCGCAGGCGTCAATCATGACGATTCGGTGAGTGCAAAAAAGTCATTAATAACAGTTCGTTTTTTAGTTAAACCTCGAGATAATTCGCCAAAGTAGGTACTCGAAAAAGCTTTTGTCCTACAAAATGGATGGTAGGACTGAAGAGTCCCCCACTCCCAACATGTACCAATGACGTGGTCATAAGAAATCATCAGTACCCAGCGGATTTTTCTACCGTTGCTTGCTTTGTATTTATAAAATTATAAAATGATCACATTGTCCTAGGTAGGTTTTCCCAGTCCTACGTGCAAAAGCCGTAGTATACAGGGTGCTCCATTTTATGTTCTTGTACAAACTTGAAAATTGTCAAATTCCAGCAGTTTATTTTCTAGTTATAACGGATTGAGTGAAAATCAACATTGATATTGCAGTATTCATCTTCTGATTGATCGTCAATGATAAACTCCATCAACTTATACACTCGTAGGCGAATTCATACACTGGAGAATTGATTATATTATTGACTACCTTGTAGAAAAACAGTTTCGTTTTTTCTGTATTATGAGACATATTTCTCACGAATGTTAGTAATGCCCAGTCGTTCACTAGTTCAATATTGGATATGAATGGTATATTGATATTTTTTATACAGTCAAATTTTTCCAAAAATCTCAAGTAGGGCCAATGTAGACTTTTACTCAGAATAGCTCCAGCTACAACATACCGAAAATTCAGTCATTTTCACTTTTTTTCATTAAATGTGTGCGTGGCCTTTGATGTTAGTTGCATAAATTGTTGTTCAAAATTGATTTTTCCGTTAACCAGATGTCGTTCTTCTTTCGAACTGGACTTTTTAAGACTTAGGAGACACCATACATCCTATTTTACCGTTGAGCAGATTTTCACAATTCGTCTGAGCTCTTCAGACGATGGGGTGTTACAGGTGTTTCCGGGTTTCCCTGCATCTGTGAAACCGAATGTGCCATCATTTAAGCCGCTCCGGAGGGCAGATTGATTATTTCAATGTTTCAACTTTGTTATTGTTGTTTCCGAAATGTTTATAACAATTATGAACGCTAAACAAAATTTCCCACTTTTTTTATACAGTTTTCACGTAATTATGATATTTTTGAATTGAACAAACAATTATGAATTGAAAGTAACATTACTTTACGAATAAAAGTATATTAAATTAGCTAACCACAATTTCAAAATAATTCGTTATTCTGAATAACTCTTGTAGGTCTAGCGATACATACCCGTTTTTTTGTAGGACACTGTATTATTTGGGTGAAGAATACACTAACCTTTCATGTGCAATCATTGTCCTACAGTTATTAATAATTTTTTTTTCACCATGGAATTTACAATTTCGGAGCGTAGGTCTGGGAACACCTACCATTCCACTTGTAGGACAATATGACCATTGAATTATACAAATATTAACTAATCAACGGTAAAAAAATCCGCTGGTTGCTAATGATTTTGATTTTTGACCACGTCATTGCTACATGTTGGGAGTGGGGGACTCTGCAGTCCTACCATCCATTTTGTAGGTCAGAAGTTATTTCGAGTACTTTGTCGAATTATCTCGAGGTTCGAATAAAAAACAAACTGATATTAATGACTTTTTTGCATTCACCAAATCGACATGATTCACGCCTGCGCAGTTTATTAGCTACCACTATCGAGAAATATCGTAGAGGAAAAAGTTGGGCGTCTCGGCAAAATTAAGCTACTCAGAATGATTCAGCCTGTTATTTATCATTTTTGAAAATAGGCGTGGGATCCTGGTCTATAAGGCTCGGTGCCCAAAATGCAATTTTTGTAATGGGGACCTTTTGGGTCGGTGCCCAAAATGCATGATGAATTAGTCCTTTTATTGCCTTGGTGCCCAAAATGCAAACTCCCGCCAATTCAACAGATGCAAATGGAAATGGAAATGAACGAAAGTACACCAGTTTTTTGTCGGATGTTTCATTCCAATAAAAATCTATAAAAAGTTACATTTTTTTTTCTTGATATTTTTTCTTTTTCTTCAATAATATTAGACGCATATCTGATTCCCATTCCTCTAGGAAGACGCCAGTCCAAAATTTCTGGTAGCATGCAATCCATATAAAATCGTAATATTCTCTTCTGGTTATATTGAGTTGCCCTTGAATTTGATAAAAATAATTGTGATTTTTCTTCAACCTAAAATAATTAATGAAATTATAAAAATTAGAAGATCTTATTCGAATGAGCTTGAATACACGATCGTACGTGTGCGTCGCAGTATAAACTTTATGTGGTGAGATAAGAAAAAATCAATTAGCAAGCTAGCTAGAAACTACTTGATATATCATAATTTTTCATGCAATTACGATAATGGGATATATTGAGCTAATAGTAGGCCAGTAGAAATAGATAATCAATTCATAATAATTACAAAAGTTCTCAAACTTTGGTCAAGTGAATGGTATATCGAGAAAGCAACAAATCTCAGTTTGCAATTTCTTCCGAAGTACGCAACATTGTCAAAATGGCAATTGACTTAAATTGTGCTGTATACTCGTTGAGAAAATCACAAAAGTTCTGCAAACTTGGAGTAGTATTGAATATATTATTTCGAATCATGAATCAATTTTATCTCATGGTATATCAAAGAAAAACATTATAGGACGTTAAAAAAAAGTGTTCCGTTCACTTGATTTGGTTGTAAACTTGATTCGTGATATGTGATAAGTTTGCGGAACTTTTGGAATTTTCTCAACGAGTATATCAATGAGGATGCAACTGATGGTTTTTCATTCTTTCAATTTACAGATATTCAACAAGAAGAAAAAGAAAAAGAAGAAGAAGAAGACGACGTCAACGAAGAAGAAGAAACTGAAGAAGGCGTTACTGTTGAAGTAGCATTTGAAGATTATCAGCAAGACTAAAATTTTTCTGAAATCAACAATAATTCGTGCAATTTCTATTATTTCCAGTATACTTTTTAGAGTCATAATAGAGTATTTTTGAATGATATTTGATAAGAATGAAAAGATCGCGGAGTATGCCTATCACGTTGAAAAAATTAGTTAAGGACACTTAGGTCACAGGTGGTGGAGAATTGTGTGAATATTATACGATCCCTTCAACTATCAGAATCGTGAACAAAATTTTTAGATTCCTAATGGACAAGTTCAGTAATGTTGTTAACACCATATCTAACGTGATTCAATTGATTAAAATATAGAACAAAACTAATAAATTAATGAAAAATATTTTCAAATCCATCAATAAATAACTGAGACATAGATTATTTATAAGTTTACGTACTTTAGCGTGGAACGTCTGTGGTCTCAGACTCGCCTGTGACGTCATACGACGCGAGATCGCTACACCACAAATTACTTACTTATTGCCGTAGGCGCGCTAGGACACTCGCGCCGTTTGTTGTTATTTACAGACAGTTTATTGTTATTTATCCAAGAGCATAGAGTATTGTAGTTTTCATTTTATCATACTGGAAGAAGGCCGAGTGAAAAGACAAAGTGATAATTTGCCTAAAATAGATATATACACAATGATGAAGTTTTTTCTTCAAATGCCTTATGTTAGTCCTGAGATCTGAAATAAAAGGAGATACATTTTTTGAGTATTTCCTTTTAAGTTTGCTTCATCAACCACACGGTTCAACCTATAACTTAGGATCGGTAAAAATTTTTCAAATTTTATTTGTTACATTGTACCTGAGACATGTATCAATTTTCAGCTCTATGCGAATTATTATAAATTGAATTGTCTGTTTTGACTGAACTACAACTTTGTCCAAAAGGCTTTGCAATGTGTGATTCGTTTTCGAATATTTTATTCTCGGGTTCATAATATCAGTAAATCGTACATTAATTACATTATTTCATCTGAGTAAAACAAAGTCGTCATTTGTTATTAATTACAATAACGGCAATCGGATTCAATTTCTTCATTACACAAAAGGCTCGGTACGGCAATGATTCATCACTGAAAATTCCACCATCACTATAAATAATGTGTCTGAATAAACATAACCCAAATTCAAGTTTATTGCCATTTTGACAATGTTCGCACTTCGGAAGAGGTTGCAAACTGAGATTTATTGCTTTCTCGATGTACCATTCACTTGACTAAAGTTTGAAAACTTCAGGAATTATTGTTAAATTTTCGATTTTTCATATCTATCTCTACTGGTCTATACATATTTTTCGTAGATAACTAAAGTCACGTTTTATGTTCTTATTCACTTGTAGTTTCTCGCTCAGAAGTATACATTTCGAGCAATAGCGATATTTCGTATCCGAAGAACTTTCATCAACTTTTTTTTTAGCACGGCCCTGTTATTTTTATTACAAAATTCAAAGTAATTTTGTAGTTTGAAAAACGTCATACATCATTTATTTTATAGTTGTTCAAATGTTTTTAGCTTATATTTTAGACATTACTTAAAATCATTCGAGAAAAACCTGCTGAAAGCAATCCCTAAATTCGATCATTCGTTGCTCGAAATCCGTTGAATGAAACAAAATAATTATAAGAACTTTTTTTTGTAGAAAATTTTATGAGGAACATTTTTGGTAAAAACAATTTTTTTTGTGCGACTTATAGTTTCTGAGCAAAAAGGGAGAAACCACCGTTAGAGGTGTTTTTTTTGGGGGGGGGGAAGCTCACACTTAAGAACTGTTAAAGTCTCCTTTTTGTGCGTATAATCTCAATGTATCGAAACTTTAAATATATTTTTTTCTAATTTTGCTAATATCAATGGATTATAACCAAACACTTTTTTTTTGTTTTAGCTTTGGATATGAACCTTGAGCCACACACATTACGTTAATTCTATTTTTCTGTATAACTGTAGGTCTTATATACATATTTTGTTCGCTATAACAAATTCTACAATAGGTCATATATAACTTTATCCTCCGTTGCTAATAAGTTGAATACTGGTGGGGAATTGCAAATTCATTTGTTGGAGTTTTTTCATAAAATTATTAATTCCAGGAATGTTTACACAGTTGAAAAATAGATGATTTGATTTGAGTCTTGTGGAATATTTTTTGGGGACATGAAATAGATATATGCGGGGTACTTTTTTGGGGAGTTCCTTGTGTATGAGGAAGTAGGGGTTGGTGGACTTTCCTACTATTTCTGACCACTTTTCCATCCATTCCTTGTCTACATTTTTTCTAAGATACACAAGAGATCATTCGTACATGGAATTTCATCTAAATTAGTACAAGTTCGTGCTTCTTTGGCTGCAATGTCTACCATTTCATTTCCAATAATGCCACTGTGTCCTTTGGCCCAGATAAATATAACTTTGCTGTTAATGAGCGAAAGCTTATAGAGTAAATACCCTATTCTACAAACATTGGGATTTTTGTACATATTCTGTGAGAGATGCTCAATACTCTCTAACACTGATTTTGAGTAACCAAACACTTTAACACTTTATTTTGTTTTTAATTTGTTTCTATTCGCCTGCCGGATGGTTTACGTGCCAAAACAATCACTGTTTCCATTCACCCGGCTTGGAGGGTGGAAATAAAATCGCAACATTTAAATGAACAAAAAAAAAACAAGTAATTTTTCTGAATTGCGTTTTGTGTCTTCTCTTCTATCAGCCGTGACACACATTTTCCAATTTTTTTCTTGTCGAAATAATGTATCAACATTGCTACAAAGTCCAAAAATCGAAAACTGTTTCTTTTCACCCTATTTTATGGTTTCGCGGTTGTTTTGCATGAGAACTATCGGATGCATCTTTGCAACTATGCGCAAGTATATTTTGTCATTACACCCCCTCCTGGCGAAATGCATCCTGCAGAAGTGGGTCAGTCGGGCTGCAGGATTCGTTTTGTTCTCAAACTATCAATTTTGTGCAGACGTGGACGTGATGGTTTTGTTCAGACTTTGACGAAACTTCGTGAACGTGGAGTAAGTCTATTGAAGAATTGTGGAAGGAACGTAATAAGTTGATTCTATTTAGTTTCACACGACTTTCTTTTGGTGTAAATGGAGGAATAATAAGGAATAACAGTGTAGTTAATTTACCGTTTTTTTGTTGTGTGGTGTTTTCTGAAGTTTGGTGTCTTTGTATACTATTATTAACACCCAAGGATAACAAAACAACAGTCGCGAAATTGTTTTTGGAGATTTTTATACTTACTAGACTTTACTTCTTGGATCTATTCGAGAAAGGATTTAGGAAAAATCCCCGTAAAAAAAAGGAATTTTTGATTTCTCACTTATTTATTAATAATCCAAGGGAATCAGAAATGAAATACGTAAATTAGGCTATCTGAAAATGTACAATAATTTTAAAAAAAATTTAACTTCTATTGTTCCAATAATTGTTATAAACAAATGCATTGTTAATGAGATCAAAAAAATCTTTGAGAATCTAATCCTTGATGAAAATAATGATTTATAAAAAAAACGTTTCTTAAAAAGCTGTATTGCTAAAAAACGCACTTGCTGATTAACAATTGTTTTTTGTTGCTAAATAATGATATTAAGTAACCGTTTTTTTTAAATCATGGTTTATGACGTTTTCTCATAATAGTGGTAATTCTGTAAGCTGTACGCTAATTTTTACCGGATGTTAATTTTCACACATATTTAATATCTGGTCATTCTGTGAAAATTATATAAATGTAGTGGTATCTTTGCAAGCTGTATGACCTGTATGTTCATGTTCGCACATACTAACATACCTATGTATTCTGTAAAAATGATATAAACGTGTAACAGAAGTGGTTATCATGTAAGCTTTATATTAATTTTTATCTATTTTTACCATTAACATATTTTGTTACACGTTTATATAATTTTTACAGAATAAAAAGGTATATAAATATGTGTGAACATGAACATACAGGCCATACAGCTTGCAGAGATACCACTACATTTATATATTTTTTACAGAATAACCATAGATATTAAAAAATATTAATGAAAATTAACACTCGTTAAAAATTAACATGCAACTTACAGAATTACCCCTAAAATATGTTAAATGGCTCGTAGAATTACCACTGATACCATTTTTTTTAAAATTTATATTTCATTTGTTCATCAAACGAACAATATGTTATCAACAAGCGGGGCTTGGCAAAAAATTGTTCTGGAAGATATTAAATTTCAAAGTTTTCAATTTTTTTCAGACCCAGGAAAGACAAATTGATCTCAGAGAAGTTAGTGGACCTCACATTCACACGTTCCACATCACACCTGTGAGATCGTGTTACGACTCATATTGGTACTTTGATTGGTACTTTCTTTAAATGGTCGTAACCGCTTGCTGTAGTCAGTGCTAAATTAAAATATTGACATCTCCATAATTTATAATTCAGGCCCTTTTAGTCGTTTTTTGCTTCACATTTTGATGCCAAATGTTACTCGAAGGTGGCGAATGTGACTTTCATTTCAAATCTAAATTGAAGTCACATTGACGCAGCATTATAATCACAATGTGAAGTTGAGTACCATCCACTATTTCTCAATGTGATTCTTTTGTGTGCCATATCCCGATTTGGGGGAAGCCGCCCTGAGAGCACCATATTGTGCACTTCAATGATGCTACACACTGTGCACCAACTTTTTTATTGATTAACGCATTTCAACGTAATATACCTACATATGAACCATTTGAAGATGTAGCGAATTCAGTGGTGTAGCTAGAATTTTTCTAAAAAAATCGCTATTAATTTTTTTAGATTTTTGACCTTGAAAAATCAGATTAGTTGGCCCTGGAAATGGAGATTCATTCATTAAATTTGGAGTCCCAGTAAACTTTTTGAATGTCTACCTGATGAAAGAAAAATCATTCCAATCGGTTGGAAAATGTAGATTGTATAAGGGTGCTCCGGTCTTAAGTGGTTCACACTGTAGGTGTCGATTTTTGTGCATACCTACATCAATATTTGGAATAAAAACAGAATTATTTTAAAATGTTTCAGTTAGTCACAGTTTTGGCTGTTTTGAAATATTTCGTTTATTATTAATTGATAAGACGTTGGTATACGCACATGTGTATTTTCATATAGATATCAATCTTCGAAACATTTCTGAAATCGTGCAAAGTGGAACGTTTCGACCCACCATTTATTGTTCATTTCAAATGATTTCAAAAAGGTCGATTCAACATTTCTGAAACGTTTATGAAGGTTTGCTGGATATTAATAATTCGAGTTATATTGAAATGTTTCAATCACTTACAACAGTTTAGCAGTTTAGGCAAAATATGAAATGTTACTATATATACCAAACTGAAGTTCGTTTGTGATGTTTTATTCATTGACAATTGAAATTTTGAAATGTTTCGAAATGCAGTGATTTAAAAAACAGCTTGATACGGTTCTGAGAGTTTAGAAAGTTTTACAAACTGATATCCACATTAGCTCTTTTTATTTAAAACAATGCGAATCACTTCTGCACCTTTGAGACATGAGATTAAAATTCTAATCTACTGAAATTTGATATTCAGTTATGAATGTGCTCGATAAGTCAGAGAGATTCACAAATTGTCATGCACATTAGACTTAGCCCGAGAGGTACTGTCACTTTGGAATACGTCATAGTATGCAGGCTGGATTTTTTATCGTTGGTAGATCATGTGATACTAATCACGAAATCAATTGTCAGACCCTTGGGTAGCGGTGGGTTGCACAGATATAGGGTGTTGAATATGAAAAATTAAATCTCTTTTTTATTCGTAACTTTCACAGTTTTGGAAATTTTACAGTTTAATTCGAAAAAATGTTGCTGTTCAATAAGAGCTTTATTTTTAAGGAAAAATTATATTTTTAGTTGCCACCAGTGGCGTACAAAAGGGTATATTGGTCCATTTCCTCCCCTATTTTTTACGCCACTGGTAAAATCAAGAAAATTAATATTTTTTGATTTCTTCATTCGATTTTAAGTAAAAAATGTGGAATTGTTTGAACCCGAAAAATCAATCGTTTTCAAGATAATTGCGCTTTTAAGAAATCATTATTTATAGTGAAAAAATTGTTTTACTGAAGTGAATTGTACAACCCGAATCATTGCTTCAAATTTGTACTGGATATTCTACCAAAAATATCAATTCTACTCTCACATGCATTTTTTCACATTCCCGCTTTCTTGCAGAAATACAGGGTGTTGAAACTGGAAAATTATAAAGCATTTTTCTCCTAACTAATATACAGTGTATCTCACTTTCAATGGAGACGACCCCGTATCTTCCGTACTTATCCGAGAAGAACTGTGTACATTTACATTACAGTTATATAGTAAAATACGAAACATTGAATTTTGCCGTGAATTCTAGAAAGAGATAAGGCCGGCTCTGAACTTGAATATCTTCAGACGAATTACACACACAGTGTTGCTAACTTATCTTTTGGAAAATCTTAGTTCGTATCATGAGTTTATGTGCTCCACTTATTGTCGATATTTGTTTCGATTATATTAGACAAGTAGTGAACTTTATAAACTTGAGCAACTGATTATTGACGAATTTTTGCTGTTATTATGGGACTGTACACAATGTACACTGTACGTATATAAATCATGAAAGCATTAATATTAGATTATCATATAAGTACATGAACTGGCAATGATGTTGATTATTTGCGCATGATCCGTAGTATCTAAATGCATACATGTGGTTTCGCTTTTTACTAATTCCTGCGGCTTACATTAGCATTCTAGGTTCTTTGAGTTCTGTGGGCTTAACAGAGTGAAGGTTTTATCAATATGGAATCGCAAACATCATTAACTGAAATTATGAAGATATGCAGATACGACTTCTAAGCTTAACAGGGCAACACAGCCAGCGCAAACCGCGCTGAAACACTATAAGCAGCGGGGGTATAATTTTTGACCGTTCGCAATGATAACGTGCACTGATATCGTCACATTCTGATGTTATCCCCATGTCATTCACATAATATCCACAACTCAGATTATAACGATACTACGTGTCTCGAAAAAACACCCCGAAATGGGGGTGTTTTTCGACTAAAAGTGTGTTTTTGCCAATTAAGACATCTTATATGTTGTTTGGGGTGCTGATTACGAAAATGATGGTTACAACTTGCCCCAATGCTCGAACCACCCCCAAAATCGCACAAAACACCCCTAACAAGGGGTATTTTTCGACTAAAAGTGTTTTTTGCCAATTAAGACATCTTATATGTTTTTTGGGGCTCTGATTACGAAAATGGTGGTCAAAACTTGCAGCAATGGTCGAACCACCCCCAAAATTGTTCAAAACACCCCTAACAAGGAGTGTTGTCGACTGTACTTTCACACATTCATTGATGTGTAACTCTCGCCCGGGCCCTCGAAACAGTTGATCGAGTCCTCTAAAAATAATCTCCGGCTAGATTTCCAAACGTTGACGAGCGGCCTTTCACTTTTCTCCCAACGCACTGAAACTTCTCTCATTGTGTGAGGAGTGAACAAAAGATTAAGGTATCTTAAGGAGTTTGATACTTGTTATATTTTATATTGATTAATAAAAAAAAATTCCATTTGTAGTTTTTGTATTTTGTATTTCATTTTTTACCACAATCCAACGGTTGACAGGGGTGTTTTGAGCAATTTTGGGGGTGCTTCGACCATTGCTGCAAGTTTTGACCACCATTTCCGTAATCAGCGCCCCAAAAAACATATAAGATGTCTTAATTGGCAAAAAAACACTTTTAGTCGAAAAATACCCCTTGTTAGGGGTGTTTTGTGCAATTTTGGGGGTGGTTCGAGCATTGGGGCAAGTTGTAACCATCATTTTCGTAATCAGCGCCCCAAAAAACATATAAGATGTCTTAATTGGCAAAAACACACTTTTAGTCGAAAAACACCCCCATTTCGGGGTGTTTTTTCCCCAATTTTAGGGGTCGTTCCACCCTGTAATGCAAGTTTTCACCCTCATTTTCGTAATCACCGCCCCCAACAACAAATAGGATGGCTAAATTTGCAAAATAACGAAAATATTCGAAAAACACCCCTATTTAGGGGTGTTTTTTGCATTTTTAAGGGTGTTCCAACCACTGGCGGTAGCTTTAACCCTCATTTTCGTGATCAGCAGCCCAAAATACGTCGGGGACAAGTGGTCTCATCCGTTTCGTTTTAATTGGACTATACGTGTCTTCGTTAATATTGCGAACGGTCAAAAATAGCCCCCAGACACGCTGTGGCCTGGCGAATTAAACCAGTACCTTTCGAACAAAAGTAACTGAAAGTGATTTTATAAAATTTCGCAAATTTTTGATTGCTCAAAAAAAAAATCGAGTGTATTATACAGTGTGATACATGTAAAATGGAAGCACCCTTCTAAAACTTCATTATACAACCGATTGATTTTTTTTTATTAGTTAGACATTCAGAAAGTATCGTATGATACCAAATTTCATGAATAAATTTTCCCACTGTTCCCACTGGTCCCACTGTTTTTATTTTTCAAGGTAAAAAATCTAAAAACTTACTAGCGATTTTTTTGGAAAAATCTGACCAAACTACTGACCAAATGTTTCATGTTGATATTAAGTTAAAATGCGCCAATAATTAAAATGTTATAGGGTAATGAAATTTGAAAAATATGACGTTTAATCAAACCACCAATTTAATTTCAGAACTTTTATCAAAATTCGAAATACTCTGCTATATTCAGGAAGTCTCGAAATATCACTGGTCAGAATTTGATCGGAATCTGTTTATAAATAAGAAATGTGATACTAAAGAATTTGTTTAATATGTTAATGTAATTTCAGGAAAATATTATTGTTTCATATAATTCAGTTTTTTTATTAATTGACAGATTTAGATGAAATTCTGATCAGTGATATTTCCAGACTCCATGAATCCAGTGGTGTAATCAAAGTTCTTATGAAAGTTTTGAAATTGAAGTGGCGGTTGATTAAACGGGATATTTTTAAAATTTCATTCACCTATAACATTTGAAAATTTTGTGAATCCAGTGGTAGTTAGATTTTTCTAGAAAAATCGCTAGTAATTTTTTTAGATTTTTAACATTGAAAAATAAGAATAGTTGGTTCTGAAAATGAAGAAAATGAAGATTTGAAATTTGTTTCTTGTGCGTGGTGGTCGGTGGTCTGACGGTCTAAGGCGCAGGCCGTTCAGAACTTCAGTATAGCGGTAGTCGGTTCGAGCCCGATGTAGGTACGAGGGATTTTTTCTCAAGTACCAATATCGGAATCGATAGACGACCACAGTCCTTGTTGGAAGCAAGTGTATTGTGTGTTGTCTAGATGCCAATCTCGGCTAGTGCTAGCTTGGAGTGCACGCCGGCCACCCGAGGTGGTGCTGTAGGTTTTCCGGGTTTTCCTGTAGCTGAAAAGTGAATACGCCACCAAAAATCAGTAAGTCGCCCCGGTGCGCCACGGCAAATAATAATAATAGCCGTCCTCTACCCGCACAGGCCATGCCTTTGGGTATACTCTACGAGTGTTTATGAGGGAGTATTATTATTATTATTATTATTATTATTAAAGGTAAGTTTGAAGGACAAGATAAACATTGATTCTTACTAATTGAAGTTATTGTCGCACCACTATCAAGATCAAGTTATATAATTTTGTTATCAACTTTAATATTAATAGTGAACTTCAATCTGAAATTTGCTCAATCTCAACCATCAGGAATTCGTCAATAAATATTGGAATTATCTTTCTCACACCCTTCTCAAATGCCCTCGCAGTCGCAGATTACAAAATTCTCAAATTTTATCACATCTACTTGCAAAATACGATTAAGAGAGCACCAGAAGCATTTCAAATTATATCTATTAATATGACTAGAAGATCTAGAAGATTCCTTCGGTGAACACTGTGAAACATTGTCCGGTTTCAAAGATTTGCTGCTGATGGTGCTCGGAATCTAACTGATGAATTTAAGAATGAACGTGATTGGGTCAGCTAGCAGTGCCCCTTCGCGATAGCTCTATCTTGTAACAATATCAACGCTTGAGCATTATTTGCAACAATTCACCTTGAATGCTGGTTTCTATAATGCTGAAAACGAAAACTTTGAGTTGTTTTCAAAAGGTTTTGCATGGAAATACTGTAGCATACACTCTACTAACTCCTTGAATATTTTCTTGTGAGAAGTTTTATGGAGATAATTGGTCACAAATAATATCATATTATTCAGATCAAAGTGAAAAAAAATTAAAAAAATTGTTTTCACGAATCTCCCAGGTTTTCGAAAAAAAAAAACTTTAAATGCAGGGCTTGTGCGAGCAAGGCAGATCCGGGACCTACAGCTTATAATCCAGTAACGACAAACAAACTCGAGCAAAAAGTGAAGAGTGAATTGTAGCACTCTGAAACTCGGCACATGACATCTCGACATTATGTATTATTGGAAAAAAAAATTGTTTACCAGGGGTGGAACCTAAAAAATACAATTTTTTTTGTTGTTATTTCAGAAAATATAAGATTTATCAAAAAACGATTTCGATAGGTTGAGGGATAATTCAATTCTCCACAAGAATGATTTTCAGTAATACCTTATGAAATACGCTCGTTTTCTCAGAAAACGTGGTTTAACGCCGACGTCACATTTCATGCTCGCCTTAACCCGCCACTGCAATTTCCGGCAGGGCCTAAAATTAGATTTGTAATAACTTTGCTGAAAATTATAGTAGAAGTAAAAAAAAAAGTGCATATCGTTCCTGAAGACTTCTACTTCCTCATGCAAATATAACATGTGAGTATCTGAATACCTAAAATGTGTTTTGTCCCACTTCACATAACCCTTCTACGATATTTACGGAGGATCCGAAAGTCATGGATATTTTAGTTGATATGAAATAATTATACTGAAGCAGGAATCAGTACCCTCTTTGAGCCATATTTAAGACTAGTGAGACAAGTCTTACTTGTACATGCCAAAGAAAAAACTGGGTTTTACTCCTGCCTCAGTTTTCAACTCACTCATAATCCTGGCAATTTCTTCAGTAAATGTTGGAAATAATCGTTCATACACATCCTACATAAATGATGTGATTCCAAGCTTGAGGTTTGCACTTGACAATAGTGTTATTGAACATATATGAAGGATATGAATAAGTGATTATTTTCAACATTTAGTGAAGAGAATGTCGATTTTATGGGTAACTTGGAAATGAGGCAGGAGTAGAAAAAAGTTTTTTTTTGGCATGTATAAGTGGGACCTGTCACACTACTTTAGAATTGTTGCATATAGTCCAAAGGGGGTATGGGTTGCTGCTTCAGTATAATAATTCCATATTTACTAAATTATTCATGATTTTCGGATCATCCGCAAACATCTCCGTGAAGTGCGACAAAACAAATTTTAGGTACTCAAATACTCGCATATTATATTTGCATGAGAAAGTAGGAGTCTTCAGAAACGATATGAACTTTTCCTTCTCCGATCATTATCAGCAGAGTTATGACCAATCAAATAGTCGGCTCCGCCAGAACTGTCAGCGGCGGATAAGGGCGAACGTGAAATTTGATGGCGGCGTTCAATCACGTTTTCTGGGAAAACGAGCACATTTCATAAGAAATCGGTCAAGTGACATGCAAAAACTTTTCTCATGAACTTTTTTTCAAATACTCTAATAAAAAACTTTTTTCCCATATGGTACATACTTTTTGGCGGTCACTGTATATAATCTGTTCTTATTATTTTTATCTGATTGTACATAAAAAAAATTGAAAAATAAGACTCTTCTTTTATATTAAAACTTCACTCAGAAATATTTTATACTTCCGGCACCAAGTCTATGATATTTCCAAGTATTTGTGACAATAATTCAAACTCACAAGTAAGCCATGGCGGATCTATTTTTGGGTCACTTTAATCTTCAACTCTATCTAATTGCCCCCCCCCCTAGGACAAGTTCTGGATCCGCCCCTGGTCTATAAACACAAACTGGAGCTTTTATATATAGATTTCTGAAATTTCCAGTTTATCTGTATGATTTTTCATGGAGATCATAAACAGTCATTAGACCTTGAGAAAAAATAGCCAGTTAATAGCTTTCGAGAGTCTTGAGATATTGTTCAGTTAATTTTGAGAATGTTTCTTCAGCTATTCATTAATAATAAAGCTGATCAATGTGCTTAGTATATAAATTGAGACTTACTCACACCTACAAATGGTCTGCTGTCACTGACGCCTCCCCAGTTCCATTCAGCATCAGTTGTTTGACTTCATCCATCTCGCTGGACTCTTCGGGAGAAGTCATCATTTTCTGAATCTCGCTAAAAGTCTTTCCTTTCGTTTCTGGAACCAAAGCGACACAGAACACAGCCGAGGACAAGCAGCACGCAGCAAATAACCAAAACGTTCCCGACTTCCCCATCCATTCGCCCATATTATTGAAGGTCTTAGTGGTGAAGAAAGCTGTTGAAAACCCGAAAATAGACAAAGCAGCAAGTGCAACGCGTTTAACTTTGCTGGGAAATAGTTCAGATGCTAGAACCCAAGGCATACAACAGATTCCTAGATTGAAAGAGGCGATGTAAATTATCAAGCTGAAAATTGGCATCCAGTTTATGGACTCGATATCACAATGTGTGTCTTGCAGGTAGAAAAAAGTCCCCAGCATTGTGAGAGCAGCGAACATACCCAAGCAGGACCATATGGTAAGAGGTCTACGTCCTGCTCTATCCACTAGAAACGGCGCAATAAAGCTAGATGTGAGAAACAAAAAGCCTACAATTATAGCTGATACCTCGGAGGATATGTTGGTGCCAGTGAATTCGAATATCGATTGCAAGTGGTTACTTATTACACTAATTCCAGATAGTTCCTGCGTTGCTATCAACACCAAGCAAACCAAAAAGGCTTTTCTGAGGGCCTTATCTTTGATAATGTCCCAGAATTGCCCATCTTCAGTTATTTTCAGGTACGCTTGGATGCTGTGCAGCTCTTCTTGAATGCTATCTTTATTGAGCGACCTCAGCAACATCAGAGACTTCTCTGCTTCGTCAATTCGGCCAACTTCAACTAGGTAATACGGAGATTCGCATCCTAGTATCATGAACAATAAGAAAAACGTCGCTGGTATGAGGGCAAGTGTCAAGTTGAAGCAGTAAATGGTCAAGTAAGGACCAATGGCGTATGGCAGGAAACTGCCGAGGGCCCAAAATATAGTGAGCGTTAGAGACATTGCACCCCTGTTAGCAACTTCCGATATTTCCGATATATACATTGGCAGCAACGTGTAGCCACCACCAAGGGCCACTCCACCCAAGAATCTTGCGAAGTAAAAATGGTATACATCTGTTGCAAAAGCCATGACTGTGAAAGATATAATGTGTTGTATCGCTATAGAGAGTAGAACTATTTTTCTTCCGAATTTTCCGGCAACGTATCCGTATGGAAGCGAGCTTATTATAGATCCAATGCTGACCAGAGAGCCAATCCATGAGTCTTCTTCGGGTGTTATCGGCCTTCCGAGTGGGTTGATCGAAGTATCGTTGGAGTATAGTTTTGGGTAGATTGGCGATGTCCAGGAGAATGTTATGTCTCCTGATGTGGCGAGTAAGTCGGCTGCAATGATAAAAAAATTGAACTAGTGCCCTGTTGCTTGCAAAAATCACGTCAGTTATCAAATCAAATTCTAGTTCGAAATAAGCCACCTGTTCATTGGTATATACTTCACTTATCCCAGTCAACACAAACGTCTAGGAGATGTTGCTTTCTTGATCATTGTGGTAACAAAATGAGTTGCATTCAGACATCACTGTTACCACGTAGTGATGCAAAATATTATGAATTGTTCACAATTTTCTTCTCGTTAGTGTCGCTTTGATGCGCAAAATGTGAAGAAAATTGCGAAGAACATAAACATAAATTATTCTAGCAGTCAAGTCACTAGTATGACTACATGTGAGTTGAATTATAACTTACAAAATCATTCATACATGTGAACGCATCATCGACTAAGTGCTTGAGACATATAGAAAGTGAAGCACATTTTTAAATAACTACCAGTCCAATAGATTTTACATTGTTACTTCGAAAGGGTCTTAACGTGCATTCGATTCCAAATTATAAATGGAATGTCACATTGGGCTAATTTCGAGTCACATTTTGCATCACATTTTTATGTCTTGAACTGACCAACGGTGCACCGAATAGACGTTTATGCGATGATAATGGAAGTCACATTGCGATTCACTGGTGTGATCTGATATATGAATGTGAAGCCCACTACAATCTCTGAGACCGTTCTGTGTTGACTGGGAGATAAATACTTGGATTTTTGGTGACAATTATAAAGTTGCGGTGGCGGTGGCGTTCAGACGTAACGTGTATAATCAAGTATGTGTTAGTGTTACCGCCACCGCCTCCACTGAAGCCACCGCCTCCACTGTCGCCACCGCTACCGCCACCACTATACCGCCACCGCGTATATGTGATCCTGCCATAACTGAATGAAGGCATGACAACATATACGCGGTGGTGGTGGTGGCGTTCAGAAGTAAAATTTATTATTACGAATCTACCAGGTTTTCGCAGAAAACCCCTCAAAAGCAGAGCTTGTCCGAGCAAGGGAGACCCGGAACCTGCAGATTAAAATGTGGATTCCAACCACTTTAGTTCCGTGATGTAGGTGGGAATCGAACCCGGGCCGCCTCTTAATACCTAGACCAGTTCGCTATGTATAATCAAGTATGCTGCTGTCGCCACCGCTACCGCCACCGCGTATATGTAGTCCTGCCTTAATACATCATAATATGCTGGATATTCAGTTTTGACATGAATTGAATGTAATCGCCTATGTCTTTCATCACCGAAGGTATACAGCAACAGTCGTTTATGATAGATACGATGAAGCCAAAAAAGTACCAAAGTTGCCGAGGGATCGATGACGGTCACATACTCTCCTTGAGCCTTTCTCTTTCTGCTGCCAGGATTTGGTTTGTTTAATTTGTCTGTCTAATCATCCAAATTATCCTGCATCCTTCTGTTCTTTCTTCAACACTCAAATGTTATTCAAAGTATTTTAAGTTTTATCCCAATAACATGCATACCACGCTTATAACAACCTCAAGAATTTAAGATTCAATCACCACGTGATCACCTTCTGGAGGAAAATCTTTCTACAAAACAACCTCACTTGGTGTAGAGTTGATGAAAGTCGTGGTTAAGTATTGAGACAAAACTCTAGTGCCTTCATACTACACTGAAGGTTCCAAACTTGGTCTTGATATTGTGAAAGTGCAAACGTATTCATTTTGTTTTCATCTTGATTTTTCATGCGTAATAATGGTTAATAATATTAACACTGTATATGAAATCAAATCGAACAGTTTCTGTACCCACTAATTAATTGCAATCAGTAAATCATCAAAGCGACTATAAATCGTCGTGATTGCAAAAAAAAGGAAAAAACCCGGCCACAAGAAAAAACATTACAGTTATGGTAAAAACCACGCCATTTCTTATTCAAGCAGGGTCAGACTCAAAACATTTATTGATGACAACTATTTTGAATGCAACTTCTGTAGCAGACTAATTAATATTCAATTTGCCTTCTCCGTCAAGTCTGCAATAGCTGACTCCTACAAGTCCATGCTATAGTCTAGTTCCGAAACTCCCAACCAGTACTGAACACTATTCTGAACTACTGATATCTACTGGTATCCAGATCTACCGATATTGTTCGTTATTGATGTAGTAATTTCGGAACGCGGGTTATATTTGTTATAGCACTGAAAGTGGAAATTAAAGCAATCAAATGAGGCAAGCCCCTTTCAATACAGTGCCTATATACCACTCCGGCTTAAGGCCTAAGGCATGATGGCAGAAATAGTCCGGTGACAGGGAGGTTTTTCGTGACCAATGAAGTGCGACGGGATTACCCAAGTTTTTCATGTATTTTGACCCGTTGAATCCGAATTTAGAGGGTGATTAGCCGGGAAAGCACCCGGAAAATTGTTATAGACGATTTTCCTAGTAAAGTTAAAAAAAATCTGCTAACGTAAAATTCTCTACAAAAAGGTCAGAACAAGTTTGTCTGTAAAATTCACCGTTTTCGAGTAAATAGTGCTCGAATATCGAAAAAATGCAATTTTCTCAATTTCTAGTACTCTCATTCAGTCACATAATGGTATTTTCAGGATCACCTTGTTCCAACAAATTCTTTGTATATCTCTCGACTATGAATTTCCTGATACTTTAACCTTGCATGGAAGCGGCATTTTTTAATTCGCGAAGCTCACGTCGTGGACGAATTTCTCATAATAGTCATAGTGTCAATTAAAACGGTTTCAGTACATATTTTGTCATAATCACCAGGCATTTCAGTAGTGAAAAAATGGAAAATTCTGCTTAAAAGTACAAGAATTTTCTGGAAAATTTACCTTTTTGTTGAAAAAAAAAAAAAAAAAAATTAGGGGGACACATTGTTTCTTTCTTGACAAGCTCTTTGTTGAATATTGCAATTTTACATGTTATTGTTATTTTGGAAATAACTCAATGTGGCGCTTTTGTTGCAGACATTAGTTATTGCCTGCAGGGACCTACTCTCTACTGATGAGGGCAAAATCCAGAAATCGATCTTTAAGTGGTCCTAATGTTTCAATTAACATTTCCATGCAACTAGCAATTGCGGAGATAACCTTGTAGGAACTCTACACGGAAATTCATTGGATAAAATTCAACATTCGTTGTGGTATTAGCCAGGAAAGTAGTTGTTTTCTGATGGATTTTTCACCCAATTTTTCCTATTGTATAGGATTATGGAAATGAGCCTCTTCTGGTAGGACAGGACACCTTGTTTCTTTCTTGACAAGCTCATTGTTAAAAATTGCAGATTCCTTTTACATGTTACTGTGATTTTGGGAATCACGCAATTTGGATATTGTTGATTGGGCTGAAGTTCAGATGGCGCTCGTGGTTTAGTGAACGCTACACTACGATCGTGGTCTTAGCTTTTGTCTTGACATGGACATTTAATTGAATCCTTTGTTGTAGACATGAGTTTTTGTCTGCAGAGACCTACCCTCTACTGATGAGGGCAAAACCCAGAAATCGATCTTTAAGTGGTCCTAAATGTTTCAATTAACATTTCCATGCAACTAGCAATTGCGGAGATAACCTTGTAGGAACTCTACACGGAAATTCATTGGATAAAATTCAACATTCGTTGTGGTATTAGCCAGGAAAGTAGTTGTTTTCTGATGGATTTTTCACCCAATTTTTCCTATTGTATAGGATTATGGAAATGAGCCTCTCCTGGTAGGACAGGACACCTTGTTTCTTTCTTGACAAGCTCATTGTTAAAAATTGCAGATTCCTTTTACATGTTACTGTGATTTTGGGAATCACGCAATTTGGATATTGTTGATTGGGCTGAAGTTCAGATGGCGCTCGTGGTTTAGTGAACGCTACACTACGATCGTGGTCTTAGCTTTTGTCTTGACATGGACATTTAATTGAATCCTTTGTTGTAGACATGAGTTTTTGTCTGCAGAGACCTACCCTCTACTGATGAGGGCAAAACCCAGAAATCGATCTTTAAGTGGTCCTAAATGTTTCAATTAACATTTCCATGCAACTAGCAATTGCGGAGATAACCTTGTAGGAACTCTACACGGAAATTCATTGGATAAAATTCAACATTCGTTGTGGTATTAGCCAGGAAAGTAGTTGTTTTCTGATGGATTTTTCACCCAATTTTTCCTATTGTATAGGATTATGGAAATGAGCCTCTCCTGGTAGGACAGGACACCTTGTTTCTTTCTTGACAAGCTCGTTGTTAAAAATTGCAGATTCCTTTTACATGTTACTGTGATTTTGGGAATCACGCAATTTGGATATTGTTGATTGGGCTGAAGTTCAGATGGCGCTCGTGGTTTAGTGAACGCTACACTACGATCGTGGTCTTAGCTTTTGTCTTGACATGGACATTTAATTGAATCCTTTGTTGCAGACATGAGTTTTTGCCTGCAGAGACCTACCCTCTACTGATGAGGGCAAAACCCAGAAATCGATCTATAGGTGATCCGAATGTTTCAATTAAAATTTACATGCAACTTGCAATTGCGGAGATAGCCTTGTAGGAACTCTGCACTGAAATTCATTGGATATAATTTGAAGTTTGTCGTGGTATTAGCCAGGAAAGTAGTCGTTTTCTTATGGATTTTCTACGCAATTTTTCCTATTGTATAATATTATAATAATTATTATAAATATAATAATATTAAAAAAAAACAATCAACGAAATCGAAGTAGTTTTGACTGGCTCCGAAAAAAAAAAGTATTGCTATATACCTATATTACTTACTTACGTCCTTAAAATTTAAAAGATCTTTCAGAGTGATTGTCATTTTATGTTCCGTTAATAACTTCCATCAGTGATCAGTTCATCAAATATAAATTTAATAAAAAAACATTAATCAAGCTCACCTGTAAAAACTACAAGTAGGTGGTAGTTGAAGATATTTGCCATGTCAGTGTTTTTTTATTTCTCTGATGCACGTTCTTCGAGAAGCTTTAAATCAGAGATAGAAATTGCAAATGTATTTCTTGATGAATTAGTGGTGAATATGCGGTTTACTATATTCATATTTTATAAATCTAAATCTCATCCACAACAATAATTTATTGTTACTGCTGAACAACAGAACAAAAAGTTGGTAGATAAATAATATTAATTCTTGTGGCAATCCAAGCACGTTTGAAGAAATGTTGATATTAACTACACGAGGACTGTTTATACTTTATAAATTGACAATTATATATATTAACATATTATGTTCATGATTACATTAATTATAATATCTAAATAGAACAAAATATAATGAGAAATTGTAGAAACAGATTATTGAAAACTTGTTTGGCCGGACTTGCAGTACAAACTACACTCAATATTTTCTTTATTTATTTACTTTCCGTAAATATAACAATGTAAGAGAAAGTATATGTATGTTGATGTAGTATGTATGTAAGTACACAAATTCCTAAAATAAACAATAATAAATAAACTGATACATTTTTTAACAATGAAAAACTTACGCTTGCATCTATATTTCAATCTATTTCTCAAATTATTTCAGTGAAGTTCCTAATATTATTTCAGTCAACAGATTTTTTTTCCCTGACATGTGTTGTCAATCATGTCTGGTACCACAGTATGTTTAAACTCTGTCATATAGAGACAACTCAAGGTTGAACAATAAATAAAAATTACTAAGTCTATTCAAATTAAGTTTTTGAATACGTATCATTCTTCACAGAAATATTAACATACGGTTCGGCACTACAGGTATGGAATCCCTGCAAAACAAAATATTCCGACAAAAAACATATTTTTTTTTTGATTGACGTGGTCGTTACTTGATGGAAATCCATAGTTAGAACACTAAGGTAAAACACGACTAAAATTTCCACAAAATTGATCGTCTTTGCGACATGTTTCTCAGGATTTACTCAGTTCAATATGAAGAAGATACACATATTTTGAAAGAATTCTTTGAATTTTACTCTTCCTATTTTCCATTTCAAGGGGACAACTTGTCATCCTTGATTGATAATAATATCCCAGCCTTCAGTAAGCTGAAATAGGAACAACATTTTTCCTACGAGCTCCATATCAGTTCGACCATGTTTATCAGAAAGGGACCAAGCGACATTTTTTTTTTCAAATAGATAAATAATGGCACCAAGCGACGCAGGCAGTTTGATAGAATAGTATCCAGAAAAGACCCAAATGCCGATTTATTTTTGCGGAAAAATACAAGTTTACGCACACTCGTCGGGTAAATTGATTTTCTATTCGATACGTGTCTGCAACTCTCCAATATATTCTCATTGCCACTTGAAATCAAAATATTGAGTGACCTGTTGAAGTTTTTTATAATTTCCCAGTATTGTTTCATACTTTTAGTGTATTAGTGTATGGAAGAGCAGTCATTCCTATGAAAAAATAGACATATAATATAACCAAAGCACAATCATCAGAAGGATCTGAAGGAATTTTTTAAGAAATGGTGAAAAAAATTACAACCTTTTTGGTTTCTTGGAAATATCCCAAAAAGTATTGAAGGAATCGTTTTAACAGTCAATGGAACTTTTGTAGATAATTATAAAACCTACAAAAGAATTTTTTAAGCGACAGGATCGGCGCATTTTCCACTGAAAGAATCCGGGAAAACCTCGAAAAAGACATCATTTTTTAAAAATTCATAATTTGTACAAATCTGAAGTTGTGGAAACTGATAGATAATAAGATGTGATTCAACCATGCGCCAGATGTTCTCTGTTCTATGTGTAGTTTTTGTACAATCGCGTTATAAAAATTTAAGGGCACATCTTGCATGATGTGCCGATTTAAAGAAAATTTTCAAATTCAAATTGTGTTGTAGGTATGTGGAAGAAGATATCAATATCTATAATTTGTATATTTTGGATTTTCACCGAAGATGTGGGAAATGTGTTGAACATGTCACTAAAAGTTACACCAAACGCTTGAAAGTGTGTTTGTGGCAGAATCGAGGAGCGGTAGTGGGGAAATTGCATTGTTCAAATCGCCACGCGGTTATACTCTCCTCTCCACGATAGTTTCCCCACTATTGCTACTCAACTATGCGTGGAACATACTTTCAAGCGTTTAGAGCAACATTCTGTGGCATTTTCCACACAATTCCCATCTCTCAGATGAAAATCCAAAACATACACATTGTAGTATTTGATCTTTACTTCCAGCCATTCACAGAATTTCAATATGATTATTTTCTCTCATATCTACGCATTTTGCAAAATGAGCAATTGAATTGTTTATAACGCGATAGTGCAAAAACTACACATTGGACAAAAAATATCTTGCGCAGAATAATTGAACAACATGTTATTATCTATCAGTTTCCAAAATATTGTTTGTACAGTTTCAGATTTAGTTATGCAAATTGTGAATCTTTAAAAAATGTTCTCTTTTGTGAAGTTTTCCCGGATTACGAAAATGCACCGATCCGGTCGTACAATTCTCTACAAAAGTTCCATTGACTATAAAACGATTCCTTTAATAGTTTTGGGAATATTTGCGAAAAAACAAAAAAGTTGTACTTTTTTTTAAAACTATTTCTTTTTTAAAAAATTCCACAAAGCGATTTTGCTGGTGCGAAAACCGGGGTTTTCATTAACGAACCATCTTATAAAAATTAGCATAAGCCATTTGAGTCTTTCATTTTGTGGGTGAAAAAACTTTTATAGCTTGGTCTATGGCAAAAATATTGAAGAAATATATTATTCTCAGAAATAAAAAATAGTATTTTCTGAAAATTTATTGATTCATGAAGAGAATATTGGACGGAAAAAGATAAGATAAAACAAATGAATTGCTTAAAACTAATACAATAATTATTATTGGTTAGAAATATTAATTATATTCTTAACAATTATTTTATGAAAATGTAAGATTTCAAATTGAGCTGAAAACTATTAAAATTCTTGTTAATAACTAGTTACAGTAACTTTTGTAAATGAACAATAAAATACCTAAAATAAAATACATACAAATATACAATTATTTACGAAAAATATTATTTTAAATATCCAGCATAGAAAGCTGACATTCTTGGACGATGTGATGATAGCTTGTAGAGGCGCAGCCAAGAATGTGTGTTTTCTATGTTAGGCTATGTTATGTCATTTTTCCGCAAATCGTTCAGGAAGTCTTGAACTGTCAATTTATTTCATTATAGAATATATTAATGAATATTTCAAGCAGTTACTTTTCGTTGCTTGGCAACCACTAGATACATACTACTAGAGCCTACTAGATATATGGTATATTATTTCTCCAAGAATTTTTATCACAAATGTCAATATTTCTGAAAATAATATATTATGATACAAGTTTTTTAAGACACCATTTTGTCGCACGCGTTGTTTGGAGTACGACGAGTGAAGGGAGGAGTGCTCCAAGAGAATAAGTGCGACAATGTGTCTTATAAAAAGTGTTTCATATACTATTTTTTCTATTTGGCATTTTTTGTGGTTTTTCATTGGAAAAAATTGGATTTCATATTAATAAATAATATCAGAAATATCGGGTTGGTAACATTGATAAAATATTTAAAATTTGAAGGAGGCTGTCAGGTAATAGAGCACTGTCAGTTGACGTCACAACATGGCGGTCATGGGGGGACAAATAAAGCATTTGTGCATTTTTTGTGGGCGTTAGTGGACAATTGCGATTTTTATAAACTTTAAGACATTAAGTGATTCACGGAGCCTTATGGAAAATGGGTTCAATGGGTTTGTTTTTGTTCAGTGTGTTTGTCACCCTATGGCATTTTTCCGCAACTGTCATATTACGTCACTGGCAGTGGTCTATTCATTTGTTCACATGAATTATCTAAATTTTGAATGCAAATATCAGTAAATTGCCTTTTTTAAAATGACTGATGAAGAAAACTCAAGTTGCACCCCTCCTGAATTGAGAGTAATTGCTCAAACGGCTGTGAATGATTTGTTGCCCAAAAAAATCTCGTTCAGTGTACGAAAAGGAATCCCATCCCTTTTTTCTGACGTTCATCTGACAGTTGATGTTACCAATCTCGAAAAAATTTATTCATAATGAGTTTATTTTAGACTCCAAATAGAAAAATATATTTATGAACCTCAAGCTGCCACTGGGCACTTTTCTGTTCTTTCTATAAATATGTACAATTATTCCATTCTAAGATTGAATATTTTTATTTTGAAGCTGCCAATGGGCAAACGACCCTGCATTGCAGCAATAATAGTAATGAAATATTTTTCGTTAAACTTCAAGTACGCTTTCATATAAGTTGATAAACACATAAAATTCTGTTCAAGAGATAGAAGCTACCCAAAACACCAAAACTACGTCACTTCGGTAGTAAATTGCTCTTGAGAATGCTAACTTTGTTAGCGAAACGCGCGTCGAGTGAAAGTGACGTAGTTTTGGTGTTTTCGGTAGCTTCTATTTCTTGAATTGTATTAACACCAAAGGTTCCAAACATCCACTTTCGAACATAAAATTCAGGAAATGTTACTTTCTGCGTAGGTGTGATACATCAACAAAACTCCTATTCCTTGTTTATTTCTATGCATTTCAAGGGTATGCATTGGAAAGGAAGACCTTATTAGGTTTTCGTTCATTCACCTACATTTTTCCATCCGAGTTCTTCTACAAATAACTGAGATGTACTATGATAATTCTCGAAAATGTATCTATGACGTATTTTTTGTCTTCACGGCAATACATCGTGATCAGCATGATTCACTTTGGGGATTCATTCCAGTTTCTAAAACAGAAATATTAATCGTTATTTCACTTGGTAGAACCTCATTTCTTTAAACAACAATATTAAACTTCTAGAATTTTAATTTGTCAATACTCCAGAAGTCTTGTGAAATCGAGTTTATATAAAAATTTTTTAGAAAACGTTGAGTTGAGTCTAGATACTTGTGCCTCTATTGTTCTGGTTATTAAAATGGAGGTTTTGTTGAAGGGTGAAGGGTGTTTGTAAGACGGGTGTATGATGCCAATTAATAATGAATGGCAGGTGTGAAAAATTCAATAAAAAAAATGTGGAAAGTTTAAATTGTGTTGGAAAATTAGTCGAAATTTTGGGAACCGCTGTCCGCCGAGAGTCAGCTGCCCGGAGCAGTGCCACAATAATACTAGAACTACCGGATGGAAGAAACTGTGTAATTTTAAACAGCTTTTTCCAAGATTTTCCGAATTTTCGAAGAAAATTTAAAATTTCAACAATTTTTTTTCGAATTTTTTACACTTGCCATTCGTCATAAAATGGCATTGAACACCCGTCCTTTACGGGAGTACAAGAGGTTAGATTACACCCTGTAGAGTAAAATGAGACCATAAAAAGTTGGTATTGAACAAAATTGGGACTGCAGAAAATCATTTTATAAGAGGCAAGTTCTACTCAAGTGAAAAAAATTTACATAAAAAATCTGTTTAAAAACAATATTTTATTTATAAACTACTAGCGAACCCGACTGACGCTCTCCTATCCATCATTACAACTATTGATGAATGAATGTACACATTTAAGAAATCTCATCAAAATCGGTGGAGTGGATTCGGATATTAATCTGAAATGGTGTTTTATTTTAAGGAAGATTGTACCTTTCAACTGAAAACAATATTCCACAAAAATGTTAGAACTCGCTGAAGCTCAGTTACTTGTCAAAACATGCAGTTTTAAGTCGTTTTTGACCCGTACACCCACAATGTTGCCATTTGAAAATGAAATAAGAGCAATGATTTAAAATAGTTATTTACCTAACAAGTGCGGAAAGTAGTACTTTTCCGTACGCCGTTAAGGGCGGAAAAGACATTTTCCGTAAGAGTTAAGTACAATATTTTTCCTAAGAGTGTTTTTGCCATTTTATTTATGAAAAAACAAGGTTTTTAATAAACAAGTTTTTATAATAAAACAATAATACAAAATGACTAATAAGACAGAATAGTTACATAGATCATTTAGTTAGTCCTAAATATCCTCATTTTCAACAATACAAAAATCGTACGGAAAAGTAAAAATCGTGCGGTAAAGTAACTTTTCCGCACGATTTTAAATCGTACGGAAAAGTAAAACTTCCAAAACGAAAAATCGTGCGGAAAAGTTACTTTTCCGCACGCTCGTTGGAAAATCAAATTTTACACAGCAACATTTTAACCGGAAACCGTAAAGTTGTATTTTTCCCAATACCTACTTTTAGACTAAAATCAATAATTTGAACGTATCCATAGCCCTCTAGACTAAAAATTAAATTTTGGAATAAAAAAAAAATTATTACAAAAATAACGAGTGATATTCAGAATATTATACGGAGACAAAAAATGAATCTGAGTTACTTGTCAAAAAATGCAGTTTTATGTCTCATACAGATCCTTCAAATTTCATTTCAATATTTGCAAAATAAAAAAAGTTATAGTGGCGAGCCACTTTCCGTGGACACCCGGTATATAGGCGTCCTTCTTGAAAAAACACTTTTTTACTGATAATAATAATAATGATAATTTTTGGATCTCGAAAACGGCGTCAACGATTTGGATCAAATTTTGTATTTAGATAAGGTATACCTACATAAGTTCATCTATGCATATAGGCGCTTTTTATGAAAAAATGCGATTTTACTCATAATAATAATAACAATAATAATAACATGAATTTTTTTATCAGAACGGCTTTTGATAGGGAAATTTGGGCTATTCATGAAAAAAACATAAAATTTCTCTCAAATGCTTAGAAATGAGCAATGTAGTAGTACATTTTAAATTTTTTCAGTCTAGAATAAGTCATCTTCTATGATATGTTCTTGTCAAATATTTTCAAAAAATGCAAAATGGCAACATTCCTCTTGAATTATGACATTTTCCATTTATTGTACATCGAAACCCGCGGGATAAACTAATACGCTTTGTTGCCGAAATGTCTATTTTATTATATTTAGGCTTACAAACTCTGCTCTCAAAGAAATTATTTGAGGATGTTCCTGAATGGTTTGGAAGTTGAAATTTTAGAAAAATGTATAGACCTAAAAATCGGGAGCAGTTGGCCCAGATAAGCATACCCTCTTTTTGTATTTAGATAAACTTTTGCATTTTAAGTTCATCTATATAGGCGTCTTTTTTAGGAAAAGGCGATTTTGCAAATAATAATAAAAATAATGACGTGAATTTTTGGATCTCGAATACGTGTTCAACTTTTTGGATCAGATTTATTATTCAGATGAGGTATTGCTACTTAAGTTCTTCTACATCTACATCTACTTCTATAGGCGCCTTTTCTGAAGAATGGTCATTTTTATAATAAAAATATGAATTAGTGGATCTTGGAAACACTGTATATGGCTTCAGGTAAAGTATAGTACGTAATGCGTGTTATAAAGCAATTACGCGGCTTCGTGCGTAATTTTTCCATTCGTGCGTAATATGGTTTTTACAACACTTGTTACGTAATATACTATTACCTGCTATTGTTAGAATAATAGGCTATTGGGTATTCAGTCAGTCATAGGCGTACTTCCATTAGAATAACATTCGACTTCTATGACAATTACATTTTCTATGTGATAACCAAATTTCAGACAAAAATATGAATACAAAACAAAATAGCGGTTCATTACGTTACAGCTCTGTTATGATGAATCTTCAGTATCATTCAGTTTGCTATGTTATTTGTCTGCTGGTACAGAGAACTTTTTAACTGGAACTGGTTGGTTTCGACAGGAAACTCATACCAGAGTTCCAACATTATGTGCCACCATTTTGTTTTGATAGAATATTTTTATCTGATAGTCCATTGTCTTAAAAATTTAGAGACGATTCAAATGAGGAATCACTCGACCTTCAATGCGATTTCAAAAAATCTTCCAACATGGCTGTCAAAGAGTAGTCTATAAACTATCATTAAACAAAATGAAATTTCAAATGAATTTTTTTTTAAATTTGCAAATAGATATTTCAAATTCCGCATGTGGACCTAAAATCAATTTTCTCAAATAACTTTTTTTGCTTTGTTTACAAATAATAATAATAATAATAATAATAATAATAATAATAATAAATCGTCTTTATTGTTTGATGTACAAAATAGGCGTAGTTTAGCCAAAGGCTACTCTTACACCCCACTTTCGCCAATTCGTAATCAGTTTTTCCAAATTTGCCGCCATATTGTTAGTCATGTAACGTAATGTCAAAATCGATAATTAGATTTTCCAATAAGCAGAAACGGTCCCCTAAAACGTATTTTTTGTAACTCTGATAATAAAAATGATTCCCAAACGTTATGGTCCACACTGTACCTATATTAAATTTAAGGTAGGTAATTTTAGAAATATCAAAATTTGTAAATAACAGTAGAAACCTATAATTCTATATTTTCAAATACTAAAAAATTCCAAGAAACATCATACCTTTTGTGAAATATATTCTTTCAACGATTATACATATGGTAGTATGGTAGTAGGTAAAATATTGTACAATATTTGTGTCGTTAATTCATATTACGATAATCGATGGGCTATCGAACTCGGCCTAAAGGCATCGTTTGACAAATGTTCCATCTCATATCGTAATATGAATCTTTACGACACTTATATCGTAAATATCTATTACCTACCACCAATATGTAATATCAAACATTACGATACTGATATGAGTTTCGTAATGAGATACTTTTCCGCAGTAGTGTAATAAGGATTGAATTTTTTAATTTGTATCGGATTCTATATCTGAATATATTCTCTAATGGTCTGAAGTAATGGGTTGTATGCATAAAACTGAAGCAAATCCTTTTACTCGGATTTCTTGAAAAAGACCTATTCGTTTTGTTAAGTAATGAGAGAGACAAACCTGAAGTAAAAGCATTTGCTACTGTTTATGAATACCGCCCATTGTCGATGAAATTTTACTAAATTGGAATGAACGTGTGAAACTTGACAGTTCGCAAAATAAATCAACAATGGGCGCAACGCTTTCTTGTTGCATGATTCTAATATCATTAATTTAAGGAATATTGACTAATTTTGAGTAAATAATTAACATTATTGGTAATAGGTGAAATATTGTACAATATTTCACAAGAATGTAAATTTTGAGTAAAATGTTTATTTCACTCATTCATTGAAATTTCGTAATTTCAATATCTATACATTTTTCGTATACTTATGTATCTTTGATCGATTTTAACTTGTAACAAATATATATTTATAGAGTGAAGTTGTATAATTGTTGATCTTTCCTAGTCTAGTCTGAATGAAACCGAAAGATATGAGAAGAACCCAAATATTTGAGTTTGAGTTAAAAACTCACCTCGATATTTTCAACTGCTTCTTGAAGGTACGATGTCACGATGATAAACACGTTCTTCCCACACGCTTTTTAGCATTTTATACTGAATGATCAATGAATTAAGTTCTATGAAATTGAGAAAATATTCACTAAAACCTCAACACACCCACATATTTTAATGAATGTAATATTCATAACAACTACTGTAGTCAGCATTTGTACTACTGAATTCCATCTGCGGTTTTTCTTATCCGCGTAACAATTAATACTCGGAAATCATACGATGGGATACTTGCATTTCAGAAGATAATTCTATTACTATATATATATATATATATATTGTGTCTTTTTTTCGTCAAACCCCTTTCTTGCTTTCTTGTATATGATTTTTAAAATGTCGTTATCATTAAAAAAAACTTAATGTTTGCTGAAATCTCTTGAAAGAAAATTGAAAATTAGATCATTAAGTGAAGTACATTGAATTTTTTTTTTAATCGATTGAAATAAGAAGTATTTATAAACAGATTTCTTAATATACAGGGTGTAATCTAACCTCTTGCACTCCCGTGGAGAACGGGTGTATACTGTCATTTTATAACGAATGGCAGTTTTTAATTACGTGCTGGGCCCTTTTCGTGAACAATCGATTTCAAACTCAAAGTTTCATTTTCACAAAGTGGATTTATACGTTTTCATAAGTATCCGAGGTTTTATTGTCTTCATTTTGAATTCGAGAGCATACATGAATGATTCACATAACAGTTTTATAACATGCGATCCTGGATTTATTTCATTCTCTTATCCAGGAACAGCTGCGGCCTCCAGTAGAAGTACGCCCAACAATTTAACTTTAACTTACATTGTCTCTGTAATCGAGATTTATTCTCTAGTAAAATGTTTATTATAATCGCGAGGGCACATAAGACTCTTATAAAAGCGACAGAGGTTGGAAAACACTTCGGAAAATTACTATTGAACGGTAAAGTGGGCACTCCAATAATGGAAGACTTTATTTTTATTCTACGGTGTGTTTTGGTGAAGTTTTTTTGCGGTGTACTTTTCAGAAGGGAATTCTTGTTGTCGGAGAGTTGACGAAGACTTTAGGGAATGTAATTCAGCCAAGTTGAAATAATGAAATTGTGAGTCGGACCGAGGGTTCTCTGTTAATTCGCTTTTGCGCAGCCTACGAGATTTGCAGAAAAATAAACCCCAAAAATATCTTTTAGGCAATTTCTTTTTTATCTTTTATTTAATCCTCTATGAAATCCAGAAATAAAAATCTCAAATAATTTTTCTAGTTATAAAGTTTGACCTGACCTTTCTGAATTTATTTAATTAACATTCCCAAAAAATATACTTCAGGCATTCAAAAATTTTCATCGCATGTCTAATGATAATTAATTTTGAAAATACGCGTTGATCGCCTGACGGATTGAACGGTTTTCAATAACTACCTGACGTGATTGAAGATTTTAAACGAGTACGACAAAAAACTCTTATAAGTACTTATAAGTGCGAGAGAGATAGTTTATCCAGACCACGTGACCACGTGACCACGTAACCACGTAACCACAGTTTGACATGTAGCTCAAACTCAGCATAAACAACAGAGTATTTTGAAGTAGTTGAAGTTGAAGTGTTTGAATAACAATGTGTTATTGAATTCCTTGTGAAAGGTAGACTTAGAAAACAAAGCATCTCGTATCTTGGCAAGAATGATAATTTAAAAATTCACATATTTAATAAATTATTAGTTTTTTCACGTTAAACTGTTATTAAAATAAAATCTATTTTTTTAGCCAAGCAAATTTTTGATATTTATGACATCAGTTTAATAGTGCTCGTTTAATAATAATAATAATAATAATAATACTCCCTCATAAACACTCGGCTATTATTATTATTTGCCGTGGCGCTCCGGGGCGACTTACTGATTTTTGGTGGCGTATTCACTTTTCAGCTGCAGGAAAACCCGGAAAACCTACAACACCACCTCGGGTGGCCGGCATGCACTCCAAGCTAGCACTAGGCGAGATTGGCATCTAGGTAACACACAATACACTTGCTCTCAACAAGGCCTGTGGTCGTCTATCGATTCCGATATTGGGTACTTGAGAAGAAATCCCTCGTACCTACATCGGACTCGAACCGACTACCGCTATACTGAAGCTTCGAACGGCCTGCGCCTTAGACCGCCAAACCACCGACCACCCATTTGAAAGTACCTATTGTATTAAATAGTGATACTTTACCTGATGATGATGTTGAAGGTTCAGAAAGTGTGTTTTATGATTTGAGTGTACGTTGTTTCATCAATTCCTATAACACCGGGCATGGCAACCTTCAGCCGGGGTTGCATTGGCATATATTAGAATCTCGTCACTGAATTTTAAGCTGTTTTGTTGGCGAATTTTTTAAAAGTCTACGTATTTTCGTAGTCTTTCTTCATTGAAAATTATCGCTTCATCACCAAATCACACGGCACGGCACCTCCCTGGTTGTCGAACTTTTGAGATCTTCACTTACCAAGTAGGGACAATATTGGTACAATATTGTGAAAATATTGGCAAAATAGTCAAATAACTATTGGCGGAAAAAAAATGTGAACATGCAGCGATATTGGTTCAATATTTCAAAAATAATATTGGTGTCATATTCTCGAAGCAATATTGGCTTCAAAATGTCGATATTGGTACAATATCGCTGTAGCACACTTACATTGGAATAATATTGACAAAATATTATAAAAATATTGGCAAAATATTCAAACGTAATATTGGCGAGATAAAATTACAAGTATTTCGGGATATTAGTAAAATATTACTTGGACTTTGATTTTGGTTCGGAAATATGAAAAGGATGTTCATAAAATCTGTAGTGGAATGAAAACTAGAGAAAATAAAAAAATCAACTATCTGAATGAAAATACGAATTTTTCACTTTCAGATTTTTTCTTTTCAGTTAGAGTCTTTTTAAAATAAGTATCAAATGTAGTCCAATGTCCTGCGTGGCTTGCTTTAGCCGGGGAAGGTGTTCAACATTACTTGAACATTATACAAATAAAATTAGTGAAATATTGTGGAAGCATTTTGGCATCAAAATATTTAGCGATATTGGTACAAGGTACAATATCATTTTGTATTTTTTGGTAAAATATTCAAAGTGAGAAGCTTTATTTAATATATGTTACTATGATTCAGTTGTCGTTCCATATGTGGGGCCACCTAGTTGTTTCTTACCCAAGTTTGATCACAATTCATTTCAATATTGTTTATTGAATATTCGGCCAATAATCTAATTTCAATGATGGTGATACATTTTTTTTTGTAATATTGTATCAATATTGTCTTTAAAATATTGGCGTGAGGTTTTCGTAACAATCTCAATGAATATAGGGCCAATATAATTTTTCGATTATAGATGAAATTATATTCCACCAATATGCTATCAAACTTGGATGCACAATATTGTTTTCTATCTCGAAAATCGATGATAGAGAAATATTGAAATATCAATATTGGAGCTAGATGTTGGAAACAATATGCAGGCATTATCGCACTATCAATATTGGTGAAAATTATTGAACCAATATTGTCCCAATATTTTATGAAACCATTTACATTCAGAACAGGTTGAGCCAATATTCCACCAATATTAATAATGAAATATTGTTTTTCCCATACGCACCCATATTGGTTCAATAATAAGTAACTCAACATTTACAATATATCCATATTGGCCCAATATGAAAACAAGATACAGCCAATATGAGGTGCTACCTGGGTTGAGTCTTTCCACAGCCTCTATTCTGGTTCATTCCACGGAGATTTTTTTAACTTTCCAGAAACTTTGAGAACCATCTATAATTTTCTTTCTTTTATCCTAGATATTTTCTGAAAGTTCTACAACCAATAATTCTTCCTGGTGGCCGAACTTTCTTGTGTTTTCGATACGAAACAATAAAAACGTCTTTTCAGTAACGAGTACTTTATTCACTAGTGCATCGTAGCAAAAGGAGTGTTTAATAAACAAGTGTCTCCAGGAATTTATAAAAAAGTTTTAAACCACTGTAATCAAACAGTAACCCTAGCGATGTATTTAAAAAATGAAGTTGCTATGGTAATAGTGAAGTTGGTCTAGATACAGATTGTGAATCTGAATAATTGATCATTAAGCACGGTACGCTGAATGCCATGCATTTTAGTTATGTGAGTAGAAAAAATAGGTAACTTAAGATTTCAATTCACTCGGTTGTTACCTGTTGGAAATCCATAGCACTTTTCAGTCTGTTAGATATGTAAGTGAGTCAAAATCATTTAAATACGATAAGATTTCAACAAATTACATAACATCGCGACATGTTTCGGTACACTGTAGCTATTTCAAGCGGCTAATACAATAACTCAAGTATTTGAGGAGTGCTCAGTGCTTAGTGCTCCCTGACTAGAATTACTTTTTGAAAGTGCTTAGTAATCGCGAGCATTTTATAAATGAAAAAGCTTGGTGCTCGAGATTTCGGAGCACATTTCAAGAGTGCTTAATGCTTAGTGCTGAAAGCACTTTTTGTCAGTGCTCGGCACAGCTCTGGTTGACGTACTGGTACTATGTAACTCCATACGTTCTCCTAGAGTTGAGCGGTAGAGTATTGATTGTGTTGTCCCATCGAAAAAAACAACCTCTCAGTTCATTTTCACAATAAAATAATAAGAACTATAAATATAATAGGTTTATGCTCATGTATAATATTTATACAGTGCGACTTTTTATAGTCCCCCCCCCCTGTTAACTTTTGAACGGTTTGACGTAGAGCGATAAAAAAAAACCGTTTCGAGGGTTTCACCGATACTACCTTTTGAAATATAACGCATTGTGATTGCTCGATAGATGGCGCGGGGGGGCACAAAAATCTATTTTTTTTAAATGGCATGGGGGGTCGAGTGACACATCGTTGAAAAGAGAATTGGATTCTCTTTTCAACCATCTAATTTTTTTTAAATTTCGTTAATATGCTTTTTCACAATAAGCATTTGAAGTGTCAATGTAACAAAAAGAAAACAAACTATTATGACATGTAGTATTTAAATAATTAGAATCAAAATTGTTGTCAATTAACGAAGCAGGTGTTCGAAATGTCCACCTAATACTTCTTGACAATAAAAAATTCGATTCACAAATTCCTGCCGAACATTATTCAACATGTCTGCAGTTATACCAGCACAAACCCGTGTTATTCGTTCTTTAAGTTCTTCCAAAGAGTTGGATTGTTGCTCATACACTTTGGATTTGATTTATCCCCACAGAAAGAAGTCACAAGGTGTAAGGTCTGGTGATCGTGCCGGCCATTCGATTGGTCCACGACGTCCAATCCATCTTATAGGGTATGTTACATCCAAATACTCTCGAACTTGACGTTGGAAGTGAGGAGGGGCCCCATCTTGCTGAAAGGTGATGTGTTCCTGAAATTCGTTCTCATTTTCTTCTAATATTTCAAGTATGAGTGGTTCAACCGTATCTCTTAGTAAATCCAGGTACAAATTACCGTTTAAGTTTTCTTCCAGAAATAAGGGGCCTACAATATGGTCTCCGAGAATTCCAGCCCACACATTTACTTTCTGTGGAAACTGTGTGTGACCTTCTCGAAAGATATGGGGATTTATATCACTCCAGTATCGCACATTTCCGTTCAAAAAAAAGGTACAAATATTCCTAATGTAATTGGGGTTCCTAGCTATCTTTTCCTCCATAATTTCACAAAATTCCATTCTTCGGTCTGGGTCGTCTTCTGTGAGTTGGTGTAACATTACTAATTTGTATGGATAGAACTTGTGTTTCTTCAAATGTTTTTTTACTGTAGCTGTTGAGACCCAATCGTACTTGCTACACGAGAGGTACTTTGTTGCGGATTTACCACCATTTCGGCAATTATCGAAACCTTTGTCTCTTCCGGAATTGATTTTCGACCAGCTCCACCTTTCCTACGAACACTGCCAGTTCTGTTGAATTTTTCAACTAGTTCCCTCAAATATTTCCGAGTTATAGGATGTTCAGGAAATTTTTCATTAAAAATTCTCTCCGCTTCGTGGTAGTTCCGATGGGCCTCACCAAAATTATAAATTGCTTCAATTTTTTCTTCGAAAGGACGTATACGAACCATGATGATATCAAATATTCAAAGTAAATAAAAGTAAATAATAATTATAAGTAGACAAAACTCCTCAGTGAATATGAATACAATAATTCATTATAGGTAACTAATTAATTATTGTCATTTAAACAAATCCAATAAATAGTCCTTTCGTAGTACCTGTTATTACTTTGGTCATTAAAAATAAATGAAATGGGTATAATTTCGATATCCTAATACCTAATTAAGCTTTGAAAGGAATTCAAAATGAATAATTATTAATGTTGTGAATTGTCTTTATTGACCGTATTTCATGGTATTGATTGCAATTGTGAATCACTAAAACAATTAAGGTATTTTTCTTCAAATATTATTATTTTAATACCACCCAAAATATTTTCCGTCCCATTATTTCACATCAAACCCTTCAAAAGTTATTGAGGTAAGGTAAGGAAACGAATTCAGATCCGCTCTTATACTTGACACTTCAAATGCTTATTGTGAAAAAACGTGTCAACGAAATTTTAAAAAAATTAGATGGTTGAAAAGAGAATCAAATTCTCTTTTCAACGATGTGTCACTCGACCCCCCATGCCATTTAAAAAAAATTAGGTTTTTGTGCCCCCCCGCGCCATCTATCGAGAAATCACAATGCGTTATATTTCAAAAAGTAGTATCGGTGAAACCCTCGAAACGGTTTTTTTTATCTCTCTACGGCAAACCGTTCAAAAGTTAACAGGGGGGGGGGACTATAAAAAGCCGCAATGTATATAAATTTGGTTATTGTCTCATTCATTACCTATCGTTTTCCCACCCTTAAATTACTTTGTTCGCCCCTTTTGACAAGAGGATGAGGTCGCATCTGTTTCCTCCTAATTCCTATAAAATAAATCCAAGAGTGCTCTGGCACACATCTAGAAACAGTTGAAATCAGTGCGTTATATGCAAAATAGGAAGCGGAATCGTTCCGTCGACACCGGGGGAGGGTGTTTCGCCAAATGAATGTTATTTAGTCGTACATGTCACACGTCACGGGTTTCATTACTTGTCAGAAGCACGTTAAGGTTGTTGGATTCCCACCGGGAAATGATTGGGATTATGTATTCCATTTTCTCTCGAGAGTTGCTGATGTCTTGTGTATTAGTTGTCGGCGCGGAGAAATTGACGGGTGAATTAGTTTCGGCTTGATGGGATTCTTTGGGGTGATTGGAGGGTTTCTTGTGTTAGCTGATTGCCTAGATGGACACTTTCAAAAATGTTTCATTTCGTAGAACATAATCAAATTGTCTTTCTGACTTTCCAAAAATTCAGTTCTTTGAATATGATGATCGCATTTTGAATCTGAGCTATAACTTCATCGGATTAAAAAAACTATAGCAATCATTTTTACATTTTTGAGACGGGAAAACGAGCTCCTTTATTCTTATCAGAACCATACACTGATAAAAAGGATATTTTGCATCAATGCATAATTGCATTGATTCCAGTCGATTGTATTCTTGAATAGGTCCAACCATATATTAGTTTGATTTTTTGACAGAATCCTCTTGACCACTTGAAAGGAAACTGTTTTGAGACATATAAACAGTTTCTTCATAGAATAATGAGAGTTGTTTGGTGCAAGGATATTTCAACTTTGATAATGAACACTATTGTGAATACTTTCTTTGTTCGATGGTGTGAGTTGGTTGAGGCAAGAATATTTCAACTTCAATAACGAACAATATTCTTCTTCATAATGCAATACATTTTTGATTCAAGATTATCTGCATTTGGAGGCTCAGTACAAATGTGCACTTGGTTATAAAAATATGCCATGGAAGCCATGTTCATATAGTACAATTCAACAAACAGAGAACAACTGCGAACAATTGAGGTTTAATGGTTATATATGAGAAGAGTTTTGTAATATTTTAATTTCAGAAACTATATAATCAACGTAGGTACCTCTTCGGTGACGCATAGAAATGCGATCGAATATAGAAACGACAGCGTCATTCGCCATTATCACACACCTGTTGAAAACGAAAATATCTTCAACCTACCCATACAACTGGTTCATAAATGACCTAAATTCAAATCGTGCAGAAATAATTGGACCTCCATATTGCACTTCTGTAGCAGCACATTTGCACATAACCACTGTGTCAAATACAAAACTAAAAAAACTAAAAACTTAAATTATGATTCAAACACAACCCCCAAACCAAACGCGGGCAAAAGCAAACAGGATAGAGGTCCCAGTCGGTAGTCGCAGTGCGCGCTTTCGCGTAGGTTCGGGTCGTTCCGGTAGCGGGGTTTCGCCAAGAAATCATGTTTTTGAGTCAAAAGGAGCATTTTTCACAAACAGGAGTTCTCTAGGGTAAAGAGTTGAAATGTATTAATGCAAACAAATTCATTTCAAGAGAATTTATGTAAAGAAGCAAACAGTTCAATAAGTTTGAAATAAGAGTATATTCATCAATTAGAAATAAATATTCTTTTCAGAAGATGATTCTGTTCAAGAGGATATATATATATATATTTCATTGAAGACATACTTTTTATCAGTGTATATTAATTATTATTTATTGTATTATAATCCACTCAGATCGTTTCCAGGGGAGCCTGTTTGAGAAAAAAAAATATAGTAGTTTTTTTCTCACTAGTTCTATATGGTTTTTGGAGTATTGAATCTGAATATCAACTTTTCTACTTCCCACGCATATGGCTTCACAAACGAATATCGTAATAAATCTCAAAATGTCTCTAAAAGGCAATTTTAGACAGTTTTTCACTAAAACCACGCAATTTTAGAGGTTTGCCATTACCCAAAAATAAAGTATATTAAATTTGCTACAAAAAGCCGCCCTAAAATGTATTTTTTCGGCAACCGTCCGGAAAGTATGTACTTTCCGGACTAGTTCGGGAAATGCTCGAATTTCAATATAAATATTTATATAAATAAGAATTAGAATGTTTCTGTTAGTACCTATCTTCTCGCATTTCGATATTTAATACAAATAAGAATTAAAATGTTCGAAATTTTCTTCTACAAAGAAATATGAAAAATAAATGTGTCTCGATTTGTTATTCTACACGGTTGCCGAAAAAATTCTGTACGCAACACGTCCGAAAAGAGTTTTTTTGGACTCGCAGACTTCCAGGACTCGCTACGCTCGTCCTAGAATCTTGTCCACTCGTCCAAAAAAAAAAACAGTGTTTTCCGGACTTGTTACGTAAATTACTATTTTGGTTGAAAGGTTTGGCCGCTTCAGCACGCTGAAAAAAGGCTAAAATTTCCTTCTTTGTGGAAAATCTAATTCTCTACTTATTTTTCCGCTTGTAACTCAAAAACTATTCTCGTAATTACAAGAAAAGAAGGGCAATGCCAACGAAGATGCTAAATGTAGTCCTAGTCCACCAAAGCTAATTGGGAGTATTGCTTGATTCTATGATGTTTCCATCAGTTTCATATTAAATATATTTTCTAAGATACTACGTAGGTTACCGTAGAATTGGGAGACTTGGGACAATTTTGAGATCTAATTGACCGCAATTGAAAAACTTTTGAAAAAGTCATTATCATGCCAAATACTTAGGATTACAAGTTAGGATACGATTGTATAAAAAAAAATTAACCCATTTCGAAAAAAAAAAAAAAAAATAACAAACTGTCCTAAGTGACCCGTTGATTTTGAACACTTGGAACACGTTATTAATTTGCATGCTTGTCGTGAAAAAACGGTTTTTCAGGGTGTCTTGGGACGCATTAAAGATTTTTTTTAAGTTATCGATCAATTATTGATCGACAAAACAAATTTTCTCAAAGCGTTTTCGCTAAAAACCATGCCTCCATCTTCTATAGCCCTTTGAAGTGTTGAAGTCACAATATTCTCAAACACCTTTTATATTTGGACGGAATATCCCAAGTCCACAAAAAATATAAGAAATTTAAGCCAAGCAAAATATGGCAAAGTTTTACGTGCCAGTGTCAAATACTCCATCGTATGTCATAGGAAGTGTAGCTGTCTACAATTTTTTTATTTACTTACCTATATTTGAAGTTGAATCATACCGACACTCAACGGAAACAAATATTGTAAACTTCATGGATAATTACCCTGACATCTACCGAAACCTGCTAATTCAACAGATAGATGGTAGAACATAATGTCTAATTTTAATTTTAGTTCGAAAATATGAATAGGACATTCATAAAATCTGTTGTGGAATCATCTGCGACTGAAAGACAAACTTTAGTAGCTATTTTCCATCGTTCAATTTTCATGGAGAATGTTCCCCTTTTCAATAATGTCTAATGCTACGTAAAGAATTCACACCAATGTCCCAAGCAACCCAATTCTATGGTATCGAATTTTTCTACTCATGTATATGAAAACTGATGACAGTTAATCTCACTACTTGGTACTTGAATCAGGAAACGAACGTCACTTCGTTTGACAGTTCATAAACATGCAAGTTCAAAAAATTGTAATCCAGTATTTTATAAACAACATCTATCGTAGAAAAAATATCATTTCCTATTCGAGATGAAACACGTTTATTTCATTCGTGAGATTGCCACACTCGCTCCGCTTTGCTTGTGGACAAACTCCCACCCTCCGAAAAAAACTGTTTTCATCTCTTGTTGTAAAATATACTATTTTCTAGGTCTATAATCAACGATATAAGGAGAGTTGATATTGCTTCGGATGCGACTGAATCTGTTTAGAATTATGTGTGCGTTCAATATTTTCCATTAAATATTATTTTCTTCAATTCACTTATTCAAAGCACGCCTCCCCATGTGCAAATCGTGATTTCAAAAACGCTTGTTTTTCAAAGTTACCGTGGCTACATCAACAACTCGAGGACCGTCAAGTCTAAATGACAATTTTATGATTATTGATCTGAGAGGAGTACCTTCCCAGATAGCACACAATGTCCTAAGGAATTCCCCGTTTGATCATCCGTCTCTTCCACAGGACATCCCGAATATTTATTCCACCAATGCCAGTGTGACAATGTATATACTCCCAACTGGATCCGTACGACATCCCAGATGAGTGTCCGAATCAGGACCCGTGGACTTCCCAACTGGTTCCCTTGGACATTCTGAAACTGTGTCCAGATAACATCCTTAGAATATTCTCAATTCATCATTGTTGATTATGGTGGGACGTCCTCAGGAACACCATCCTAAACATGTCCTCAGGACTTCTTATCATATACTTCTTTAGGACATATCGATTAGTACCCATCAATGTCCGTGGGTCAACGTGTTATTTTTAGTTGGCACCACTGCACGAAATGTCGTCACTCGTAATGAACCCGAAAGAAAACGAAATATTCCGATTTAAGAACTACGCCGAACGCCATTTTGGTAGGCAGTTGTGAGTGACTTTGTGTCAAGTGTTTATTCGTTTAGGACTGATTGAGTGAGTTGAATTTATTCATCAATATCTCAGGATTGACTAACGAATGATGTACCTATGCCTGAGAAAAGTGGATAAAGCATTCTTAATAAGAGTTGAGAAACAAAAGCGGAACAGGCATAATGGTTGGCATGAGGTCGATATACATACATGTGTACAAGTGAATTTGAAATATTATTTTCTTTCAAAGGCATCAAGACAAAAAAGTGCCTAATTAAAGAATGAAACCGAGGCAAACTTCCGTTAGAGTTGGCTGCCTTTTTAAAGAAAGAAAATTATCGTGCAAATATTAATTTTTTTGTCAAGTAAAGCAGACATTTGTATTTATTCTATTTGTTTCATGGAAAAAATTTGAGGAAATATATATATTTTCACAAATATTTTCATTTATTTACTCCTTATTCATTCTCACTGTCCGTTTTCTATGATGCCATATTGCAGTTTAGGGAGATTTCGCGGATCTGATTTTGTTTTATTGCATGTGGTAGTTTGGTTCTGTGGAAGCTTAAAAATAAATACAAAATCTGGCGATCTCAATTATTTCAGAAGATATGGCCCATATTGAAGTTGAAGACAAAATGGTCATTTTCAGGAATCCATTCCGGACACTGAAAACATGTAAAATTCATTCTTGATTGAACTATATTACAACACACATATTCCCTTCCACATGGCTGAAACCAAGTCAGAGAATGTGTTTGGTGGATGGTTTAAAGAAAAAATGATTTTGTTTTTTTTAGTGTCCGAAATAGGCGAGTGAGAATTACCATTTGGTTAAATCCGAAAACCAGACTACTATATGCAACAAAAAATTGAGATCTCTGGATTATCCCTAAACTGCATTTTTAACCATAAAAATGATTGTGGGATGTCCTAAGCACATCATTGATCAGATACAGGATATACCATGGTTGTCATATAAGACATGCATCCTGAGGACATCATAAGGATGCAGGGTTTGGTAACATTTCCATCTCCCACTGACAAGTTTGGGATACCTATAAAAATCCCAGGGACGTCCCAATCATGCAGAAATTGATTCTAGTTGTGACCTAGTTGTATCCCTGTTTCATCCCCATGACTTGAATAGGACTCAGAATGGATGGAACAGGGAGGGACATTCTAACGAAGCGGAGTTTGGTAACATTTTCATATCCCAGGGACTTATTTGGGATACCCAGGAACATCCCTTGGACAATTTTTAGAACTTCCCATATTGGTCCCAACATGGTCATCGTCTTATCTGGGTTATAACGTCAAATGAAATATTACAAACAAATGCCAAACGTTTATTCAAACATTAACGAAAGGTATACTGATGTCTCATCACGAATTCAACCATTTTACATTATAAGTACCTATTTAATGAAACCAGTATTTATGATTTCAAAGTGAACCAATTGAAAAAAATTACTCAAAGTATTCGTGGTTAACTGATCTTTCAAACACTTGCTCTATTTCGAACACTCCGGCAGCGCCGTCGTGCTAAAAAAATAGCGCGTGTTTGAAATACTTTTTTATCCACTCATACTTCAATATACAGTGAAACCAGCCTAGCGATAGACGTGAAAAGGTCGTAGCAAAACGGATTATAGTCCGAAATATATCCAGTGATGAAGCACTCAACATGATCGAACGTGCAATTTATAATCTGTCGTTAGATTGGTTTCACTCTACTATTATAATAAGTTATGATAATTTGTAGTATTATAACATCAAATAAAATTTCCCTGATTTGACATTTACATACATTGGGAGGCGCCCAAATTAAAGTCTATGGAAACATTTTCCTCAAATTCGCCGCCCTATAACAAGCCCCAGACGAAGAGCGCCGTTGCGGTTTGTCTTACATATATAAAAATAGGATAACAATTTCCACGTCAAACTTTGATTCATCTACTCCATCAACCCTCTGTGTTATTCGATTCCTCAAACCATCACCCAGTTTTCCGCATTCTCTCGCCAGGGCCTTCTTCGAAACTTTCTCAATTAACGAATGGAAGCAGAAACGGAACAGTCAGCATGAATGATTTCTCATAATGCAGACGCATAATAACAACTATTCTTGAACTCGGAACCCGAAACGTCGTGTAAAACACGAGACAGCCTTGCAAATGAGCGCATCTGCGAGAAGCCGAGTTGACGGAGATCTAGAAGGGCGTAAGAAACTGTTTTCGTGGCGCAATTGTTATGCCATGTGCATGCCTGAATCGGATACAATGGCGAGATGGCATCCAAGAAAGTTTCGAGTTTCCACGGGATGGAGCGATGCTTGAAGATATTGTGTCTGCTGTGTCCAGACTTGGGCAATGCTGGGGTCGACACAATGATTCTGATAGGCCTGTTACTTAGGGAGTTTAATAATAACAATAAAAGTTTATTGAGTAAGGTGCAAAGTTGAAACCAATCGAAAGTATCAAAAGTAGTCTCACAGAAATTCATGTAGTCGCCTATGCAGATGACACCAGTTTTCTCATAAGGATCATAATTTGTTAGATCTCACAGAAAAAACACAAAGTGTTCATGAGCGGGTGGTAACTTGGGCTGATAAAAATCACTCGACATTAAACCAAAACCAAATTGATGAAATTTTCCTTTGGACAAGAATTCAGTATTTTTGAGAATGAGGAGTTACACGTTGAAAATTGCTCAACAACAATGATGTTAGGTATCACGCTGGACTATAAACTCACATACACCCCTCATATTGAAACTCTCTGCAATAAATTAAGGAAGAATTGTTACGCATTGAGGTTTATGTATAGACATTGTAGTAAAGAGGTTTTGCTGAATCTGTATTACGGAACAATCCATTGTCATCCTCAGTATGGAATACAGGGTCAATCTTTTTTTATCTTTACCATATCTTTGTTTAAAATATATTGTTACAGACCTGAAAGTTGATAAAGACTTCTCGAATTGTTCGAGATGGTTCGATGAATTAGATGGAAAAATCTAAAAGCACTAACTTTTGTTCTGGATCAATCGTCGAACATTCTTATTGTGTTCTATTGATTTCTTCGTTTTTCTAGAACTGTATTTATATATAGAAGCAATGCATTTGTGAGATGAAGAAGTTACCTTGGATACAAGTATTTTGGTATTAGTTTTGACAGTGACGTTAGTAAGTGACAAGTATTGTATTACAGCGTTGTCAAGTGAAGTTTGAATAATAAAGGCAAGTCCACACTAGTGTACACTTATTTTTGAAACCGAAGACGCAACAATATGTATGTCTGTGTTGTGTATGTATGTATTTATCATTATGTGACGTTTTCCTTGTTATTGTACAATAATTGAATCATCATCTATTTTGTACTCAAGAGAAATAATAATAATTATTATTATTATTGTTATTATTATTATTATTATTATTATTATTATTATTATTATTATTATTATTATTATTATTATTATTATTACCTCTACTTCAGTTATCCCACGAGTAAGGATATAGTAGGGGTAGGTTGTCTAAATTGGGGACTCTGTGTATATCAGATAATAAAGTTCATTGGAAATAAATTTCTTGAAAAAGTATTATTATTATTATTATTATTATTATTATTATTATTATTATTATTATTATTATTATTATTATTACCTCTACTTCAGTTATCCCACGAGTAAGGATATAGTAGGGGTAGGTTGTCTAAATTGGGGACTCTGTGTATATCAGATAATAAAGTTCATTGGAAATAAATTTCTTGAAAAAGTATGACGGTTAAATGAGTAATAACATATCAAAAAATACCTATGTTGTTGAGAGAACTATTTACTCAAATGATAAAACATGAAATATGTAAATAGTGCAAGAACCCTGTTTTGAACTACTGGTTGGGCAAAATGGGGACTCTATTAAAAACAATATAAAGTTGGGTTTTTTTGTATAAAACAGGTGAAATTGACTAACAAAAGTCACAAACATATGTCTTATCTCCTTCTCCCACGGCAGTGGAAACTTCATGAGCCCACCATTGACAAACACAGCATTATACCAATCCTTCATTTGTATCCATCTGAAATGAAAAAAAGGTATCACAAAGTTATTAAGTCTTCATATTCTGTTTTTATTCTTCACAAATTTGAGACGAGATAATTAAATATTTTTTATAATTGCCTGTCAATGTCTTTCAAACCCCCATTTTAGTCCCCGTTTCAGCAGACCATAATATGCCGAAACAAATGATATGGCATTTACCTTCTAATACTTCATCCAAATAAACGTATAACAAGTCAAACGCATTGCTAATAGCAATAGAACGGGATTATATTTTTTCCTCCTACCCCTATAGAAAGTACACACTTTACTCCCTCAAACCAGAGGGGAAATTCATACTTTTCCTCCCCGTCATTTCATGTAAGTTGTAAACGATGAAACTTATGAATCTATTATAATCAAATTGTTTCCGTAATTTCTAGAACATCTTATATATCCTGTATTCTGGTAAAAATCAAACATGAATGTTACTTCTACTTTAGTTCTTTGATAGCTATTTCTGTGTTTAGAGCGCAAAGTGATTGACTGTCGCTCGACAAAAAAATTAATCTTTGGAGAACGACAATGACACGTTGTACTCGAAATACACATATTATTTTTTCTACAAGCGCAGCTCTTAGAAAGAAAATGATCGATACTTCATTCAAATAGGCACATAATATTACTTATAAAAAAATCACTCAATAGCAATCCGAAATGTATAAGCTATCTAAATGTCCAATAATTCAAATCACTAAATTTGTCATACTTTGCTAAAAATTATAGTAGAAGGAAAAGAAAAAGTGCATATCGTTCCTGAAGACTTCTACTTCTTCATGCAAATATAAAATTTAATGTCTGAGTACCCTCTTTGGACCATATGCAACGATTTTATACTACTGAGACAAGTCTCACTTATACATGCCGAAGAAAAAACTGGGTTTTACCCCTGCCTCAGTTTTTAACTCACCCATAATCTCGGCAATTTCTTCAGTAAATGTTGAAAATAATCGCTCATACACATTCTACATTAAAAAAAGTATGTGATTTCAAGATTGAAGTTTGCTGTTCACAACAGTGTTATTAAACATATACGCAGGATATGAATAAGCGATTCTTTTCAACATTTACTGAAATGAATGTGGTTTTTTTTTGGCATGTATAAGTGGGACCTGTCAAACTACTTTAAAATTGGTGCACATAGTCCAAAGAGGGTATGTGTTGCTGCTTCAGTATAATAATTCCATATTTACTAAATTATTCATGATTTTCGGATCATCCGCAAACATCTCCGTGAAGTTCGACAAAACACATTCTAGGTAATCAAATACTTGCATATTATATTTACATGAGAAGGTATGAGTCTTCAGAAACGATATGAACATTTCCTTTTCCTTCTCCGATCACTTTTAGCAGAGTTATGACCAATCAAATATTCGGCTCCGCCAGAACTTTCAGCGGCGGTAAGGGTGAACCTGAAATTTGATGTCGGCGTTCAATCACGTTTTCTGCGAAAACTAGCGCATTCCATTACTAGGAATAATTTTTGTGGAGAATTGAATTGTCTTTCACCAAGTTGAGTTGGTTTTCCGATAAATCGTATACTTTCCAAGATAACATCAAAAAGTCTATTTATATATTTTTGAACGAAAAAAAAAAAAAAAGTTCCACCCCTGGAATTTTGGTAAACAATTTTTTTTCGTGTTTATCATGGTTCCAACTACTAGCATACCAAGTTTGATGGTGCTACAATCGATTCTTGTCTCAAAACCCAATCGTACTGGAATAACTGTATTGTCTCTACTTTTCATCATGCAAGTATAGGTCCGTTTTAGACAAAAGCAGTTGAGATGCTTTTTTAATTTACAAAAAAAGGTTCATTAAGTGGATAGAAGGAAAAATCATATGCATTACATGGGAGTAAAGTACCTTTTCCTCCCTTGGATCCTGTGTAGTAATACAAATAGCTATATCCTTATGTATTAAAACAAAAAAACATAATTTACAACACCAAAATTGTGAGATTTTCAGTAAAAAACTTGGTAAGGTTCTCGCGTTACAAAAAATACGTTTTCGTATGGGCAGCTCACCCCATACTAAAGGTGCGTATTCTCTAGAGCATTCGTTCCGCATGAGCACCGAATGAGCGCCGAACGAGCGAATGCTTGGACAGTGTGGACGCTGATTTGAGCACGAACAGAATGCGTGTTTACATTACACAGCAGGATGCAGCCTGAGTTTGAACCGAGCAGCACATGTGCTCATTTGGAGCTCATCCGGAACGAATGCTCTAGTGAATACGCACCTTAAAGTAACAGTAGATCAACCTCTCTCACGAAAACAGCAGCACTCAGAAGGCGGAAACACCATTTACCCGCCGTCCCCAACTTAGGCGACCTATATAAATACCAAAAAAATTAATATTTTTTTGCATGATGCTGCAACGAATATCGAATTCTATTCAGTAAGTACACTCACTGTATATAGTCATGATCACCTTTTGATAGCACTGAATCCGCTCGACTCGGATCGACGGTTACCCGCGCACTGATTCGACTAGCAACTAGTTCTCTCGGCCGTAGTCGAGTCGAGTCGAACGGTCTTTGCCGTTCCGATCCGAATGAGTTCGCGGAGGTATATTGAAATAGGAACAAAGCAAAACGTTCGACAATGCCGTGCCGAGCCGATCCGAGTCGAGCGGATTCAGTGCGCGTACTGCTTTATGCGTATTCGTCTATTTATGGAAAAGTATGTTTCAACCAGTTAACAGATGGGTGACGATCGACCTCTCTTCGAATCCTGTACCATATGTCTTTGAAAATTCAGATCTATTTGTGAATCGTGAATAATTTCCAACTTCAGTATGGAGATAAGTCATTACCTACATCAAGTGCAGTTGTAAATGAATCAATCATACGTAAATAATGTTTTGATTCTTCCAAGCAAGACTTCTTGAATTCTGTTTAATCATCAATACCTACTCGTAGCAGTAATAATTTGTGTTTTCCGTTTTCCACATATAGACTAGCAGAGATAAACATCAGAAATCGAACACTCAACAATAATTACAAAAGTTATTAAACTTTTGTCAAGTGAACGGTGGATCGAGAAAGCAATAAGTCTCAGTTTGCAACCTCTTCCGAAGTCCACAACATAGTCAAAATGGCAACTAACTTGAATTTTGCTGCATATATACTCTTGGATAAAATTTCAAAAGTTCTGCAAACTTGGAGTAGTGTTAAATAAATTATTTCGATTTTAGTTCGAAAATATGAATAGGATATTCATAAAATCTGTTGTGGAATCATCTGCGGCTGATTGAAAACTTTAGTCGCTATTTTCCATCGTCCAAGATAACCTCAATTATTTATTTATTTATTACAAACAAACAGGCTTACATCTCATTATATTTTCTCTATAACTGACTAACATAAGTGTATTAAGTATTTACTGACTATATGTGTAGTAAATGATGAAAATTATAATAAAAATAATAATAATAGTGAATAATAACCAATGAAAGATAGATTCAGTGAGTGATGAAATAGCATTGCTCATAAGTCCAGTCTATTTAAAAGTGCAAGGGGTTTCTTAATTTGTTTAAGATTGCGTATTAACTCACTTTTGAATTTGTGGAGGCTCACCCCGAAAAATTCAGATGAAGATTGAAAAGAAAATTCATTACATAGGGCTGGCATGTGATCTAATAACTTTAATAACTTTATTTCCATTTACTGAGAACAGTTTTGGCCGAGGACGTAGATAATTTAATGGGATGAAAAATTGAATTTCTGATAACAGATGGACTTTCAATAAAATTATTTAATAGTTTGAATATAAATAAGATTTTGTTGACCTTTCTTCTGTGCTCGAGACGACCTATCTCGAATTCTTCTCTTATTGGTTGAAAAGATTCATAACCAAATGATTGATGCAAATTCAAGACGACTTCTTATCATAGCGCTGTACAGGACTTTAATTGAGTTGGTTGTTTTAAATCTGGTTGAGTTACGTTTTATGAAACCAAGTAGTTTCAATGCTTTGTTACAGATTATGTCTATATGATTCTTGAAGTTAAAGTCACTAGTGAAGGTGACCCCTAGATCTTTTGAACTATTAATGCGGCTAATATATTCATCGTCCACTTTTTAGATGTATTCGATTGTGTTCCGGTGAGTGGAGTACGTCATGACACTACATTTCTCTAAATTGAAATGCAACTTATTATTATTCGACCATTTGATGATATTGTCAATATCAAATTGTAAGTCTAAACAATCGTTGATAATTATGATTGGTTTGAAAAACTTAAAGTCATCCGCGAATAACAAACTATCCAGTGATACTTTCTCTGATAAGCCGTTTATGAAAATTGTGAATAAGAGACCCTTGCGGTACACCCGATCCCGCCTGAAAACTTTTCGATTTGTCCCATTTAATTAACAAATTGTGTTCTTCCTTTCAGATACGAAATTAACAGCCGTATAAGCATCTCGTCTAAACCATAAGAAAAAAGTTTCGCTATCAATATATCATGGTTTACTTTGTCGAAGGCGAAGTCTTACACTGAAAAAAATGTGGTACGTTATATCAATAAAAGCCGTTTTTTACCTCTCCGTTCATTGGCAAAATACATTTTTCATCGTGACAATGAATAAATATTCACTGACTTTTGTAGGTATTTATTGATACAACGAATTCAAGTTTATTGAGATCAAAGATGATCGTTTCTTACATTTATGAACAGTTTTCGTTGCTCCTGCGGAAAAGTTTATTGAGGTGAGGAAAGGGGTACACTGAGATCAATGATGATCTAATTTCAGACCTATGAACATATTTCGTTACGGCTTTGAAGAAGATTATTGAAATGAAGAAAAAAGTACATTGGATCAATGTATATTATTTCATGAAAAAAATGTGGTACATAATATCAATGAATACCGTTTATTACCTTTCCGTTCATTGGCATAATTAACTTTTTATCGTGATAATGATTAAACATTCACTGATGTACGAAGGTATTTATTGATACAATGAATTCAAGTTCATTGAGATCAAAGTTGATGGTTTTTTATATTTATGAACAGGTTTCGTTGCTGCTATGGAAAGGTTCATTGAGGTGAGGAATGTGGTACACTGAAACAATTTGAAATTGTTCATCACATCAATGAACATAATTCATGGTCCCAGAGCACTGATATATATATTTTAAAAAAATATGGTACATTTTATTGATGAATACCTCTTCGTTTATTGGCACAATACATTTTTCGTCGAGTCAATGAATGACCATTCACTGAAATATGTATGTTTTTATTGTTACAATGAATTCAAGTTTATCGAGATCAATGATGATCTATTTTCAGACCTATGAACATGTTTCATTGAGGCTATGGAAAAGATCATTGAAATGAAGAAAGAAGAACATTGAAACAATGTATACTATTTTATGAATAAAATGTGGTACATTATATCAATGAATACCGTTCATTTCCTTACATTTTTCACCGTGACAATGATTCAAGTTCATTGAGATCAAAGATGATCTTTTTTTACATTTATGAACATGTTTCGTTGCTGCTATGGAAAAGTTCATTGAGGTAATGAAAGGGATACACTGAATCCATTTGAAATTGTTCATCATATCAATGAACGTAATTAATGGTCCCAGAGATGATTTTATTGTTACAATGAATCCAAATTTATCGAAATCAATGATAATCTATTTTCAGATCTCCACACAGGTTCCATTGGGGCTATGGAAAGATCATAGAAGGTGTAACGAAGTTACTAAGTCCCAGTTTTGTTAGGCAGATAGAAGCAACATTTTCCTCCCATTCTATAACTCCGTAATTAATATGTTTATGAATATAATAATAAGCCTTATGTCGAACCAAGCCATCTCGTGTTTAAATATACTCATAAATTTTGCCGGCATCTGTTCAGCCGAATCCTCGCATAGAAATCTCCGTTGCTGGCAAGTTAGCTTTAGCTGGTAGTACACAGCGCCTCCACTAGAGAGACCACTCCGCACGACTTCGTTATTTGCACAGAGCCGGTTAACTTAAGCAGACAGAAGCGATCGTTGAAGCATCTTCTCAGGTAGCACAGACTACAGAGAAATCCTAAGAGCTCCGAAAGGAGCCAGCCGAAATAAAAGATAATTTGGAGATACGCCTTCCAATCAGGATTGCGATGTTCTGTCGAATGCATGTTAATTATTTTGCATATCTTTCGGAAACTCACTGTATGCTCAATATTAGTGGGAGACCTTCATTGCATTTACGAATGATATGCAATGATTGAATAAATACCACTTATTCAAATAATAAACAAAATAATTAGTTCAATGTGTGAAAGCATCACGAGAATACAATGAAACATAGATTTAATGTATATCAATTATTGAATCAAGGAACAACCGATACTTAATAATCACCGTTCATTGGATTGATGAAAAATATCCATCGTCGAACTAATCTGAATCATTATATCAATCATACAGCATTCATTCGAAGAATGGACAATAATAACTAATTTGATGAATATAGTTTCATCAGTTGAACGAATACAATTTATTGCTTGGGTGAACACTCTTCATTGGACCAATATTGATAAAAATATTCATTGAGTCACTGAACTTTTTCATTGTATTCAAGTACCAATTTTTTTCTGTGTACTTTGTCGAAGGCGAAGTCGGTGTATATCACATCCACCTGGTGTCCCATGCTCACGCTCTTCTATAACTTGTTGACAAACGTAGCTAAGTTGGTTTCTATTGATCTGCCCCGGCAAAATCCATGTTGATTAGGTGAAATATTATTTTTTACATGGTTGAAAATTTTTTCGTGTAGAATGTACTTAAAGCTTAGCTTTGCTATTTAGTACTGTTATCGGTCGGTAGTTAGATATATTTTGTTTGTCAGCTTTTTTATATATTAGAGTTGTTTTTGTCAATTTGAACCCATCTGGAAATATTCCGCTGCTGGGAGACTTTTGAAATATGATCATCAGTGGATACAGAAGATATTCCATACATACTTTTATCAAATAGCAAGCGAAGATTTCTTGGCTTTCAATTTTTTAAAAATGTTCACCATGACGTCATTTACTGCAATTCTGAAGCATAAATTACTTTGGTTTCGTTTTGATAAATTGCTTGACGATTGTTTCAGGATAGTAAAACAATAGCCAGCCGAATTTTGATCATAAACAGAGTTAAACAAATTTGCAAATCCTTCAGAAATCTTTTGAGGGTTATCGGTAAATTGACGGATAAATCAGGATATGAAATAATATATTTGATACTACTCGAAACTTTTGGAATTTTCTCAACGAGTATACAGCAAAATTCAGGTTAATTGCCATTTTGACAATGTTGTGGAACAGGTTGCACACTGAGATTTGTTGCTTTCTCGATGTACCATTCACTTGACCAAAGTTTGAAAACTTTTCTAGATATCATAAATCGAATGTCTATTTCTACTGGCCTATTGATAGATATGAGGGAAACAAACCTCAAAGCTAAATGCCAAAGTGTAGACTCATCGTATGGTAAATTTTCGTCATCGTAGCGAGTTTCAGCGAAAACTTTTGAATATTCATTCGGGAACAATTAAAATATTTTAATGAGGTGACGGCAATACAACAAACTTCAGTTTATACAACTTCATAACTGAGTACGTGTTATTGTATAATTATTCAAATTTCGTTTCAATTCTTGTTTCGGGTTTAACCCTTTCGTTCATTGGAACTTTTACAATTGTCTATGGAGGGTAGAAAAATTACCCAAACGTTTTCTCTGTCAAACGGCATACTCTGTTTATAAAAAAAATAGGAAAGAAAACGAAACAAAAACTTGAAATTTCTTTAGGATAGAAATATTAGGAAAAATTTGAAGTTTTGATATAAGTCTGAATTCTGAAAAAATGTCAGATTTTCAGGAAAGAAAAATGTTCAGATTTTGAGAAAAAGCCAAAATTCTGAAAACACTGAGGTGGAGTGGGGTAAATGTGATAAAGGGGCAATTGTGATAACGTGTCATAATTTTTATCCACATTTATAATTGCTGGTGCCATCTATCTCACAATTCTTCAAGCTTGTGTACGAATAAGAACAACACTAGATAGAACATGATTACGTGCTACTGTAGCTGTGAAGGGGCGTGACAATTGCTGGTCATAGTATAACCTAACATTCTGGTCGGCACGTGTTTTGAAATTGTCCAGTGAAATTATTTGTTGAAGAGGTAAGTCCGCTGCGGTATTTTTAGCATAATGTTTTTAAGTTATATTCTGAGTTTATAAATCATTTTGTAGCAATTATCAAGCAGTTGTATTTTTTGTGTATATATCACATTTGCCCCTTAAAAAAGGGGGGCAAATGTGATATATGAATTTGGGGCAATTGTGTAATGTGTAATACATTTACCCCGTTGTTTCAGGTACATCATGGTGCGAACATACATCAAGAAAAATAGTGCAAACGACATTAAATATTCCAAGAATGCCTTAAATTCGGCAATAGACGAAGTGAATGCGAGACGGAAAACCATATATGGGGCTGCTAAACAATACAATATCCCTTATGTAACACTTTACAGTCGTATTAAAGGTATCCGTGGACAGAAAAAAATCAATAAAGGACGTCCAACAGATATTCCCTTAACAGAGGAACTGAAGTTAGCCAATGGCCTGAAAACCTTAGAAAAGTGGGGATTTGGGTTGTCGAGGAAAGAAGTATTTGAAGTGGTTGGGAAGTTTGTAACGGAAAACAAAATTAAGACAAGTTTCAAAGATGGCATCCCTGGTGAGGACTGGTTTCTGAACTTCAAAAAACGCCATATAATAGTATGAGCCTGAAGATTCCGCAAAATATGGAATATGCGCGTAAAAAGGCTTTGGACCCTTTCATAATTCATGAATATCTAGACTTGTTGGAAAAAACGATGATAGAGCTTCAACTGCTTGACAAGCCGCACAGAATATGGAACTTGGACGAGAGCAGTCTAAGTATAGACCCTAGAAAGTCTAAAGTGGTCGGTGCAATCAACAAACCATCGTCAAGAACTATAAGTTCCCCTGGTAAGGAGAACACTACGATCTTGTTGGCATGTAATGCAAGTGGCGGTAAAGCGCCACCACTAATAATATATAAAGGGAAACACTTGTGGGACCAGTGGCTTGCCCCTCCCAAAACAGATTTTCCAGGCACCGTTTATGCTGCCAGCAAGAAAGATTGGATGGAGAGTGATATTTTCACGAGTTACTTCCTGAAGACTTTGATTCCTGCCCTTGGTCCAGAACGTCCTGCTTTGATAATATACGATGGTCATTCAACCCATATTGGTTTGAAAATACTTGAAACAGCAATTCAGAATAATATAACAATATTAAAGCTTCCCCCTCACACCAGCCATTTACTACAGCCATTGGATATTTCTGTTTTTCGGCCATTCAAATTAAAATGGGATGAAAAACTAATCTCTTGGCAACGACAGCATGTGGGCCAGAAATTACCGAAGAGAATTTTTTCACAGTTCCTTTGTTCCACATGGAAAGATATTTCAACTGAGGTTATAAAAGGTGGATTCCGAAAAGCCGGAATTTCACCACTGAATAAAAATGTCATTCCAGAAGAAGTTTACCCACCAGAAGCTCTCAAAAGATGGAATGATCATAAGGCTATCAAATACAACGCAAAAGCTGTTATGGCAACAAATACAATAACTGTTGACGGAAGTTCGAAAGCAAATGACACTGAAGTGGCTACTAGATCAAGAGAAATAGAGATAGAAGCAATTGTGTCGAAAAACACAAATGTAAATGGACATTCGGTACCAGATGACAATGTTGTGGCTACTACATCGTCAGAAATATCCATGAAAGAACCCAGTGGTAACACATCATTTGAAAACGTATTGTTGGCTTCAATTCGCCAAGCACCTAAACCAGTACAACAGAAAAAAACAAGAATATGTCTTGGTTCGGAGTTGTTAACGTCAGAAGAAGCGATAAATCGACTTAAAGACCAAACAAAAAAACCTCAAGAACGCAAAGAAAAAACTGATTCAAAATCAACAAAAAAGAAAATAAAAAAGCGAGAACTTTCGTCAAGCAGTGAAGATATTGAACCAGAGTCTCCGCCTTATATGGAGTCTGACAACTCTGAAGAGTTCTGGGAGGAACTGGTAATACTAACGATGAAAATAAAGAAGTTGACCAAACTGTATCTCTTACCTCTTGGGTATTAGTTAAATACCACACCAAGAAAATGACTAAGCATTTTGTTGGAATGGTGACCGAGGCTGGTGACGATGGTTGGATAGTGAAATTCACAAGATTTTCAAAAGACAGTTTTTCATGGCCAGAAGTGGTAGACATCGACACAGTTCAACAAAGTCATATTGTTATGGTTTTGCCACAGCCAACTGTCACTAGACGCGGTTCTTTTATTTTCCCAATGTCATTCGTAGGATATAATTAATCCTAGTAGTGTGTTTTTCAAGTTAAAATCGAATGTAACATTTATTTTTATGTTTGTTCTTATATTCTAAGTAATATTTTTTGTGATTGGAAATAAAGTTTAATTTACAGTTAGTCGATTATACTGAAAATAGATCATAACTTTTTTCTCGATTGACATATTGAAGTTCTGTAAAAACCAAAATGACCACTAAAGAACTGTTGTTATACATTAGCCCCAATAAATTTCATGTGAATTATGCATAGATAGGTAGATATAATTATCACATTTGCCCCAAATGTTGGGGTAAATGTGATACACTGACATCGTTTTAAAAAATATCACCTTACATTTTTCAACAAGGAACTGAGATGGTGTAAGTTCTGGTATCAATTATGAACTAAATTTGCATCATGGATGTTGATAAAGAAAAAAATTGTTTCATTAAAATGATCAGTTTCAGCCTTTTTTTCGCGAACTATTAAAAAACTATATCACATTTACCCCACTTCACCTTATGTAAATTGAAGGAAATTGTTAATATCTGGAAGGGTGCATATGAGAACATTAAATTTCGAGAATGAGATCGAAGTTAAAAAAAAATAGAATTTGAGATAAAAATAACTTACTACATCATTTTTAATTCACCGCAATGAAGATTATTGAAAGTTAAAGCTGCGAATCTCAAGAACCTGAAGAACATCAACAAGTAAAAATTTAATATTGGTTCAATATTCGTGACAAGTTTGATAACTTGAAATTTACATTAATCAAGTGTACTGCACACTGATTGACTGAAAAATTTTCGATGTAATCAATCAAACGGTGTTTTGGACAGGAATAAAATATCGTAGTTTTTTTCTCACTCGTTATGTAAGTTTTTTGGAATGTTGAATCCGAATTTCAACTTTGCTTCCACAGATATGGCTTCATAACGAAAATCGCAAAAAAAACGTGCAAATTTCTGACATACTTTAGTTTTTGCCAAAAAGCCATAAAATGATTCAATTTTGAGGTAGACTATCCTATTTAAAAAAAGAACTTTGAAATTCCTATGAGCTCACTGAAAAAAGATCGAAAATCATCACGTAACAGATTTGACTGATTATGTTGTATTTTATGTGAAAAATCTTTCAATTCAGTTATAGGATTGAAAATTCACATAACTCGTATTCACTATCATTTCATTGTAGTTAGGATCACAAAATTAGTTCCTTATTGAACTCAAAGATGATCAAAATTTAGGAATAAGTCAACTCCATGCCCGTCTGGCTAATCTAAAAACAGCAGCTACCATAATCAGATTCTATGAATGAATTTATCAAGCCCAACTCTTCAGATTCATGATTTTTTTTTATGTTTGAAGACAAGAACTTTCTCCATTATAGAAATGACGAAGAATATTAGTTAATCCGTTTCTGCAATAACCAATATTCATTCACAAAGGGGTTAGCTTGAACAATCATGAAATTGAACCAGGGTATTTCAATTTTGAAAGATTTCACACGGAGATCTTTCATCAGCGATGGGAATATTGAGCTCAATTGATACTATTGCAGTTTATGCAGGCTATACATGTAATAATACCCTGATAGCTCACAACTGAGCACCAGGATGCCTGATGTAGATATGAATGAGGAGAATTCTTAGGGCAATCGCAGACTCATAATCTGGACAGGTTGCAGTTGCATCTCAGTTTCTCAATACAGTTACCTATGAATCCAATGAGAGTATGTATACCATACTGTGGGGACAACAAAACACAGAATAAGAGATAAAATCTAACGTACCAAGTTATACACGTAGAAGGTTTAACGGTGGAAGTAGAAGGTGGATTTTGGAATTTAGAACCCTAAAACAAACGATATCAGTCAGACTTCTGATTTCACTTATATTAAGATTGAGGGGGCACCTCAATGCAATGGAAGGTGTTGTGTGAAGACCTTGATTGCTTGTTTGCTGTCTGATAACCAGCACTAGTGTTCCGCTGGCTATGCCAACACCAAATGGAATCAAACGTCTGGAACGAACAAATCCTGCACCGCAGAAGATTCTTTCGGAATGAACAGCGCCTGAAAATCGTCAATATTACGAGAAAACTTTCAATATGAATTATCTCGAATCCATGCGATGCTGTAGATAAATCAATGAGATAAAATGCATAGAGTCTAATTGCAAATCCCAATTTTACAAAACCAGCAAACCGGAAACAAATCGAAAGCTCAGTGTCAGTGTTTTGGATTGACGTGGCCGTTACTTAATGGAAATCCATAGTTATGACACTAAGGTAAAACACGATTCAAGCGAATGTACTACAAAAGATACTGTGTATCGAAACATGTCGCAAAGACAATAAATTTTGTGGAAATTTCAATCGTGTTTTACCTTAGTGTCAGTGTCGCTACTGTCAGTCACTCTTCGTTGTGGATATGAGGCTATTATTTGCAAAAGTCTCTAATCGATAAAAGAATCAAAATAGACTTTTTTCGGTAAGTTCATCAGATTTTTGATAGGGAAAATATTGCCACCTTTAAAACGTTTCAAAACTGCTTCTTTCCCTTATGAAATCGGTTAAACAAATATCGGTTATTTGCAAAACAACATTAAGAGGCCATGAGCACGATCACGTTTGGGACGCTTTTAAGGGTAAAGAGTCAATTGATAAATCAAAAACGCTTCGTCTTAACGATTTGTAACAAGTTTGATTCTATGTACGTGCTGTAATGGAAATTGAATTGTCAATCCACTTTTTCACAAAAAAAAAATTCAAAAATGTCCCAGTTACTTTAAAGCAATTTTTTGGGTAGATGAAAAAATAATTTCAAAAAAACATTACAGCACGTACATAGATCAACGTTTCACCTTTTTTTTTATACCAAATTCATTCCGATCGGAAAAAGATTGCGTCAAATTTGAATGGAAGAGAAATACCACTTCAGCTACTTGGATATACTTTAAAAGATACTTGAGGTGCTGCCGCAGACATAATTACATAGAATCAAACTTCCTATAGACGCCTATCCTTGTTTGAAATCCGTACGACGAACCGTTTTCGAATTGTGAATCTTTAAAAACTGAAGTTTTCCCGGATTACGAAAATGTACCGATCTGGTCGTACAAGAAACCATTTTGTAGGTCTAACAATTCTCTACAAAAGTTCCATTGACTATAAAACGATTCCTTCAATAGTTTTGGGAATATTTGCAAAAAACCAAAAACGTAAAATTTTCACTATTTCTTGTTTAAAAAATTCCACAAAGCAATTTTGCTGTGGCGAAAACCGGGGTTCTCATTAACGAACTATCTTATAAAAAATAGCATAGGCCAATTGCGTCTTTTATAATGTAGGTGAAAAAATTTCTATAGCTTGGTCCAATCTGCGACACAGCTGGACTAATTTTAAGATATGACATTCACTGTTCTGTCGTCGAAACATGGAATAACCTCACAATATTTTACTGCTCTGTGATCAGATCGCCAAGTCACATCTTTCTTCTACTGAATTGTGTAAACTATTTGAAACCAGTCCTCGAAAGTGTTTTACACTATATCATGTCTAGAGGCCATCCTGAATTTCATGAAAGTTGTCAAAAAGTTGTCCATTATTTGCAAAACCTGTTCTTTGCTATTTTGTTTACTTTTCAGGAGCAACAAAAAACTTTTTAGCTTGAATGCAAATCATTTTTTCTGTTCAATTATTTTTTCCAATACATCAATAGGCATGAAAAAAAATGTATTTTACGAATAGAGAGTTTTGAAAAGAAAAAGGTAAACACAGTGAAATTAAACGTTAATTTATCAACCAACTTGTAACAATTTTTGGAACACAAAAATTAGTAATCAAACGAAAAAACTTAAATTGTTTCAGTGTCGTTCACGTTTTGACACACGTCTTGATCATCTTCGCTTTTTTTGAACTGTTAGTAGCTTGATCTTCAATAATTTTGTAGAAGGCTAATTCTGGTAGTTTTAGCCAATCGTCGCCATAATGTTTAGCCAGCAAACCAATAATAAGTTTTATCACTTTAAGTTCCTTGCTTACCGTAGGCCGAAGCATAGAACGCAAGCAAATAGACAGTTTTGAAAATATACCGTAAGATGCCATGAGCGCGATCGCATTTTGGCCGTTTTTTAGGGTAAAAGAGTCGAAAACGGTTCGTCGCACCGATTTCAAACAAGGATAGGCGTCTATAGGGAGTTTGATTCTATGTAACTATGTCTGCGGCAGCACCTCAAGTATCTTTTAAAGGATAGTCAAAGTAGCTGAAGTGGTATTTCTCTTCCATTCAAATTTGATGCAATCTTTTTCCGATCGAAATGAATTTGGTATAAAAAGAAGGTGAAACGTTGATCTATGTACGTGCTGTAATGTTTTTTTGAAATTATTTGTTCATCTAACCAAAAAATTGCTTTAAAGTAACTGCATTTTTGGGACATTTTTGAGTTTTTTTTGTGAAAAAGTGGATTGACTATTCAAATTCCATTACAGCACGTACGTAGAATCAAACTTGTTACAAATCGATAAGACGAAGCGTTTTGTAGAGAATTGTTAGACCTATAAAATGGTTTCTTGTATGACCAGATCGGTACATTTTCGTAATCCGGGAAAACTTCAGTTTTTAAAGATTCACAATTTTCATAACTAAATCTAAAAGTGGACAAACAATATTTTAGAAACTGATAGATAATAACATGTGGTTCAATTCTGCGCAAGATATTTTCTGTCCGATGTATAGTTTTTACAATCGCGTTATAAACAAAAGGTCTTATCTTGCATAATGAGGATTTGAGGAGAATCATCATATCAAATTCTGAGAACGGCATCTGGAAGTACACTACAATTTGTATATTTTAGATATTCATCGGAGAGGGAGAAAATGTGTTGAAAATGCCACTGAAAGTTGCTCTAAACGCTTGAAAATGTGTTCATGGCATAGTCGAGTGGCAGTAGTGGGAGAAATATCGATAAGAGGAGAGTATAACCGCGCGGCGATTTGAACAATGCTATTTCCCTACTACCTAAATTTTTAACACATTTCCCACCTCTAAGGTGAAAATCCAAAATATAAAAATTACAAATATTGACATCTTCTTCCACATACCTTTAACCCAATTTGAATATGACGATATCCCTTAAATCGGCACATCTTGCAAGATGTGCCCTTAAATTTTTTATAACGCGATTGTACAAAAACTACACATCGGACAGAAAACATCTTGCGCACAGTTGGAGAAGTTATTCAACATCAGTTTCCACAATATTGTTTGTTCAGTTAAGAAATTATGAATTTTTTAAAAATGGTATATTTTTCGAAATTTTCCCGGATTTTCTCAGTGGAAAAGGCACCGATCCTATCGATTAAAAAACTATTTTGTAGGT